>JASEVX010000004.1:117790798-118195798 GCA_031761405.1 Serripes groenlandicus
ACATATGCCTCTTTTAGCTCTGGAGCAAGTCATACGTACATCATTAAATTTCCTCAACATCAGTGAGGCTAGCACGTATTTGTACTTTGCGTTCGCTTTAACCGACATTCAGTATTACTTCAACAGATTTCTCGTACGTACTATAATGAAAAGGTGAACGCCCTTCAAAGACAATACATTGACTTGAAAAAAAACCTCATATCCTTCAACAGACAATATATCCTACTATCTTGAAGCTAGGACTACGAGGCTATCCATTGGCTATTCATTTCGACTAATTCGCTGTACGATGTGACGTCGCGATTTCTGCGTCATCTTGGAAAACAATATTATTTACACAGGTGATGTTTCAAGAATGATTACGTTCATTCGCAACAATATATTTTCCAGAATGTATATGAAATATTCTGAAATTATCAGGCGTTAAATATATTTGCATCTCTTGCTTTTTCTAAAGTTCTAAAACCTTTTTTGAGCCTCTTGTTTACTAGTATGTGATAACCTCCTAAAGACCCAGTCAAGCTGGATTGCGACAATTTGCAATTGTCAAGGTCGTGCAAACAGGACAGTCTCAGAGCTTCGCAGGGCCTAGAGCCAAAGGCGGTCGTATTGACAGGTATAAAACGTTGCGGCGACTTGTTGCAGAAAGTAACATAACAATCGTTTTAAAATCGTTACGATTGGTTGTTACAAACTGCGACTCATCGCAAGATTGCTTTTGTTTTATCGCTTGGCCTGTAGATTGTTGCAATTAGTCACAACGATTATATTGCACTTATGCGCCTGAACTTTCCAGATAAGAAAAAGAGAGTAGTTAATTATTATTTAAGAAACAGAATGCTCTAGTGGTGATGATGTTGATACCACAATCCAAAAGCTCACGGTTATATACGTCAAACTCTCGCAAATTACGAGGAGGGAGATAATGAAAAAGAGGCTTGGACGATCAAGCCTCTCAGAGGGACAATGTGGGCACGAAGCAGAAGGACCAACGCTAAAAGCAAACACGATGATTAGCGATGATTAACTATTGAATTTGATATCGGATGTTTGTTTATATCCAATGAGAGAAATAAAAGCGGAAGTGTGTCTATTTCTCCTGTAGTTATGGTGTGTGTATCTGTAGATCAATATATAGTACAACTACTTTTCAAATCAAGGACAGAACTTTTGTCAATGTTTTATTCACAGTTTTTTTTTGTTTAAACATATAAAAAAGACTCGCCCCATGCTAACGTGTTAACGAATTTGAACAATTCGATCGACTTTTGTAGAAGGTCACCCAAAATACGTTTGTGCCAAATATTTTCAAATCAGACAATAAAACTGATCACAACCGAAGTTCTAGCATATAAATATCTTTTTGAACAATTGAGGAACAATTAAGGAACATTCCAGTGACACTATTTTGAATCAGCACCACTAGTTTCAGAGAAAAGGATTTGAACGGACGTTGGACAACGAAGACGAATGCATCGGATGAGCTATAAACGTATCTAGTGAAAGATATACGATTGTTTAGGAATCGCATGACTTGTTGCACTTACTTGCACGACAACTCTCTAGGTAAAAATGACCAGTGGTTGATCGTATGGCATTCATAGGACCAGTTTAATTGTGCGACTCTCTTCGACTGCCAGCGACAACTAGTCGTACTTTCTGTGAGACCTACTGGATCCACTTTGGATCCCATACAGGTTGTGTAATGCTCAAACCATGTTACGACCGATTTTGGGCTATTTGTTAGTGGTTGACACTGTATGCGACTGCGTAAGTCTGGTTGCGATTTCCTCTGATTTCTTTCAATTGTTAAAAGGTCGTATGGGATATCGTAAATGGTCATAAGTTGACTATCAAACGACAATCTTAGCCGCCGTAGGTAAGTGTACGATGATACGCGACTGTCTTATTACGGTGGCCTATGACCAATCTACTTCAAAAGACCAGTCCCATATAGTGAGGCTCTCTTTAAAACATTTAAATAAGGGTACATGTACATTGTTAAATGCATACAAAGGTAAAATAACAAAGTATTTATTGTTCACATACTTATTAGCAAGTACTAACCAGGACAGTTCATTGTACCGGAGGAATATAATTAGTTAAAACCAACAACGTTATATTTTACTAAAGCGTAATGTTTTTCAACTAATCGAATAACTGTATTGAGTAGTAATATCAAATTGCAGCAAATCGTGTGACTGGTCATATGTACTGACTGTGAGTTGGCGACTATGCATATGAAGTCACTGATAATCAGGCGAATATCGTACGATAGTCTTCTGGTCAAAAGTTGTATTTGATTAATTGACACTATATTTGAAATGTAACAAAACATTATTTGTAGTCTGCTTACAATCATCGAAATACTTTCAGTCAATCATTGTTGTTGATGGCCGTGCGTTGATCGCAAGCATATTGTAGACTTAGCGTTTAAAGTCTGTAAGTGTTTGAAATAGTTGTCTTGAACATGCTATCAGTGATCGCAGAACCATTGAAGTCGGTTGGAGTATTTGATGTTAAAAGTGAAACCATTTGCCAACCATTACAGGCATCATCCAGGTTTAACCTGTCTTATAACCGCCAGCGACTGGTTGTGTAATGGTTACTGTAAGTTTTGCAACCAGTTGTCGTCTGAAACTCCGCACTAACGACGTAATGAAGTAGTCTCATCTGATTGTAGAATTTTAACGATATTGCGAATATATTTATATGACAGGGTCATGGACAGTTGACTGTGTTGGTTGACTCGCGAGCATTATATAAAAAAGGCAAAGATTTGCAAAATCTGATCCGAGGTTACCCCATTTTACCAATTCTAAACATGAACTGCACTTTGTTGGAATTCATATGCATATACAATGTTCACAAGTGTTCGTTCTGACTTCCACGTGAAGCATTTTGGAGCTCGACCTTGTTTGATGGAGAAAAAATGAATACATTTTCACGAGATTTGATATAAATGTAGACATGTAGAGTGTTAAAATGAAATTATGTTCGTATGAAATATATATTAAAGGCGACACTATATTGTTTCTGAGACAATCTAAGTGACACTAGCTACATCGCATGTTCCTGTGGTGGTTAACATTCCGTATCATGTTAATCAAATCCATCTTAACATGCCTACTAACTGGTATACCAAGGTGGTCAAGCATTCTTTACAATCTACTTTTGGCGGGGTGCTCAATTGAATTAGTTAACTTGTTAATTACCTTAATACAAATACCCCATTACCATCTCACGAACTCAGAAAAATGTGATTAACGCGAATAGATGACCGCATCTTTCGATGTGTCCTTCCTCGGACTCTTTGTACGATTCTGGTTCGTGAGTCTCGAAGACCACCACAGGGAAAAGTTTAAACTGTTTAAATAAGTAAAGGAAACAATTGCCGAACTTTCATGATTATTTTTTGATTTTTTCCATATTGTTTCGGTCGCACCAAGATTGAAAAGTAAAGCGGTTGTAATTTGAGGGCACATTGACTTACTTGAACTTTTATTCTATGTGTACAACAAAAGACGCATGCATCAATTGAAAAGAAAGTAGACGATGTACTATGTCATCAAGAATATTGACGGTGGGTTAAGAAATGAGGGACGGAAGGAGATCGATCATTGTTTGACCATGAGTGATGCCATAGGGGATCATACTGTTTGATGTGGGCAATGGTTATATACTTGTCGCCGTCTTATTGATGGCTACCTTTTCATGAGGTGAAGCACAATTTCAGGGTCTGCACTAGTATACTGAATACGAGGAGCCATGAGGCTTCTTTGAAGTTGACGAGATCGATACTGAAAGGAAGAACGAGCGCGACAGCTGTGAAATACTTTAGAAATAACGTATGGCTGCCGAACTGTTCGCAACCTTTGTCGATTGATCGTGATTGATAGTTTTCTCACCTGTTACTGATCAAGCAGACGTACATTTGCAAGAGTTTGCATACCAAACTGGTTGCAATACTGATTTTGAGTCTTATTTCATGTGCATAATCGAGACATTTTCAGTCGAGCTGCGACACCTGGTCGGTAATGACGAGGGCTCTCAACCCAGTGTCGTGAGTCGAAACCCTTCATGTCATTCGGGTCTTTCCGATAACTGAGGCAAGTTATTATGACTGACGTCATCATTTGTCTTCCTCCAAAAGGCTAAATATGGTCTACGTCGAAGGTAGTAAGTGGCCGACAGAGTAAACCCAACCCTCGATTTGGCGTGTCTATTGTTCGAGGTATATGTATCCGGACGCCAATTAATGCAACATGCTAGGTGCAGATGCTCGAACTGATATCGTGTTGCATAATATCCCGATGAGCCAACATGGGCAGCCTGTGCTATGCCAAGCCGAGGTGGATTTCCCGACAAAGTCCCGACTTTGCACCCTTCTTATTCGAGTCCCTGCTCTCTCCTTCAGGCTCTTCTATCCTCTCTCACTATCTCTGTCTCTTTCTCGCTCTCTCTTCTCTCTCCACCCCCTACGCTTTCATCTCTCTATCTCGCAATCGCACTCTCCCTCTCGCTCTCGCACATCTCTCGCACTCTCTCTATATATATCCCTCACTCTCCTCTATCGCGAGTCTCTCTATCTATATCGCTATTTCGTCGTCTCTCTTCTCCCTCTCTCTCCTCTCCCGTCTCTCTGCTCTCTCTCTTCCTCTACGTCTCTCGCGCTTCTGTCGTCGTCTCTCTCTTTCTTATTCATCTCTCTATTCTTCAAGCTCAGCTCAGTGTTCCCTGTCCTCTCTTTTACTCTACTGGTGTGACATTGTCTCTCGTACGTCGTATCTACTATCTCTCTCGCACTATGTCGCTTTGTCTGTCTGTCTGTCTGTCTGTCTGTCTGTGTCTGTCTGTCTGTTGTCTGTCTGTCTGTCTGTCTGTTGTCTGTCTGTCTGTCTTGTCTGTCTGTCTGTCTGTCTGCTGTCTGTCTGGTCTGTCTGTCTGTCTGTCTGTCTGTCTGTCTGTCTGTGCTGTCTGTCTGTCTGTGCTTGTCTGTTGATCTGTCTGTCTGCTGCTGATGTCTGTCTGTCTGTCTGTCTGGCTGTCTGTCTGTCTGTCTGTCTGTCTGTCTGTTCTGTCTGTCTGTCTGTCTGTCGTCTGTCTGTCTGTCTGTCTGTCTGTCTGTCTGTCTGTCTGTCTTCTGTCTGTCTGGCTGCGCCTGGCTGACTGGCTGGCTGGCTGGCTGGCTGTCTGTCTGTCTGTCTGTCGTCTGTCTGTCTGTCTGTCTGTCTGTCTGTCTGTCTGTCTGTCTGTGCTGTCTGTCTGTCTGTCTGTCTGTATGTCTGTTGTCTGTCTTCTGTCTGTCTGTCTGTCTGTCTGTCTGTCTGTCTGTTGTCTGTCTGTTTCTCTGTTGTCTGTCTGTCTGTAGTCTGTCTGTCGTTTGTCTGTATGTCTGTCTGTCTGTCTGTCTGTCTGTCTGTCTGTATGTCTGTATGTCTGTCTGTCTGTCTGTATGCGTCTGTCCTGTCTGTCTGCTCCTGTCTGTCTCTGTCTGTTCTCCTCGTCTCTCATCTCTCTTCATCTCCTCTCTCTCTCTCTCTCTCTCTCGCTCTCTCTCTCTCTCTCTCTCTCTTTCTTCTCTCTCTCTCCTTCTCTCTCTCTCTCTCTCTCCCTCCTCTCTCTCTCTCTCTTCTCTTTCTTTCAAGGTCCTTCTATTGTGTTAAGTGGGTACAATAGTGTTTTCGTCCTGTTCGTCGGTTCGTCACACGTTGATTTACAACGTCTTCAAATTGCATAGGGTTATTGAGTTTTCCGTGCCAATTAATACTAAATCCTTTGATCAAGAGACTATAACCTGCACAGATGATGAAATCCATGCAGAGCTGACCACTACTGTTACATGGGTCATTGGGTCAACAGCGGCTGTAAATTTCAAATTGGTTTATGATAAATCTATCATGAACTCTTGACCAAGAGTCCTTAAACTTTAGAAGATGAATATAACGTGAAAACTTACACCATCTGGTTGAAATATGGTCAACGTTGGATGGTAGCCGGCTCATATGAAATAATATTTATGTGGGATACACCTTCGAACAAGTTAGTGAAGAAGACAGGTTTATATGAACTTGCCGACAGTTTCAATGAGGCTGTTAAACTACAAGCAAATAATCAACTACACAACAACAAGTCTTACGTGCGGGATGAAATAGGGAAATTCCCATTTATTTTATAACGACACGGGAGGGTAATACCCTTTTCTTTACAGATGTATATGAAAATAGGGAAGTCCCTGTTTGTACATGAGATGATACCTACATTTAATAGGTTATATGATATCGGGGGATGAATACATGACGATTTCAAAATTTCAAACATTTTATCAATACACAGGGACGTATTCTCTAAAAATAGATATGACCTATGCATCTATTTTAGAGGAGCACGTCCTTCGTTCAAATCATTACAATTATGTGCACTGTCGTGTTGATGCATTTACTTTTTTTTCAACATTCGGTGAGAAAATAATATAATAATTTGCATTCATGTTAATTCTCCCAAGTCCTTACCAAGAAATTTCCATTTTTGTCCGCTGCATGTTTGCTCTAAAGTAAGAAAAGGGGTGTTTAAACGGATGCCCTTGAAAAATTAAAATATCTAGGTTATTCATTTACTTAACAATTTAGGTACAGGTGGGAAGTTAAGTATATTTTGTCTCAAATATTAAAAAAACATATTGGCATCGCTCTCTGTCTCTGTCACTGAGTGTCTGTCTGGTCTCTATCTCTTTGTCTTTCTCTCGCTCCGTCCTTGACTCTGTCTTTCGTCTCCTCTCTCTATTTTTCTCTTACTCTCCATCTATTTGGTAGTCTCTCTCTTTCTCTCTCGTCTTTCTCTCTCCCTTCTCTCTCTTTCTCTCTCTCTCGTACAGTCCATCTTCTCTCTCCTCTCTCATCTCTCTCGACTCTCATCTCCCTCAGCCTCTCTCTCATCTCTCTCACTCATCTCTCTCTCTCTCGTCTCTCTCTCTACGTCTCTCATCTCTCTCTCAGCTCTATCTTCTCTTCGATCCTCTCCTCTCTCATCTCTCTCTCTCTCTCTCTCTCTCTCATCTCCTCTCTCTCCTTATCTCTCTCTCTCTTCTCTCTCTCTGTCATCTCTGTCTCTCTCTCTCTCACTGTTTATCTCTATGTCCCTCTCGCTTTATCGTTCTTTCTCTCCCTCTAATATACATAAATATCACTCTCTATGTTTGTATGTTTCTCCCTCCATATATATCCTCCCTCTCTCTCACTCCATCTCTCTTCTCTCTATGTGTATGTTCTCTCTCATTCTGTATTTCTCTCTATCTATATCCCCCCTCTCTATCATATATAGTGTCTATCCCTATATATATCTCTCTCTCTCTCTTTATTTTTCTCTCTCCCTCTCCCTCTATATATCCCTCGTGTAATGTCCATCTTTATCTTTCCCCCTCTCTCTCATTCTCTCTTTCTCACTCCCTTTTTAGCTCGACTTTTTGAAGAAAATGCTAGCTATACTACTCGCCCTGGCGTCGGCGTCGGCGTCGGCGTCGGCGTTGGTGTCACACCTTGGTCAAAACCATTACAGATATTGCTTTGAAACTTACAACACTTATTCACCACCATAACTTCCATGAACAGACAAGAGTACATAACTCTGTCGAGGTTTTTGTAAGAATTATGGCCCATTTTTTACTAAGAATTTTGCTTAAGTTTTTTGTACCAATTCACTTTTTTTCAAAACCATTACAGATATTGCTTTGAAACTTACAACACTTATTCACCACCATAACCCCCATCAACAGACAAGAGTACATAACTCTGTCGACGTTCTTGTAAGAATTATGGCACATTTTTTACTAAGAATTTTGGTTAAGTTTTTTGTACCAATTCACTTTTTTTCAAAACCATTACAGATATGGATTCGAAACTTACAACACTTATTCACCATCATTACTTCTATCGACAGACAAGAGTACATAACTCTGTCAATATTTTTGGAAGATTTATGGTCCTTTTTCGACTTGGTTAAGTTTTTTGTACCAATTTACTTTTTTTCAGAACCGCTACAGGTATTGCTTTGAAACGTACAACACGTTTTCACCATCATTACCTCCATCAACAGACAAGAGTACATCACTCTGTCAAGGTTCTTGTATGAATCATTGCCCTTTTTTTCTTAGAATTTTGGTTAAGTTTTTTGTACCAATTTTACTTTTTTTCAAAACCATTACAGATCTTGCTTGAAACTTACAACACTTATTCAGCATCATTACTTCTATCAACAGACAAGAGTACATAACTATGTCAAGATTTTTGTAAGAATTATGGCCCTTTTTCGACTTAGAATTTTGGTTAAGGTTTTCGTACCAATTTACTTACTTTCAAAACCATTACAGATATGGCTTCGAAAATTACTACACTTGTTCACCATTTTTAACTCCATCAACAGACAAGTGTACATAACTCTGTCAAGATTTTTGTAAGAATTATGGCCCTTTTTCGACATATAATTTCGGTTAAGTTTTTTGTACCAATTTACTTCTTTTCAAAACCATTACAGATATTGCTTTGAAACTTACAACACTTTTTTCACCATCATTACCTACATCAACAGACAAGAGTACATAACTCTTTCAAGGTTTTTGTATAAATCATTGCCCATTTTTTACTTAGAATTTTGGTTAAGTTTTTTGTACCAACTTACTTTTTTTCAAAACCATTACAGATATTGCTTTGAAACTTACAACACTTTTCCACCATCATTACCTCCAGCAAAAGACAAGAGTACATAACTCTGTCAATGTTTTTCTATGAATTATGGCCATTTTTGCCCTAAAATTTTGGTTAAATTTTTCATACTACCCCACTTTTTTTCCAAACCATTAGTGATTTAGCTTATAAACTTACAATAATTATTAATCATCATTACCTCCATCAACAAACAATGGTTCATAACTCTGTCAAATTTTGTTTAAGAATTATGGCCCTTTTTTTATTTATAATTTTGGTTAAGTTATTGATACCAAATCAATTTTTTTCAAAACAATTACAGATATAGCTTAGACACTTAAGCAAATCTTTTAACCACCATTACCTCCACCAACAGCCGAGAGTGCATAATTCAGTAAAGGATTTTGTAAGAATTATGACTCTTTTTCGACTATCACCCAAAAAAGTTTGGTTTTATTGGCAAGCACAAAAAAGTCGAGCATGCTGTCCTCCGACAGCTCTTGTTCTACTCGCTCTCTCTCACATCTTTTTCTTGCTCTCTCTCTCTCGCGCTCTCTTTCACATCTTTTTCTGGCTCTCTCTCTCTCTCTCACATCTTTTTCTTGCTCTCTCTCGCCCTCTCTCTCTCTCTCTCTCCATCTGTTTTTCTTTCCCTCTCTCTCTCTCTCTTTCTCTCTATTCTCTCTCTCTACTCCCCCATCTCTCTCTATCTATATATCTCTCTCTATCTATCTCGCTCACTCTCTCTCTCTTTCTCTTTCTTTCTCTGTCTCTGTCTCTGTCTCTGTCTCTCCCCTCTCTCTCTCTCTCTCTCTCTCTCTGTTCCTCTCCCCCCTCTCTCTCTCTCTCTCTCTCTCTCTTTCTCTCTCTCTCTCTCTTTCTTTCTCTCTCTCTCTCTCTCTCTCTCTCTCTCTCTCTCTCTCTCTCTTTCTCTCTCTCTCTCTTTATCTCGCCCTAGGTATCGGCTTTCGAAATTCATCTCCTTGTATTATCCTTATTTTCTTGCTTTCTCGAGCCAGTACGCCAGACAACGTTATTTCCAGGCATTTCCCAACATTTATAAGTTTTAGTACTTTTTGATGGAGGACGAAGAATGCTAGTCATAACGACTTTTATCAGTGATCAGAACCTAAAAATTGCCGAGCCATGGTTCGAACTCACTGTCCTTAGATTGATGGCCAGTGGCATTACCGACGAAGATATTTCGGCTCGAAGAAAGGTAAAAGAACACGCAATGTAGAAAGTATCGTGTCGAAAGGTACGTCACTGGAGAGTCACCCTGACATAAGTTAATAAAGCAGATTGGATCTGAACGGCGTTTCAACAGTATTTCACATGACCACGTGTTTCCTGGCTTTGTCGCATAAATTCTTCACACAGTAAACACTCCGCATGGTATAAACTCTCACATTATGATAATGGTTTATATATCATTTTACAATCCGCATGGTATAAATTCTCAAATTATGGTGATGGTTTATATATCATTTTACCATATGCATGGTATAAATTCTCAAATTATGGTGATGGTTTATATATCATTTTAAAATATGCATGGTATAAACTCTAACATTATGTTAATGGTTTATATATCATTTTACAATATGCATGGTATAAATTCTCAAATTATGGTGATGGTTTATATATCATTTTACAATATGCATGGTATAAATTCTCAAATTATTGTGATGGTTTATATATCATTTTACAATATGCATGGTATAAACTCTCACATTATGTTAATGGTTTATATATCATTTTACAATATGCATGGTATAAATTCTCAAATTATGGTGATGGTTTATATATCATTTTACAATATGCATGGTATAAATTCTCAAATTATGGTGATGGTTTATATATCATTTTACAATATGCATGGTATAAACTCTCACATTATGTTAATGGTTTATATATCATTTTACAATATGCATGGTATAAATTCTCAAATTATGGTGATGGTTTATTATATATCATTTTACAATATGCATGGTATAAATTCTCAAATTATGGTGATGGTTTATATAACATTTTACAATATGCAGGGTAGAAATTAATTCCATAGCATGTACAGCTCATTACCACACGCGCGATGTTGCTGTCGATATAGAGGTTGACTCTTATTTATTGTACCTTATACAATAATCTGTTACTACTTCACTCAGTTATAACTTATTCACGTTTTAACAAATGATATATCAGGGATGTAGATCTACGTCCCTGGATGTATGTGCATTCGAATGGCAAGCAAAATAACCCCACCGTTAACCCATTGGGCAGACATTCATTGACTATAAAGCATGATTACGATCCTGTCGCAGCAGCTTAATATCGATAAAATATATCATGTGATGTATCCTGATGTACGCAGATATCCACCAAAAATACTTACGGAGATGCATTCAATGAAGGCGAGGTGTCTTGTCGTCATTGCAGTGAATGGTTGGCATATCCGATGTTTTCATTTAGTATAAAGTCGTATTTTAGGCATATATTGTTCTCTGTATATGATTAGATTTCATCATTCGATGAAATAAACAATACTTATTTTGATAAAAATTATTTTAAATCTTATCATTAGTATTTATTGTTTGCATTATACAAATTCTGTTTATAGAACTAGATTGTCGTTTAATGTAAAGTAAAGCGTATACACCTGAATAGTGTAAGTGTCGAATATCATGGGTAAGGGTTAACCGTATTCTTACAGTGTTAGTTTTAAACTTATTTATTTTACATCGATTGCGAAACAAGCCTTGGGCTTAGATTAATCACGCTCGATGTCTGCTTCCTGGAGACTTCACCAGTACTCGCGCCGTTTGTGTGGAAAAATCCCAAAGTCAGGACCCGCTCATCACGGGACTCGAACCAGGGACCTTTGATGTGAGAGGCCGACGCTCTACCTCTGCACCACTGTCTTCCACCACTGTCTTCCGTATTCTTACACTGGGTAACTATCGATAGATCTCTGAATGTAGATTTTTAAAGCATAATTAAACTTCTTTATCCTTTGTTGACTTTGAATACACTCATATATTACAGCATAGTATTTAACTGATTTGGACCTTTATGCAAATGTGCATATTATAATAATTTGCAAGTATTTTCATCAGAACTTAAATTGTTTTATGCAGAAGCAAATGGTAGGATAGATTGCACACCGTTTAAGCTTGATTTCAAAACGCGTAAATCATAATACTATTTGTATCGGCTCAAAGGTCAGTTCAGGTTGATAGTGACGAGTAATAGTTTTAAAAATCAGATAAACGACATGCTAAATGATATGGCCTTTTCATAATGTTGACTATTTTACGAAAAAAAGTTTTAAATTTGAGATGCCATAGAATATAAGCGGAGCAAGGAGAGACATTCGAGATCGGGCATAGTTAGAAAGAAAGAATACTTCTTAGAGCGGGTTTGACATGATGTTGCAGGTATTCTAATCAAATATGCTGTTAAATGCTGTACACAATATTGACGTAATGTGAGCTTTATTCACACCATGCTCGTTTTTAAATGATTTACACTCTACGGATATTGTGTACAGCATTTAACAGCATATTTGATTAGAATACCTGCAACATAATGTCCATGTTGTGAACAACATTTCACAGCATGTTTGATATTAAAATAACTGCAACATTATGGCTATAAATTGTCGAACATTGTACAGCATGTTTGATAGGAATAACAGTCACATAACTAAAATGTGTACAGTATTTTAAAGCATATTTGATTAGAATTAATCATCACACTACGTCTAAATAGTGAACATTATTGTACAGCATGTTTGATGAGAATAACTTTCACATTATGTCCAAAGTGTGTTTAATATATTACAGCATATTTGGTTAGCATAACTGTCACACTTCGTCTTAAGTGTGTACAGCAGTTATCAGTGTTTGATAACAAAAACCGTCTCACTACGTCTAAATGGTGTACAGCATGTATCCGTGTTTGATAAGAATAACCGTCTCACTACGTCTTAAGTGTGTACAGCATGTATCAGTGTTTGATAAGAATAACTGTCTCACTACGTATAAATGGTGTACTGCATCTATCCGTGTTTGATAAGAATAATCGTCACACTACGTCTTAAGTGTATACAGCATGTATCCGTGTTTGATAAGAATAACCGTCACACTACGTCTAAATGGTGTACTGCATGTATCCATGTTTGATAAGAATAACCGTCACACTTAGTCTTTAGTGTATATAGCATATATCAGTGTTTGATAAGAATAACTGTCACACTACGTATAAATGGTGTACAGCATATATCAGTGTTTGATAAAAAATAACTGTCTCATGACGTATAAATGGTGTACTGCATCTATCCGTGTTTGATAAGAATAACCGTCACACTACGTCTTAAGTGTATACAGCATGTATCCGTGTTTGATAAGAATAACCGTCACACTACGTCTTTAGTGTGTACAGCATATATCAGTGTTTGATCAGAATAACTGTCACACTACGTCTAAATGGTGAACGGCATGTATCCGTGTTTGAGAAGAATAACCGTCACACTACGTCTTAAGTGTGTACAGCATGTATCCGTGTTTGATAAGAATAACTGTCACACTACGTCTAAATGGTGTACATCAGTTATCAGTGTTTGATAAGAATAACTATCACACTACGTCTAAATGGTGTACATCAGTTATCAGTGTTTGATAAGAATAACCGTCACACTACGTCTAAATGTTGTACAGCATGTATCAGTGTTTGATAAGAATAACCGTCACACTACGTCTTAAGTGTGTACAGCATGTATCAGTGTTTGATAAGAATAACTGTCACACAACGTCTAAATGGTGTACTGCATGTATCCGTGTTTGATAAGAATAACCGTCACACTACGTCTTAAGTGTGTACTGCATGTATCAGTGTTTGAAAGGAATAACCGTGACACAACGTCTAAATGGTGTACAGCATGTATCCATGTTTGATAGGAATAACTGTCTCACTACGTCTTAAGTGTCTACAGCATGTATCAGTGTTTGATAGGAATAACTGCCACACTACGTCTAAATGGTGTAAACCGTTTTACAGCATATTTGATAAGTATATCTGCCACCTTATTTCCATAGTTTGTACATAATTGTACAGCATATTTGATAAGAATAACTGTCACACTACGTCTAAAGTATGTACAACATTTTACAGCATGTTTTATAAGAATACATGCAACATTATGTCTATAGTATGTACAACATTTTACAGCATGTTTGATAAATGTCACACTACGTCTTAAGTGTGTGCAGCAATTGACAGCATGTTTGATTAGAATACATGCAACATTATGTCTATAGTGTGTAAAACCTTTAACAGTATGTATAATTAGAATACATGTCACATTATGTATATTGTGTGTACAACAATTGACAGCATGTTTGATCATAATACATGCAACATTTTGTCTATAGTGTGTAAAACCTTTACATGTAACAGTATGTGTAATTAGAATACATGTCACATTATGTATTTCATGTGTACATCAATTTACAGCATGTTTGATTATAATACATGCAACATTATGTCTATAGTGTTTACAACCTCTAACAGTATGTGTAATTATAATACATGTCACATTTTGTCTATAGTGTGTATAACAGTTGAAAGCATGTTAGATGTTGATACATGCAACATAATGTCTATAGTGTGTACAACCTTTAACAGTATGTGTAATTATAATACATGCAACATCATGTCTATAGTGTGTATAATCTTTAACAGTATGTGTAATTAGAAAACATGTCACATAATGTATATATTGTGTATGTGTTATTAGAATACATGTCACATTATGACCATAGTGTGAACAATATTGTTAAGCATGTTTGGTTAGAATAACGCCACATTATGTGCATTAGTGTAATAGTTTTACAATATGCATGCTTAGAATAATTGCCACAGAACGTAGTGTGTACATGATTTTACAGAATACTGTCACATTTTACAACATGCATGGTGTGATTAAGTGTCACATTACGTCTATAGTATGAACGATTTTATAACATGCATGATGGGAATTACTGTCACAATATGTCTATAGTGTATGAAAGATTTTACAACATGCATGATGGGATTTAGTGTCACAGTACGTCTATAGTGTATGAAAGATTATACAACATGCATGATGGGAATTACTGTTACAATATGTCTATAGTATATGAAAGATTTTACAACATGCATGATGGGATTAAGTGTCACAGTACGTCTATAGTGTATGAAAGATTAAGAAAGATTTAACAACATGCATGATGTGCATAACTGTCTCATTATGTCGATAGTGTGAATGAATGAATGTATATTGTTTTATGGCGCATCGACAGCTAAGGTCATTTAGCGCGCAATTAAATTTAATTATTCATGATCCCTGGGTAAACAAACCAGTACTATCGATAGTGTGAACAACATTTGAAGACGTGCACATTTGGAATAACTGTCACTTGTTGTATTTATTGTAAAAAACAGTTAGCAACTTGCATGCCTGAAATAACTTTCACATTATGTTGATAGTATGTACAGCAATATACAACATGCAAGATTAGAATAACTGTAACATTGCATATCTAGTGTATGGAATATTTTACAATATGCATGATGGGAAAAACTGTCACATTATGTCGATAGTTTGTACCTCACTTTGAAAATATGCATGACGGGAATAACTGTGACATAATGTCGATAGTTTGTACATCATTTTACAAAATGTAAGATGAAAATGACAGTCACATTATGTCGATGGTTTGTACATCATTTTACAATATGCATGATGGGAATAACTGTCACATTGTGTCAATAGTTTGTACATCAGTTTACAACATGCATGGAGATCACAGTACGTCCAAAGTATTAACAAACTTAAGCAACTTGAATGATTGGAATAACTGTCATATTACGTTCATATTGTGTACAGCATATTACAACATAGGTGATTGGAATAACTGTCACGTTATATCAATATTGTGTACAGCATATTATAACATGGATGATTGGAATAACTGACTAATTACGTTCGTGTTGTGTACAGCATTTCACAACATGCTTGGTTGGAATAACTGACACATAATGTCCATATTGTGTACAGCATTTTACAACATGGATGATTGGAATAACTGTCACGTTATATCAATATTGTGTACTGCATATTATAACATGCTTGATTGGAATAACTGACACATAATGTCCATATTGTGTACAGCATATTACAACAAGGATGATTGGAATAACTGTCACAGTATGTCCATATTGTTTACAGCATTTTATAATATGCTTGATTGGAAGACATCTCCCTATTTATTTCAATGCTTTCAAAGGAGTCTTACCAGACCAAGTATGCACACGAGACAGATAACCTTCACGCAATCCACCCAGGTTTTCGTCCTTTAAGAAGTGTGTGACTAAACTTAGATTGGACTGTCAGATAGTGCCGGTGATTGTAGGACTCATATATTAGACGTTTATAATATAACCCACAAGTATTATATCCACAAAACCACATTCCTGTTGCGTTGAGGCTTTGTACAAAGATATAATTATGTTTAAACTTAATAGTTTTTAATGTTCGCATGACATTCGTTACCTTGTTTTGTTTATACATTAAACTGCCTTGTTTTTTGCATTGACTCAGATATTGTTTATCTTTTTGATAAGTATCACATTCATAGCTTAACGTATTTGTCACATTAATTGAGTTGACGTTTTTTTTTAACATTGGTGTTACTGTTTTGCTTAAGCGTCCAAAAATTACATTTGATGTCGACGGCCCTTACAACACTTTTCATTCATTCAGTCATGCACATGAAGATAAATATTCTTTTTCGATGTCTTTAAGAGGTCTTGGAGACAAATGGCAATACATGGTATACTGTTTTCGTCAAAAACTCTTTTAACATGCCTCTAAGGTTATGACATTTTAAACCTACCTGTTGGATTGCAAGATCACATACACGATTAAGATGTCATCTGCTAAATCTACAGCTTTTGTAAACATCTTTAGTTTTGTTTTAGTATGTATAATAACAAAATACTTCTTCTACAGATGTTTTCAGTCATATCAAGTATAATAAGTGTTAATTACTCAGGGCTAATTTTTACATATCCTTGTGCTAAACATGCATGCATTTTAATAATTTCACACATGTGTAAATAATAAGGGTAAACAAAATAATGAATAAGTTCACCAATCTTAGTAAAATGTCCTCCAAGGAACATTTTGCCAAATACATTTTGGCAATTGTCCCTCTTTCTGATTCCGAAGCCACCAAAGTTCAAAGCAAGCCAGAGCTTGTTTACAAGAAGACATTTAAAATGTAAAAAGTAGGGACCAGAACAAAACGAAACTACAGAAGTTTTAACAGATGATGTTTGTGAAATTCTTAAAACCCGTGCCGTAGACCGACATAGGTAATATATCCTGGCCATACATCGACTACCTTCGAAAATAAATGTGCCTAAATCTGTTATAATAAAGACGATAAACAATAACATTAAGTCGAACATCATGAGACAGTCATTTAAACGGCATGGTTTCGACTAGCAGACGACGTCACTAAACTTAACACTATCCTGATTAGTAGATTATTTCTCCATGCAGAAATAAAAAGTTCCTGTTTTTTCAATGGCTCGGTATACGGACAGACACAGCAGGATGAACGTGTTTAATTTAATATTTATGATGATATTTCAAGGGTTTTAGAGGACTCTAGATCAAAACATAAAAAAGGGTAATTTTGTATCATTTATGCATATTTTCTGAAATGACGGGAGTGAAATAGGTGTTATACGACTACAAGATCTTCAACCTACTCAATCACGTTATCTTACTTACATTAAATGCAACGAATTCTGATAGCACATTATAAATTAGCACTGAATAAGCTTATATGCTGACAAATACTTTTTTCTCATTGCTTGTGGGTAAAACATCAATTAATAATGATATAACACTCTCCCTCATATGCAATTTTAAGTTGTTTAGTTAAAAAAAGTGTATTTGCAAAAGGTTATTAATAAGGATATATTGGATTAGAATTTTGATCTAGCATTGACAGCAATGTATTAGAAAAATGTTTTTAATTAGGATATATTGGACTAGAATTTTGATCTAGCATTGTGAAAGAGAGTAAATATACTCATTGATGGCAATTCCTCATTTCCGCACATTATTCTCAAAATAATTGGCTGCATGATGCGTGAAAGGACGCATGCACTGGGTAACTATATAATTGATTTTACCATAACAAAGGTTCATTCCAATTAATGTACTTGCGATTTTTGTATGAAGTTAACCCTTTCACTAAGAAATGGTTAACTTACATTTGCACGTTGTTGGTGTTAACATTGTCATTTGGAGTTGAGAGGATCTTTGTATGCTTCCCCTTTTGCATGGCAGAAAGGGTTAAATACTATTTGAACGATATTTATAACTTGCATCAACTTGTTCAAATGTTCATGTGGAGTTGAGAGGATCTTCATATACTTCCCATTTGATGATAACCTGAAGGATAAGCAGTGACGATCACTGTGGCGTCCCAGGTTAAATCTTTTTTGCTTAACTTACTGCTGAACTTACTGGAAAACAAAACAACTTGCAATGTCCTTGAAGGACAAATACTCATGGTCACTGTTGGCGTCCAAGGGTAACCGAAATGTGATTTCCTTTATTGAATCTGTTTATGTCATAAATTATTATTGGGATTGTCTAATTTGAGCTTCAAGTGTCTTGTCGTTTAAAATTAGACTATTCAATCGACAAAGTGCAAAAAAACAATTTCAATAGTTGTATTGTACCGCCCTCTTTCAACGGTGTGTTATGACAACTATTACAATGTCTACATTGTCACGCCCTCTTTTTCGTAATACTTTGTCAACCAATCAATATTTTGCGTCTTAAATTGCAATGACCAATGACAAAGAAATAGTGTGCGGCGGCTAATGATTTTGGTAAATAGTGATACTTATCTGATTAGACAACTTTTAACGCTTTACCTGTTATAAAAAATTAAACACAAAATTATATCTGGGCAATTAGAGATAGGGTCTTTGTTATCAATGGAAAACGTTGCGAGTGGATTTTAATTTGCCCAGGGACACTATATTACTTATACATGTGATAAAGTGTCCCTAGTTTGCCCAAAATGAGAGATTTCACCTTCTCACACAATGATTTCAAAAGTAGTAAGTTGCATGGGACTTAAAATGTCATCTGCGTGGGGAATAGAAATAACCATTTTAAAGTAAGATGATATTCGAATATTATATTCCTAAAACTCTCGTTGGGTAAAAGTTATTCAGATTAACTTTAACAATAATCTGACATGTAATCATAAGTACACACAGAAGTGTAATACATTATTTCTTTAATGAGATATCTTACCCATTAAAAATGCTTTTGTACATATTTCTTATCAACAAATTTCCTACGTTTGTGTTTAGGCGACAGTGTACTACTATTTACTGTGGAATTTGCCCATTTTGAGTTAGTAACTACTCAGTAACGAATTTTCTAGATATACTACCAAGTGGATAATCTTAAGATTCAATCGTACAATTGACGTGGTCTAAACAATAGTAAGAAGCGCCAAGATTTATTCAATTTATTCAAATTGATTGATTGATTGATTGGGGTTTAACGCCGTTAGGAGTTCGACAGCTCCTTGAATTGGTAATGCATTATAATCGTGAACCAGTTTGACTATTGTTCTATTAGAACATTGTTCTTTAAAAGATATAGAATCGGTAATCGAGTGTACCTTGCGCGATTTTTCTTTTTAGAACCACGTGTCAGCCAAAATTATGTAAACTCTCAGAAATTATTAAATAGTAAACGGAAACGATGGAATCAACTTGTTTATATCTTTATCCCAGTACCAACTACTAAATCGTAACAATAATCTATGTGTTTACTGAGCTTCAGTTTCTATAATTAGATTATCAAGGCCGAGAATACGTCACATGACTGGAGATTACGCGAGGCTCCAAAGAGGTGTATAAGATTCAATTGACGATAAATAACTGAAAACTTATAATGTTTCAACAAATAATAAGGAAAAAAATAAAGGTTAGGATGCAGAACATTTCATTTTAAAACTTCACCTGATTAGTGCCTCTCGTAGGATCGCCAACCTAACTATGAACCAATCAAAACGTTACATTTCCTTTATTTCTTCGACATTATTCATTAAATACAACATTTGATTGGTCTACAATCTAGATCATTTGTTTAACATCTAGGTCAAAACTCAGATTAAACAGATATCGTCGAAAAAGCAAGGAAAACAATTCAATGCAATATGAATGATAGAAATCTCGTAGATCCCTTAAGGAAATTACAGGGAACTTCAAGAAAATACACGTGAAAACGGCTTACATTTACAAAAAGGCAGGCTTATTTTTTATTTAATTACTAGAACCATGAAACCATTCCTAATGGAACTGTACATCTGATCATTCAATTACTAGGCTTGAATTGCAATTTTCGGATGTGAAATCTGCAGCAGATTTGTTGTATGTGGGAAAGGGTTAACAGAGGTGTGGATCTCAGTCCCACATGACTGCAGCTACACAATTTCTGGGATTAACACCGTTTCAACAATTGTTCAATCATATTCTGATGGACTGTCAGCAACCTGGGGTGGTAGTTCCCAAACCGGCTTGGATTCACATGAAGCTGCATTGATTTAGTGAGAATGAAGGGTTTTAACCCTTTACCTCATATAGACGCTTTCTGACGCCTCTGCAGCAGATGGCTTTTTTGAAAACATAGTGACAAAAGAAGAAATTGCTCAAAACGAGCAATTTCTCCTTTGGCCACAATGTTTTCCAGTTTAAGTCATAGGTTATCCATTCAATTATAGAGATTTTCTATTTTTTTGAGAAAAATATGTTCAAAGTCGTCTGCTGCAGAATTGTCGTATGGGAAAAGGGTTTTAAATTGAGATGAGGGTCAATGTGTTCAGGATGCACAAATCATGCATTATTTATTAAAACACTGTGAAACTATTCACCCTCCAATGGCCAGGCTGTACAGGAAAATGTTGTCACTAATCAATTAGTTCACATCACTCAATTTTCATCTTCACACTTTTCACTTAATTGTTGTCGCAGAGCACCGGTAGCTATATATGTGGGGCTGTGAATCTAGGGGTTGTCAGTTTGAACCCAAGCTGAGCCAACAATGTTTCTGACATGTGGCGATAGTCAATATGACCTGAGCAACGTTCTTTTTTGACCAATGGACTAAAATTCTGTGGACAAACATTCAGTTGCTTGAGAAGATAATTGTGCGAAGTACTCATATGAGAATGCAAGAAAAAAACATGGGCATGTTAACTGGTTGTCTTTATGACTGAAAAAGCGTTGAAAGAGGCTTTAAACCCCAATTCATGAAACTTAATAGTGGAAAAGGGTTAACAGTAACATTTTCAGAATTGAGGAATAAAGAAAGTGAAAACAAGAATTAAACATTGTAATATGAACTAAAATGTGTTTTATATTTTATTTTTTTTTAAATTTTGAATAGGGTAGAAAGCACAATGGTATTTTGTCACAGAATGCTCAAAATGCGTCTGTATGTGGGAAAGATATAAGTAAATAATCAAACCCACAATTCATGCTGTCTTAGCGGTGCTATTGTTTCCTGCAAGAGCTATTATTTTCTAGACCGGTCTGAATCACTGGATAGGTCACCTTGTCCAAAGGTATGTATGATTGAGGAGTTTGAACTCAACCAATTAATCACCAGTAAACGTGACCAACATTAATTACTGGACATATATATAGTACAACTACTAGGCCAGGGACGAAGCATCATGTAGTACAACACTTTCCATACACAACTCATAAAAAACTATAAATGAAAGAACAATTTTTGAATCAAGTTGAAAACGTTCTGGCAAAAACTAAAAATTGGCATTTATTTGAGCAATTTCAATTTTTGTCACAATGTTGTCAAATGTCGCCAGCTGCAAAAAGGTGACAGTGAGCTTCCATTTGTTGAAAAGGGATAAATATTACAATGCCTCTATAATTAGGTGTATATTTCATGCTCTAAATTCCTTATTTGACCTTTACACATTTTGGTTTGGTACTGAAACAAAACCAACCCACCAAGACAATTATTTTGTTTAAGAGAGATATTGTCAAAAAAAGACATGTTTACCCCTCCATTACCCTTTCCCACTAACATCAAACCTGCAGCAGATGACATTGAAAAGATCTAGGCAAAAACACAGAAAATACCTATAAATGAGGTTTTGAGCAATTTTTCTTTTGTCAAAATGTTTTCAAAAGACCTCTGCTGCAGAGGTGTCAGAAAGCGTCTATATGTAGGAAAGGGTTAACTGAAGTTTTTGGGAATGCATGAATGAAAAACAAGAGCCATGACAGTCCTATAACGCTCACCTGATTTAATAGAAGTTAAATAGTTTTCAAATTGTTTACTATATATATACATAAGTATAAGCAAAGTGAACCCTGCCCTGTGGTGGTCATGTTTATATATCAACAGATCGGAATAATTTAAACAATCTCACTAGAGGGTCACTGAAAAGTTGTGCCATTCTAAATACTGTTTTAAATACGTGACACTGATCTGAGCATTGCATATGGCGTCAAATACGTCAAAAGGTAGTTTCAAACATTTTCTCCCACTTTGAAGTAGAAGGTATGCATCCTGGTTGTAACGTTTCACAACTAAAGAAAAACGTTCGTTCAGTTGACATATCACTTGGTTTTGTTCCCACTGCACTGCGTGAAAATCCTCGAAACCACAACTACCTCCCTCTACCTGTTTTTGAGTCATGTTGGCTAGTATTCTACTGTTTAGAAGCGATACATTCATCGGACGCTATATCGAGCCGTTCGTAACGCTCATTATAGTTAAAGTCGAGTTCGGAGACACGAACTAGTAATATTTCGACGGCTAGTATTCTACTGTTTAGAAGCGATACATTAATTGGACGCTATATCGAGCCGTTCGTAATGCTCATTATAGTTAAAAGTCGAGTTCGGACACGAACTAGTAAAATTTCGACCGCGGCGCGGTTTTTAAATGACGACGCGTCTATACACCCTTTTTTGGAAGGCTTAATGACCTGACATCCGGATCGGATAAGGAATGATAAACTTTCTAGGTCGGGGTCACGCAGCCACAGCCACAAGATATGCGTATAGCGGTCTATCTATACTACTTAACACTTTCCCACATACAGACACTTTCTGACGCATCTGCAGCAGACAACTATTGAATTGAGCAATGATGAGCAAATTCTCCTTTTGGCACAATGATTTCAACTCTATAAATTAATTACACTATTTTTACACAGAGATTTTCCATATTTTTTGTGAATATGTTTTCAAAGTTGGCTTCTGTAGATGTGTTGCATAGTGGGAAGGGTTAACCCTTTCCCTCATACGGCAATTCTGCAGCAGACGACTTTGAACGCATTTTGTCAAAACATAGAAGGAAAATATTGTGGCAAAAGGAGAAATTGCACGTTTTGTGCAATTTCTTCATTTGTCACAATGTTTTCAAAAAGCAGTCTGCTGCAGAGGCGTCCGAAAGTGTTTATATGAGGGGAAAGGGTTAACCAGACAGTTAATTTCCATGTGACATGTTTATCTGTAATCCTTACATTATGACCTACTCCGACCTAGTCAGTCAAACTTTCCTTTATATATCCCTTTCCTTTCCCACATACATGTACAGACACTTTTTGACGACTCTGCAGCAGACGACTTTTGAAAACATTGTGCCAAAAGGAGAACTTGCTCATAATGAGCTATTTCTCCCTTTGCCACAATATTTTCGACTCTATAATTTTTATCATTAAGCATGTTATTTATTGAGATTTTTCACATTTTTTGCAAGCATCTACAAAGTCATCTGCTGCGGATTTGCTGTATGTGGGAAAGGGATATATATAACAGACCATTTCTTTTTCTATTTTCACCATTTCACACATGTAGACGCGTTTTGATGCATCCGCAGCTGATGACTATTGAACACATTGAGGTAAAAGGAGAAAATTTAGCAATTTCTCCTTTTGCCATATTGTTTTCAATCCTATTCAATAATAGTACCCACAGCATTATGGTTTGGTTGAACAGGGTTGTCAAAATGTTTTGTTGTAACAGATCAAATGAGAAAAGTAACTGATCAGGTTTGGTGTCAGGTAGAGGGCAAATCCCTTGTAGGGGGCCCAAGGGAGCAAAACTAACAGATCAAAAAGTGATTTTAACAGATGAATTTCATCTGCAATAGGTTAATTTTGAAGCCGTTCGTAACGCTCATTATAGTTAAAGTCGAGTTCGGAGACACGAACTAGTAAAATTTCGACCGCGGCGGTTTTAAATGACGACGCGTCTATACACTCTTTTTTGGAAGGCTTAATGACCCGACAACAACCGGCTCCGATAAGGAACGATAAACTTTCCGGGACGAGGACGAGGTCGAGGTCACGCAGCCACAGCCACAAGAGATGGGTATAGCGTCCTATCTATACTACTTATGGGGTTGACAAGGTATATTTATTAACCTACCTCTACAGCAATTTTAATCCTGATGTAATTTTAAATCCATTTATATACACTTAACTCCAACAGGAATTCGCTGTGGCCCCATAGTTTGCAGTTTCCGTGATATAACTGCAATATTGTTGAAAACTATGTAAAATCCCTAACAAAAACAAAACATTATTGTATGCATTTAACTTAAACATTATTTCAGTTGTATCATAGAAACTGTTTGCTTATTCATGATGCCTCGATAAATGAACCAGTACTTGGCTAGTAAATGTACCTTGCCATGACCAAACACCATCTACGGATCAAACCCAGGGATGCCTGGTTCCACAATATAGACACAAAACCACAGACCAAATTACTAATCTTATATTATGTAATCATCTGCCTTGCTTCAGTTTATTTCATTTTAATTTTGATTTTTTTTTTTTAGTTTGTTAGCAATCAATATCTTAAGTTATGATGCCCAGCCTTGCCACATGTGGGCGAAATCTAGTGACCTAGATTTTAAACCGACATGACCTATTTTTAGAAATTGGTCTAGCTATTGACAAGACACACTGTCTAACAAAGTGTCAAGCTGCTGATGCAAATAATGCAGTCTGTAGTATTAAAAATATTTTTCTCAAATTTAGCCTATTGACCTAGATTTTGACAGAACATAACCTTCACTAAAACTTAGAAACTCGTAAAGAAATCTATTAAAAATGTGGTTTCGACAATATTCACAAAGTTTTCCATTAATTTGGCGAAGTGACCTAGTTTTGGACCCGACATGACTCATTTTCAAACTTTGCCTAGATATCAGCAAGAAAAAGATTAATTTGGCATAGAAACCTAGTTCTTGACCGGACATGACCTACTAGTATATATTCGAACATAGACTAGATATCATCAAGGCAATTATTCTAATAAAGTTTCAATATATGCGGATTGTTCAAATTAAAAATGCAGCCTCCAGAGTGTTCACAAGATTTCCCTTCAATTTCACCTTGTGACCTAGTTTTTGACCTCACATGATCCAGTTTTGAACTTGGGAAAGATTTGATAGAGATAAATGTTCTGATTAAACATTCAATACAATTGGATGCCAAATGTTGCCTGTAGAGTGTTCACAAGGCGATTGGTGTTGATGCCCGACAAATGGACAAAATGTGATCACCTGGATAATAAGCTAATGAGCTAAATAAAACTAGAATGGAGTGCTCCCTGGAGCACGTGTGTCACCTGCCGGGGCCTTGTCAGTAAAATTAAAATTTTTGACAGAAAAGGGGCAATAACTCTGATATAATTTCTTTTTGGATTATCCCCCTTTTGTGAACCAATCACACACATTGATATAAACATTTATCAGAAGTTTCAATGTAATCCTTTGAGTAGAAAAAAAGTTATTTGAAAATGTGATGAAAAAGTGTGACGGACAGACGACAGACAGACAGCGGACAAAAAAAAGTAATCCCTAAGTGCCTACCATTCAATAAAATGCTTAATTTAAACAATTTAATTTGATTTAAACAAAATGTTTGAAAATAACTGTAAATTAGCTCTTATACCTCTCCCATGTACAACACATATGCAGCAGAAGGTTTAATTCCTAGACAAAATTGAAAACACTTTGGCAAACGTAGAAATTGCTTGGTTAGAACAATTTCTGCTTTTTTCATAATGTTTTCAAAAGTGGTCAGCTGCAGAGTTGTCAGAAAACGTATATATATTTATTCAAATTTCTCAGATGTAGAGACTGTAAATTTAATCTAATCACTGTCTGATATGTTAATGTTGTGTTGTTTCTAACCATACAGATGCACAGGCTACTATTAATCTAAACTAATGTCATCATATGTAACTATAGAAACTGTATTTAAATTTTACTGCAAAGACTTCAAAATGGTACAAATGGCTTTCCCTTAAAAATTGTTGATAGCAGGTTAAAACACCCTACAAACAAGCACGGTAATGAAATTAATATGTAAAGTAAAATTCAGACATTAATTAAAACAAGAGGGCCATGAGGCCCTGGAATCGCTCACCTGAGAATGGGCTATTTAAAACATAACTCTTTCAGCACCAATGGCAATATCATCAAGATAAACTTTCTGACAAAATTTCAAGCTGCTCAAGTCAAAAATGCGATCTCTATAGTGTTAACTAGATTGTTCTACAATTTGGCCTAGTGACTTAGTTGTTGACCCGATATGACCCATATTCGAACTTGACCTAGATATCACTAAGTCAAATTTTCTGACATAGTTTCAACATGCTCAAGCCAAAATGTGGCTTCCAGAGTGTTAACAAGATTTTCTTAAATTTGGCCTAGTAACCTAGTTTTTGACCAGACATGACCTATATTCGAACTTGGCCTAGATATCATCAAGACAAACTTTCTGATAAAGTTTCAACATGCTAAAATTTAAAATGTGGCTTCCAGAGTGTTAACAAGATTTTTCTTGAATTTGGCCTAGTGACCTAGTTTTTGACCGGACATGACCAAAATTCAAACTTGACCTAGATATCATCAAGACAAACTTTCTAACAAAGTTTCAACATGCTCAAGCTACATATGCGGCTTCTAGAGTGTTAACAAGATTTTCCTTCAATTTGGCCAAGTGACCTAGTTTTTGATCCGACATGACCTATATTCGAACTTGGCCTATATATCACTAAGACAAACATTCTGACACAGTTTCAACATGCTCAAGTCAAAAATGTGGCTTCAAGAGTGTTAACAAGATTTTCCTTCAATTTGGCCTAGTGACCTAGTTTTTGACCCGACATGACCTATATTCAAACTTGGCCTAGATATCACTAAGACAAACATTCTGACAAAGTTTCAACATGCTCAAGCCAAAAATGCAGCTTCAAGAGTGTTAACAAGATTTTCCTTAAATTGGGCCTAGTGACCTAGTTTTTGACCTGACATGACCCAGTTTCGAACTTGGCCTAGATTTGATTGAGATATATGTTCTGATAAACTTTCATGAAGATTGTATGCAAAATGTTGCCTCTAGAGTGTTAACAAGCAAATGTTGACGACGGACGACGGACGACGAACGACGAACGACGGACAAAAGGCGATCACAAAAACTCACCTTGAGCACTATGCTCTGGTGAGCTAAACACAAGGTCACTCGGAAACATTTGAGAACAATCTTGTAAACACTCTTGACCTCAATGTTTGCTTCAGTATTTTGAAACTTTGTCAGAATGTTTGTCCTGAGGATAGCTAGGCCAAGTTCAAATATGTGTCATTTCGGATCAAACATAAGGTCATTAGAACATATTTAAGGAAAATGTTGTTAACACTGAAAGCTTTTCATTTAATGTTAGCATGTTGAAACTTTGACAGATGGTTGTTTTGAACATTGCTATAAACCTGTCTGAAACTATGTCACAAGGCCAAATTGAAGGATATCTTGTTAAGACTATTAATATGTTTGACTTTACTGTATTATATATGTGATTGCTTATGTGATGAAGTGAATGTTTAAATGTTTGATGATTTGACTTTACACCAAAAGATAAAGTAGGGATAGTTTACAATAACGGTCCCAGTTCCGACAGCTTGTAACATATTCCTTAATCATGGTAGTCATATACCTACAGCTTAGACCCATTATAGGCGCTGTGCTCGTGACGAGGCTTTGTTTTTTTCATATTACTTTAAACATTCCACCAAACTATTCTATTTCAGGCCTGTATCTAACTTCTTTTGTTCAGATGGTATCAATTTCAGTTTTAGTACAGTGAACATTGTTGAATATGATACTTTATTTCAAACATGAGTGTTTTAACCCTTTCCCTCATGTAGACGCTTTCTGATGCCTTTGAAGCAGACAACTTTTGAAATCATATATATATAGTGGCAAATGGAGAAATTGCTCATGAATGAGTAATTTTTCCATTTGTCACAATAATTTCACCTCTCTTCAATAATCATACTATCATTTATACAGATTTTCTATATTTTGGATATGATAATTTGATAAAAGTCGTCAGCTGCAGATTTGTTGTATGTGGTGAAGGTTTAAGGGAAAAATATCTTTTGTCAGCAAATATGCCAGTTATGATCCCAAGGCGACACATTGTCTGGTTTCAACCCCCACATGCTAATATCACATGATCTATCCATTGTGAATGTTAAATGAAATGATCCACTTTATCCGCCTGGTGTCAGTGATATGATATGTTTTAGTCAGCATTTAATTTATTCACTGTCCATTGCTCAAAACCCTGAAAATGTGAAGAATGACTAAAAACGGTTATAGACCTTTCTCTAATGCAGACGTACATTTTGATTCATCTCCAGCAGACAACATTTGAATAATTGTTACAAAGGGAGGAAATGCTCATTATGATTAATTTCACTTTTCGCCACAATGTTTTCAACTCAATTCAATAATTATACTTTCATTTCTAGAGAATTTCCATGGCTATCAGTTTTTAACGTAATAGTTAACCCTTTCCCTCTTACAACAATTCTGCAGCAGACTTTGAACATATTTGTCAAAAAATAGAAAATCTCTATAATTGAATGGATTACCTATAACTAAAAGTGGAAAATATTGTGGCAAAAGGAGAAATTGCTTGTTTTGAGCAATTTCTTCTTTTGTCACTATGTATTCAAAAAGTCGTTTACTGCAGAGGCGTCAGAAAGCGTATAATTGAAGGAAAGGGTTAAATAAATATATGAAGCAAAAGAACCTGCGGGAACTGTTGCATGATGTTGCATAACAAGGTCAGTTTGGTCTATCTGAGAACGAACATATAATCCTTTTCAAATGATATTTGAAATTCGCATCAATATTAAACTTTTAATTTCCAGATGTTAGGTACATGTTTGACTTCAGATGATTTCACAAACATCAACACCCACACACATCTGCAGCAGATGACTAATCAGGACAAGAGGGCCATGATGGCCCTGGATCGCTCACCTAAATTATACAATGTACTGCAATGCAAAACACATCAAGACAATTATTCTGAATGCAACCTCCACAGTGCTAACAATATTTTCCTTCATTTGGCCTAGTGATCTATATTTTTTTTACCTGACATGACCCATATTCCAACATGGACTAGATATCATCAAGACAGCATTCTGACGTTTCAACTTGCTCAAAGTAAAAATGCGGCCTCCAGAGTTTGAACCATATTTTCCTTTATTGACCTAGTTTCTGATCCAATATGACCCATATTCGAACTTGACCTAGATATAATTCAGACAAACATTCTGACCAAATTTCAAGCTGCTGAAGCAAAAAATGTGGCATCCAAAGTGTTACAAGATTTTCCTTCAATTTGATCTAGTGATGTAGTTTTTGACCCATTATGACCCATATTCAAACTTGGCCTACATATCATCAAGAAAAACATTCTGATAAAGTTTCATCATGCTGAAATTTAAAATGCGGCATCCAAAGTGTTAACAAGATTTTCCTTCAATTTGACCTAGTGACCTAGTTTTTGACCCTGCTGACCCATATTCGAACTTGGCCTAGATATCATTCGGCTCAACATTCTGAACAAATTTTAAGCCGCTGAAGCAAAATATGCGGCTTCTACAGCGTTAACAAGATTTTCCCTCGATTTGGCCTAGTGACCTAGGTTTTGACCCGGCATGACCCAAATTCGAACTTGGCCTAGATATCATTCAGCTCAACATTCTGAACAAATCTCAAGTTGCTGAAGCAAAAAATGCGGCATCCAAAGTGTTAACAAGATTTTCCTTCAATTTGACCTAGTGACCTAGTTTTTGACCCGGCATAACCCATATTCGAACTTGACCTAGATATTTTTAAGACAAACATTCTGACAAAATTTCAAATTGCTTAAGCATGTGACCCATGTTCGAACTTGACCTACATATCATTAAGACAAACATTCTGATACAGTTTCAACATGCTCAAGTTGAAAATGTGGCCTCCAGAGTGTTAACTAGATTTCCCTTCAATTCGACCTAGTGACCTAGTTTTTGACCTCATATGGCCCAGTTTCGAACTTGGCCAAGATTTTATGGAGATGAACGTTCTGATAAACTTTCATGAAGATTGGATGCAAAATTTAGCCTGTAGAGTGTTAACAAGCTCAAATGTTGACGACGCACGACGCACGACGGACGAACGCCGGACAAAATGTGATCCCAATAGCTCACCTTGCACTTCGTGCATAGGTGAGCTAAAAACAATTGAACCCATATTCAATACCGAAGCAAATATTCACTACCTTGTATATTTATAAACATGTGGATTACTTTGATAACTGAAATAACCTATTTTGGTTGCTTCAGTCATTATCCATGTTTGGAAAACACAATTCGTTAACTTCAATTTTCAGAGCTCAAGAAATGGCATATTTTGCATGTTATTAAAGCCTTATTTCACATCCTAATGCTAATGTTACAGCTAAATTACTCAAAAGAATCATCAGAGTGAGACCAATCTTTGAGTAGTTACTGTACCCATAAACATAGGATTAAATGAGTGCTAACTGAGATATTGTGGAAGCAATTAAGACCTGCTTACTCTTCCTTACATAGTTCTTTGGCTGTTGCAGTCAATTTTGTATGCAGGGCTAAACTCAGGCAATAAAAGAAGAAATTTCCATAACAATGCTGAATGGGAACATCCTTGACTGGATATAAAGTCAATACATTGTGGAGTTATAAAAAAAGCCATTGAATTTGGATATGGTGAGGCATGCTTGGAACTAATTAGTGTTATGTAAGTGAACAAACATAATACAAAGAAACGCAAAAACTGACACTTAATCGGTAAGATTGTAGATCAGGCAGGCCAAATGTCAAAGTTCTTGTCACCATTTCATTTTCAATGTATGGAGAAAGCAGATAAACCAGCCAGCTGTGTGGTTTGAGTAGTAGTGTAACCAAACAATGTCAGGGCGAAAAACTAACAAGACCTAATGACAGGATGTCTTTTTATTATCGTAAAAAGCTGAATTAAAAAACCCCATAAAATTCACTACTTGTTGGATTGACTTGTCATTGGTTCAAACCTGTGCAACTTGGATTGGATATATAAGTGAATTGTCTAATACAAGGGACGTTACTCATAGCAATTATACAATAAATGAATAAGACAACACCAGTTGTCTCCCTTATACTATCAATACACTACATTTTCTCCCCTAATCAAACTGAAACATAACCTGTAACACTTTGATTAGAACCATTTTTGTTTAACTCTTTAACACTAAATGTTACTTCTTGTAACTTTAACTGTATGATACAATGAAAAAACAACATGAACTACAGACCCAACAATTAATCACTAATAATTAATCAGCTAATCCATTGGTTAAATGAATATGATTATAAATTGGTATGAACAAAATATACAGAAATCTAATCTTTATACGTTGGACATTCCATTTTCGTGAGCCTCCCTTTTTCGTGACGTCACTATTTTCGGGCTTATATCACGTGACTTTGTCCTTGCAGCCGATTTGGAACTGTAAAATTATTTCCCAATGGCCAAAGTATTTGCTGACATATTTCAACAATAAAATGCATCTTAAACAGTTTTATTACTTGTTGTCAATGGAGGAATAGCCAAAATACCCTTATTTTTTATATTCCAAATTTAAAGAACAGTTTAAACCCCCAAAAAGTGGAAAAATCGGACATGAAAATTTACCGTAAAAAGGGTCTTTTGTTGTTTACAAAATGGCGGCTAGGGTCATGTGATTTGTTTGACCTAGTTAGGTAAATGCATTGGATTTCACATTCAATGCATTAAGGTGCTTACGCATAGAGATGTAAAATAACTAAAATATTTTAAATAATATCCCATTAGAAATATGGCAATTTTGAAATCTGTATTGATCTTTGTGATGATGTAAATATAGGATGTTTACAGGGTACCAAATATCCATGCAAACCCTTAGGTGGCAGGGGACCCCTAAACTTGCAACTTTTCAGTTTGTCCGGACCAATAAATGTTATTTGAGAAATTCTCCAAAACAGCATCCATCACAATGTCAAAACTATATCTCAATATATGGCATATAACAGTTTTTCAAAATCATGTAACATTTGAGCAACTCGATAGAACTGAACACAATTTCAAACCCTGTGTATTCTATCCCACCTACCCAAAATGAGGGCTAAAATGACACTATTTCAGCAGATTTTCTAATCATGTCCTTACTTCCTGGAAACATGCAAAAGAAAATTGAAGCACACTTACTTAATAATCAAGCAATGCATAACCAGGAAATGTATGCAAAATACCATGTCATCAGTATTCTTCTAGTAGAAAAACTTATTTGAAATACCTGAATTCTCGTCACACAACAGTCTCAAATGATACTGAGATTGACCTCCCCTTGGAAAGCTATTCAACATGATATGAGCTAGCATATACAAATGTTCGTATTTTCTCCACATTTTGTATGCATCAATTGATAGAAGTCAATAAAGAAATCAATGCCATATAGTGTTATATAGTTAAGAAATCAGTTCATTTTCAAGCACACCTAATATATAAAATATCGACAGGGGCCAAATCCGAATGTGTCCCCTGCCACCTTAATAGGTGACACATAACACTTGCTTTTGGGATATTCGGATTTTGGCCAGGGGTCAAAAATAGAAATAATAACAAATAGTAAGTTTTGGGTACATTTTCGGGTAAATGGTTGATTTTGATGTTTATAAATGTGAAAATTGAGCTCTAAGCATGGGATTGAATTTTTCAGTTGAACCCACTTCTCCTTCCGGTTTGACAACACTGGTTGCAGAGCTAGGCTTGAAATTAGAGGTAAATTTGAATACCAGCTTTCGCGTTAAAAATTGTTTGAAAAGGAGCTGGAAACGTGGTATTTCTGACTGCATCCACAGATTGCCTATCGTTTTGAGAGTCTTAGCAGCCTTTCAATTTTACCCTTATCCCCTGCGTTTTTGTTGGGTGATTTTTGGAATAAAGGGTCAAATTGATCTTTCTGTCCTACTTTTTTCACCCTGTTTCAGACCACTTTTGTGGCCACTTCTTTCAATAATATGGACTGAGAGTGTGACTTCCAGTCAGTTTCTTATAATTCTGGCACTCCTTGATACAGGCAAACCCTTTTTATCGAACCAGTATGGAAATTATGAGAAATATTGAGAGAATAAAAGTTGGGGTTTCTGAGGAAACAGAAAATCAGCTTTCAACTGTGTTATGCCACCTTAAGGTTGACACAGTGGGATAAAAAATGAGAAAGGAAAATAAGCTTAACGAAGATTCAAAGTTGAGTAATTAAAAAAAAAAAAGGTTCATATTTAAATCAAGGATAATTTCAAATTAATTGGTTTAAACTATATAAAATGTTTAATTGCTTCAGTTTTTTGGTTTTCAATATGTTACGACCTATTGCCCCTTCTAAAAAATTATTTTTTTGTGTGTTGCCTTTATGGAAACTGCAAAGTGCCAAAATAATGACGTCACGAAAATAGGATAACAATTTCGGCTTCGGACTTGTTGAACACATGTGTATTCAAGATTATTTTGTTTGTGAATTATTAGTTTTCAAAGGAATTTTTGCCCAAAACTTAGAGGAAATAAATAAATCTTTCAGATAAGACATGAAAATTCTGTCTGCCGTCTGTCTGCCGTCTGTCTGTCGTCCGTCTGCTGTCCGTCCGTCCGCCTGCTGTCCGTCCGTCCGCCTGCTGTCCGTCCGTCCGCCTGCTGTCCGTCCGTCCGCCTGCTGTCCGTCCGTCCGCCTGCTGTCCGTCCGTCCGCCTGCTGTCCGTCCGTCCGCCTGCTGTCCGTCCGCTCTCATGGGAGGGTACTTGCGGGGAAAAGGAAATGTACAGAGTGTACTTGTGAGGATATTTATGACTTGTGGGATGCACCGCACAAAACACCACCAATTTCGCACAAGTATAGACATTTAAGCTCATAATTAACGGCCAAATATCCACAGCTCACAAGTTTGTGGATAGTCGGACATATCCGTAGTTTTCGGCCAAGATCATAAATCATCCCTGTTTTGTTTACAAACCTTTGGCGGGAATATTGCACTAAAAATAGACCGCCGGTGTCATGCGCGTGACTTTATCAATCGGAACGTTCGGCGATTAAGGTTGTGAAATGAGAGATGCAGGTGCCCGCTATAATCTCTAAACGAGGCTACTCCTAAACACAACCAGAGCTGCTGCTGCTGCAGGTAAAAAAAATTAATATTGTTTATTTTCTTTTCCTTTAAAAACAAAATTAACCTTTATTCTTTTAAATGATGTATTTATTGTATCATATTTCAAGTCGAGATGTTTGCAGCGTCGTTCAATGAACCACGTACGAAAAAGGAAGATGCCATGTGGCTCATTGCATGATCAGATGAAAATGGCGTCTACCTATTTACACGTGTGTGAACTGATTTCTGTTAACGTAAGAATTTAAGTATGGAAATGGAAACTATTTCAGTAGCAATATTCATCGCATGTTGTTGTATTTTTGCTGTCTTGGTGGTTATTTGCCTGACTGCAATCTATGCCGTGAAAAACTGGTCAAGGCTGTTTTATTCATGGAGTGTCGATATTCAATGAAACTTCAGTTCGTGGACTATGTCGAAAAGGAATTTTGTCATCAAATAACTGTAAAAAGTAAGTGTGCAGCATCAAATCACATTTTTCCAGGTTGTTTGCGATCTTTTGGTAATTTTACAAAAAAAATCTCCATGATTTGTCATATGTTTTCGCGACCCCGAAACTCACTCGTTTTGGGCAGATTTTTATAAGAATTTGACAAATGCATGTCAGAAAAGTGTACAGAAATCTTCATTATCGTGCATTTACCAGAGAAGTCCGAGATTTTACGTGAAGAATGACTCGTAAGGTTTTTTTAGTCAATTTTCACAATCAATGCTATTTTCTTTACTTTTTGAGATCTTAATTGTCAATAAGCCTTTAGCCTAACGTCCTTGTAAAATTAATGCTTCAAGCTTTTTCATTCAGTGAGTAGAATACAAAAAATATATGCTAAGGCCAGTAAAAAAAGAAATGTTTTTTTTCTGGGTTCATGCCCAAAAAAGATTGGGTCGGTAGGTCAAATTCTTTTTCCTTTCAAATATTATTGTTATCTAATAAATTTTACCAGGGCACATGCAGGAATTATTAGTGCGGATGGTTATTGTTGTTTATTGACAAGTGAAACCTTGATATAAACATGTGTTTATTTAAACACCTGTAGGATTTTCTAAAATTATTTACTTCCAAACAATAAAGAATTGAAAATTGTTGTACATCGTCATATACTATTAATGGACTGTGAAATCATGATCTTACGGCCGCATTTCCATTTGTTCGCAAATCCACATGCGCATCTGTCACATTTACAAATTTGCAGATGAGGAAGATGCTTCTTCATTTATCTGCAGGCGTACGAGAAATATGAAAGGGTTAAAATGGCCAAACCTCAATAAACATGCAAAACTTTGGTTTAAACATTACATTTTAGGAAATGCCAGTTTACTGTTTGAGAACATTATTGCCTTCAAAGTTGTTACTGTAAAAAGTTATTGATCTGAAGTTTTATGGTCACCTTGCATCTGAATGTACTTGGAAGATTATTAGCCTGGCATGCTTCAGTTGACATTTTATGGTAGTCTGACAAAAAAATCTGGTAATCTGCATGTTCCGAGCAATGTATTTATTGAATCTAATGCGATAAAAATTGTCGGTCACAGATTATTTGCTCTTGATAATGGTATTTTTGCATATTATCTTTATTTCAGTACAGTATTTCAAAATATACATATTCATAATTAATATCCTAGGATAATGGGGCAGATCTATGTTACGAGTCTGTTTCTTCATGTTTCAGTCACATATTTCTGTAAGTGACTCATTTGTTAAATTAGCTCTGAAGGAAAGCTAGATAGAAAAAGACTCTTTTCATCTTGATATTTGTTTACTTCAGGTACGTTAAACATGCCAAGGAAGAAGAGGAAGGTGAACAGTTCTGCTCACCAAACAAAAGCCATAAAAAGCCCAAAACAGGTATGCTTACCGTAGGTACTGGCTAAATAAACTGGTACAGTAAACTTTAAAGTGCTGATTTATCGCGCTCTGCGATGTTGTCTGACTGTGAAAGACCATTAATTATATCTGTTTATTAACTCAAGAATCTATTTGGACTTTTTATTTATATTCATGGATGTTATCAGTGGACATTTTATGGATTTCCTGTTCATTTTATAAAAAACAACAGAACTCTATGATTATTTAGTTTTGAGTAATCAATTACAATTGATTAAATTACTGATTAAGATTACTCCATGTCTGCATCACTAATTGACTGATGTTGAACTACATGTTGGCGCAGAAGTTTGATTTAATACTTGGTTTTAATATACTTAATTTATTCATTATATCCTTTTTAGTTGACTATAAATTGTATTTATTAATAGAATGTTGAGATTAAGTACAAAAGAACATACGTTATAATAGCACAAGATCACAGAATGTTAACATGACAACATTTTATGTTCATATATATTTGTACTTGTAAATAATAACATTACATGCAAATATTTTATCTCATAAAATAACCATTTCCACTTGGCCATATTACATATGTCTAAGGCATTGTTATCATTAATTATTTCAAATTCATTTCAAAATAATAAGTTAAACAAACAAAAAAGCAAAATATTTGTTACAATCTAGACATTGGATGATTGTTAACTGTCTCTAGGCATACTGGTAACTGGTTAAATTGAAATTTTAAAAAAAATGTGCATTTGTTTCACTCATACATTTTACCCAGAATCCTATAGATTCTTAAAACGTCTTATAGTTTGAGGATCAAGAGAGATTTTCTTATCAAAAATATTCTTTCCCAAGCTCTGGAAAGCTTAAAAAAATCTTGAACTTTCAATATTTCTTATTGTAAACTGCATTTATTGAGTGCAAAGGTTTATGAACAGAAAAATAAAAAGAGTCAAGTAATTTGAACTATGTAATTTTCTTAATGCCAGCATTTATTTTCCAGGAGCCAGAATTATTCAGGGGTCTAATGGTTTGGGTAAGACTGCCGGGTATGAAAATTCTTTGGCCAGCCAAAATAGAAGAGATCGCACAGGAGGAATACGTCGTCTTCATCAAGTCAGACAATGAAAGGTAAGGCTCATTGTAATGATTATTTATTAATTTAATGCGCAAAGGTGCACAGTATTATTACATAGTCTTATAATGGACTGTCCGGCCTTAAATCAACAAAACAAAACATAACTCATTTTCACATTGTTATTTTTAGCTCACCTGAGCTTTGCTCAAGGTGAGTTATTGTGATCCCCTGATGTCCAGCGTCCGTCAACTTCTTCTCCACAGTAACCAGTGGGTCAATTTGGATGAAACTTCACAGGAAGCATCCTCTCAATGGCCTCACCAGAATTCATTCAAATTTTTGGGATCCATGCAGAATTCTGGTTTCCATGGCAACGAAATGACAAAAATAGTGAAAACTTAAAAAATATTCTCTTCCAAAAGTGTCAGGCCGATTTTCAAATAATTTTGTAGAAATGTTCCTTGGGTGACCCTCTATCAGATTACTTGAAGCCATGTTGATTGGTCAAAAAACATGGCCACCAGGGGGGTGGGGCTATTTTGCCTTATATGGCTTTAGTGAAAACTTAAAAAATCTTCTCCTCCAAAAGTGTCAGACCGATTTTCAAATAATTTTGTAAAAATGTTCCTTGGGTGACCCTCTATCAGATTCCTTGAAGCCATTTTGATTGGTCGAAAAACATCACCGCCAGGGGGTGGGGCTATTTTGCCTTATATGGCTATAGTGAAAACTTATAAAATCTTCTCCTCCAAAAGTGTCAGGCAGAATTTTGTAGAAATGTTTTGGGTGATCCTCTCTCAGATTCCTTGAAGCCATGTTGATTGGTCGAAAAACATGGCCGCCCGGGGGTGGCGCTATTTTGCCTTATATATGGCTATAGTGAAAACTTAAAAAATCTTCTCCTCCAAAAGTGTCAGGCCGATTTTCAAATAATTTTGTTGAAATGTTCCTTGGGTGACCCACTATCAGATATCTTCAAGCCATGTTAATTGGTTAAAAAACATGGCCACCAGGGGGCGTGGCTTTTTTGCCTTATGGCTATAGTGGAAACTTAAAAAATCTTCTCCGAAAGTGTCTGGTCGATTTGCAAAAGATTTACTAGAAATCTTCCTAGGGCGACCCTCTATCAGATTTCTTCAAGCCAAGCCAAGGTGGGAAACTACAAGGGGGGCGGGGCTTATATTGCTTTAGTGAAAAAATCAGGTGAGCGATCCAGGGCCATCATGGCCCTCTTGTTTTATATCTGAGTCAATGACTCCAGTGCTGACATGCGGTATTACAAGTAAAAATGCTTTATGTAATAGTATTACAAGTAAAAATGCTTTATGTAATAATGATTAAGCCTAGTACTTAATGGTAGCTGATCTGCAACCTCGTTGGCTGACAATGTAGGTTGTATTCTAAGTATTGTCTGAAGTTGGTCAACTGTCTTTACACATGCATTATAAATGGTGCTTGGTTAATCTGATATGTGTAAACAGTGTTAATTTTTAGCTCAGGAACTGGTCATTTCTGTTGTAATATGCAGACATTTGTTAATAAAACTTGGAACAGAAAAAATGATGTGCAAACCTGAATGATTGACCTGTCTCTTGATCTTGGGAAATGAGGTCTATTTTCTTGAACCAAGCACATTGTAAAATAATGGGACATTGTCAGTCGTAAGGCTAAAATGCTGTTTTGTTTGCTGGGACCATTACATTTAGATTTATCCCTTCACATTGGAATTTGTTATGATTATTTTTCTGGAAAATTATACTTGCGCCTAAGAAAAATAGGTTTGTTTCCGGTTACCCGCCCGACCAACTTAGAACCTGATCGAAACTTTTTTATAGGCTTATAAGAAATGTTTTTATGTCGCCTGCTTTACGCAGAAGCGGCATATAGGGATGGCTTTGCTACCATCTGGCGTCTTGCGTCGATGTCGCGCTTTTCCGTCACACTTTTCTCAGCAACCACACATGCAATACAGCCTTGATATTTTACAGGATGTTTGATCCTATCATACTACAGCATGTATACTGTTTTCATGGCCGTTTATCATCTACTTCCTGTTCACCGAATACTTAGCTATTATGCACATAGTGGCCATATAGAAAATTTTCGTCACAGTTTTCTCAGCAACCACATTCAATACAGCTATGATATTTTACAGGATGTTTGATCCTATCCTACTACAGCGTGTATACTGTTTTCATGGCCGTTTATCATCTACTTCCTGTTCACCGAATACTTAGCTATTATATATGCACATAGAGGCCATATAGAACATTACTGTTTACGACATAATGAAACACAGGCGACATACGCCTTCCCAAGAAGGCTCCATCTAGTTGTTGATTAATTGATAGCAACATTATTGGTGGAATCATCCTAATAGTTTAAAGAATTGGCTTACAGCATCAAAACACACCTACAACCTACCTACCAACCCTCTTTTTTTTGAGCCCGTAACAGGAAACAAACCTTCTTTTTTTATGCCTTAAAAAGTCTCTTAAGAAGCAATTTTATACTCAAGGAGGCTTTTGTGTTTGCGCCCTCAAAAAGTAAATTGTTAGCCGGTGTGCTTTATTTTAGGGCTCTAATAAATGTTTGTGTAACAAATTTCAGCTTTGTTGTTAAGAAGTCTGAAGCTTCAATAAAGCTGTTCAGGGAAGATGTCATTGCCTTAAAGACAGAAGGCATTGGTAATAAGGCTGTTACTTTTACAGTTGTTTGTTTTCTTATAACTGTATACAAACTTCATTGCTTGATGTTTGCTAGTGCCTGAATCTTGCTAGATCCTAGCATAAAAGTGAATGGCATAAGAAGAGCAGTTGCTAATTTAAGATGAAGTTGTATACAGTTGCTTTGCTGCATGATTTTTAGCTCCACTGGCCGAGCTTATGTCATGGGGAATTGTCCGGCGTCTGTGCGTTAACTTTTTTCTTTAAACAACTTCTTCTCCCTAACAACTTAGCCAATTTGGTTGAAACTTTGTTCCATTCAAACTCTGGTTTCCATGGCAACCAAAAATAAAAAAGTAGTGAAAACTTAAAAAATCTTCTTCTCTATTGGGCCGATTTTCAAATAATTTTGTAGAAATGTTCCTTGGGTGACCCTCTACCAGATTCCTTCAAGAATTGTTGATTGGTCGAAAAACAGGGCCACCAGGGGGCGGAGCTATTTTGCCTTATATTGTTGTAGTCAAAACTTAAAAAATCTTCTTCTCCGAAAGTTCCGGGCCGATTTTCAAATAATTTTGTAGAAATGTTCCTTAGGTGACCCCCTACCAGATTCCTCCAAGCCATGTTGATTGCTCGAAAAACATGGCCGCCAGGGAGTGGGGCTATTTTGCCTTATATAGCTATAGTGAAAACTTAAAAAATCTTCTCCAAAATTGTTCAGCTGATTTTCAATTAATTCTGTAGTAATGCTCATTGGGTGACCCTCTACCAGATTCGTTCAAGCCATGTTGATTAGTTGAAAAACATGGACGCCAGAGGGTGGGGCAATTTTGCCTTAAATGGCCAAAGTGAAAACTTAAAAAATCTTCTCCCCAGAAAGTGTCATGCCGATTTTCAAATGATTTAGTAGAAAGGTGACCCTCTCTCAAATTCCATCAAGCCATATTGATTCTTAAATTGAAAAACATGGGGGGCAGGGCTTTAGGGAGTTTTGGCTTTGGAGCGATACTTGCCCTATTGGGCCTCTTGTTTAAATAGTCTGCAGATCTATAAGGAATTAAAGTTTTGAACTTATGCTTATGTTTGGCTAAAATCCACCATATCACTGATATGAATGGCATTGTTAGATAAAGTATATCAACCTTGTTTCGGGTAACAAGATGTTGTCACTACTTTATCTCAATGGTTATTGCAAAAAGTGGTGATTTTAAATGTGTAATGTGTGATTTAAAAAGAAGTTTAATGTTAAAAAAAAAATTCTTTTGGATCTGAAGACTTTGTTAAAAGATGTTACTTGTTAGCTCAACTGAGCACAAAGTGATCGATCATTGTCCGTCTTCCGCTGTTCAACTTTTCCTTCAAATGACATCTCCTCCTAAACCAATTTTGTTTAAAACTTCATATGGATGTTCCTTGGGTAGTCTCCTTTCATTATTGTTCAAAGAAATTAATTCCATTTAGAACATTTGGCAACCAAAAGGAAAAATTTCAAAAATCTTCTAAAAAAATAAACCGTGAGGCCTAGAGCTTTGATATTTGGTTTGTATTATTGTCTAGTGGTCCTTTACCATCATTGTTTAAATTATGCCCCTTGGGTCAAAATTGACCACGCCCTAGGGGTCACTTGTTTTAAACATGGAGATAAATTAGGGAAATCTTTTAAAAAAAATAATTCCAAAGTTGCTGGGCCGAGACTTAATATTTGGTTTGTAGCAGTGGTCATCTTCCAAAATTGTTCAACTCATGCCCCTCGGGTCAAAACTCGTCACATCCTGGTGGTCACAAGTTTCCTATAGATTTATATATAGGGAAATCTTTGAAAATCTGATTGGCCAAAACTGCTTTGCCCAGACCCTTGATATGTAGCATCATATGGTGGACCTCAACCAATAAGGTTCGAATTACTCCCCTCTGGTCAAAACTGGCCGCGCCCTAGGGGTCAGCTGTTTTGTATACATGTAGAGATATATAGGGAAATCTTATCAGAAACCACAAGGCCCATACCTTTGATACTTGGTATGTAGTATCATATGTTGGCCCTATCTAGTGTGTCATACTCCTCCTTCAATTTCAACCTGATTTACTTGATACTTGGCATGAATGTTAATCTGAAGTAGTAGATGTGCAAGACGCAAATTTCATGTCCATGTGACTTTGAAATAGGAAAATATTGTTAAATCTAGTGTGTCGTACTCCTCCTTTAGTTTCAACCTGATTTACTTGATACTTGGCATAAATGTTAATAAGGAGTAGTAGATGTGCAAGACGTTAATTTAATGTCCCTTGACCTCACAAAATCTTCATATTTTGATTATTACTTGACCCTTTCCCTCATAAAGACGCTTTCTGACGCCTCTGCAGCAGACGACTTTTTGAAAACATAGTGACAAAAGAAGAAATTGCACAAAACGTGCAATTTCTCCTTTTGCCACAATGTTTTCAACTTTAAGTCATGAATAGGTTATCCATTCAATTATAGAGCTTTTCCATTTTTTGACAAAATATGTTCAAATTCGTCTGCTGCAGAATTGTCGTATGAGGGAAAGGGTTAACAACGTTATATTGTTTTTGATACTGATATTCAAATTGTCTGAGTCAAGGATAATATTGTGAGATATAATCTGTGTCAGGGGTTGGGGCGGGGTATTGATCACCTTTAGTGATAGTTCTAGTTTTTCCTACTTTTTGGTTCCAGACTCCTTATTTTTACCTATTTTTCAAATTATTGGCATTGTTTGACTTAGAAATTTTAATAAAAGTTTAGCGTGCAACTTACTACTATGAGGTCTTATCTCAGTAACCACGTTATATTCTGGATTGAATCTTCATACAGGGCTTCATCACACCTACAAAAATAGCCATGTTGGATGTTAGACAACGGTTGCTTTTAATTTAATTCAAATTATGGCCCTTGTTGGACTAAAAAATTTGGTTAAAGTTTTGGCCCATAAGTTGATGTTGGACACAGGAAGTTATCCGTCGGCCATTTTAAACATGGCAGCCAACTCAGAAGCATGTGTTGCTTACATTATAATCAAAAACTTTACAGATTATGAGCAAATAAACCTTTTCTGTTTACAACGTAACATTGATCACCATAATGATTACAATCATACAGAAAGGTACCATAAGACATATTTCTTTACTTTCAAAGATATTATTTATGTGTTAGAGTTTGCTAGAAGATTGAATATTGAAACAAAGTTAGTGAACATTATCAAATAATTAGTGGAGATAATAGCAGGCAAGTATGTTTTAAGTTCACAAAATAATTGTTGGATGTCCATTGTTGCTGTCAACAATGTAGTGTTTACCAGAGTTCCAGTTTACGGTATAAATTATATGTGAACCATTTACTTGGCGCATTTCTAGCCAGTGTGTAGCTTAAATTTGACATCAATTTACTCGCATATTTTTAGATCCCCTGAGGACGAAGTGTGGTTAGTCTTCATCCATCTTTATCGTCAACAATTGCTTCAACTATTATGTCCGTCCGTCCGTCTGTTAACAATTTCCTACAATAAGATCTTTTTATAATCCATGTATTTGTCACAGTAAAAGTTCCTCTGTGTCTATAATTAATGCAGTGCATCTACAGTTCACAAGTTTGGCCATATCACCTCTCAAGTTCATACTTTTTATAATGTTTTTGTCACAGTGAAAGTTTGTCCAAGACTTACAAGGTGCATCTACAGCTCACAAAAAGTTTGGCCATATCACCTCTCAAGTTCATATTTTTTATAATGTATTTGTCACAGTAAAAGTTCCTCTGTGTCTATAATTAATGCAGTGCATCTACAGTTCACAAGTTTGGCCATATCACCTCTCAAGTTCATACTTTTTATAATGTTTTTGTCACAGTGAAAGTTTGTCCAAGACTTACAAGGTGCATCTACAGCTCACAAAAAGTTTGGCCACATCACCTCTCAAGTTCATACTTTTTATAATGTTTTTGACACGGTGAAAGTTTGTCCAAGACTTACAAGGTGCATCTACAGCTCACAAAAAGTTTGGCCATATCACCTCTCAAGTTCATACTTTTTATAATGTTTTTGACACAGTGAAAGTTTTTCCAAGACTTATAAGGTGCATCTACAGCTCACAAAAAGTTTGGCCATATCACCTCTCAAGTTCATATTTTTTATAATGTATTTGTCACAGTTAAAGTTCCTCTGTGTCTATGATTAATGAGGTGCATCTACAGCTCACAAAAAGTTTGGCCATATCACCTCTCAAGTTCATACTTTTTATAATGTTTTTGACACGGTGAAAGTTTGTCCAAGACTTGTAAGGTGCATCTACAGCTCACAAGTTTGGCCACATCACTTCTCAAGATCATACTTTTTATAATGTTTTTGACACAGTGAAAGTTTGTCCAAGACTTGTAAGGTGCATCTACAGCTCACAAGTTTGGCCATATCACCTCTCAAGTTCATACTTTTTATAATGTTTTTGACACAGTGAAAGTTTGTCCAAGACTTGTAAGGTGCATCTACAGCTCACAAGTTTGGCCACATCACCTCTCAAGATCATACTTTTTATAATGTTTTTGACACAGTGAAAGTTTGTCCAAGACTTGTTAGGTGCATCTACAGCTCACAAGTTTGGCCACATCACCTCTCGAGATCATACTTTTTATAATGTTTTTGACACAGTGAAAGTTTGTCCAAGACTTGTAAGGTGCATCTACAGCTCACAAGTTTGGCCACATCACCTCTCAAGATCATACTTTTTATAATGTTTTTGACACATCGAAAGTTTGTCCAAGACTTGTAAGGTGCATCTACAGCTCACAAAAAGTTTGGCCATATCACCTCTCACGGTCATACTTTTTTATAATGTTTTTGACACAGTGAAAGTTTGTCCAAGACTTATAAGGTGCATCTACAGCTCACAAAAAGTTTGGCCACATCACCTCTCAAGATCATACTTTTTAGCTCAACTATTCGAAGAATAAGGAGAGCTATACTGCTCACCCTGGCGTCGGCGTTAAGGTTTTGAATGTAAGCCCCTTTAAGTAAATATCTCAGCAAATACATCATGTATTGCATTGAAACTTCCCATTTGTGTTCCAAACTATCCAACCTACTTAACTAATCAACTTGGATAACTCGATTTTGAATAAAATGCAAATTAAGGCTCTTTGTTATTCCACTTAGAAATTCTGGTTAAGGTTTTGCATGTAAGCACACATAGGTTAATATCTCAGCAACTACTTGATGTATTGCATTGAGACTTTATACAACGGTACTCAACCATCCAACCTACTTGAATAATTAAGTTAGATAACTCTAATTTGCATAAAACACAAATTATGGCCCTTTATTATTTGACTTAGAAATTCTGGTTACGGTTTTACATGTAACCACCTTTAAGTCAATATCTCTGCAAATACATCATGTCTTGCATTGACACTTTAGATATGTGTTTCCAACTATCGAACCTACTTAATTAATCAAGTTTAATAACTCATTTATCTTGCATATAATGCAAATTATTTCCCTTTACTATTTGACTTGGAAATGGAAATTCTGGTAAGGTTTTGCATGTAAGCACATATAGGTTAATATCTCGGCAACTACTTGGTGTATTGCATTGAGACTTTATACAGCAGTACTCAACCATCAAACCTAATTGGAACTCTTATTTGCTTAAAACGCAAATTATGGCCCTTTATTATTTGACTTAGAAATTCTGGTTAAGGTTTTTCATGTAACCACATTTAAGTCAATATTGCAGCAAATACATCATGTATTGCATTGAAACTTTAGACATGTGTTTCCAACTATCCAACCTACTTGCCTAATGTTAGATAACTCTATCTTGCATATAATGCAAATTATGGCCCTTTATTATTCGACTTGCATCAATAATTGCATTCAACAATTACTCTAAAACAAAGTGGCGATAGTCAAGCGTTGGAGTCTGTTAGCGGTGCTCTTTTATGGCCCTTTATTATTAGACTTACATTAATAATTGCATTGAACTCTAAAACAAAGCAGCGATTGTCTAATGTTGGCATCCGTTTGTGGCGCTCTTGTTATAATGTTTTGTCACAGTGAAAGTTTATGTCCAAGACTTATGAGATGCATCTACAGCTCACAAGTTTGGCTAAATCATCTCTCACATTTTGACCTTCATATAATTATAGTGGGACAATCTTGAAGCAATTTTTAGCTCACCTGAGCTTTGCTCAAGGTGAGTTATTGTGATCGCCTGATGTCCGTCGTCCGTCAACTTCTTCTCCTCAGTAACCAGTGGGTCAATTTGGATGAAACTTCACAGGAAGCATCCTCTCAATGGCCTCACCAGATTTCCTTCAAATTTTTGGAATCCATGCAGAATTCTGGTTTCCATGGCAACAAAATGAAAAAAATAGTGAAAACTTAAAAAATCTTCTTCTCCAAAACCGTCAGGCCAATTTTCAAATAATTTTGTAGAAATGTTCTTTGGGTGACCCTCTATCAGATTCCTTCAAGCCATGTTGATTGGTCGAAAAACATGGCCGCCAGGGGGTGGGGCTATTTTGCCTTATATGGCTATAGTGAAAACTTAAAAAATCTTCTCCTCCAAAAGTGTCATGCCGATTTTCAAATAATTTTGTAGAAATTATCCTTGGGTGACCCTCTATCAGATTCCTAGAAGCCATGTTGATTGGTCAAAAAACATGGACGCCAGGGGGTGGGGCTATTTTTCCTTATATGGCTATAGTAAAAAATTAAAAAATCTTCTCCTCCAAAAGTGTCCAGCCAATTTTCAAATAATTTTGTAGAAATGATCCTTGGGTGACCCTCTATCAGATTCCTTGAAGCCATGTTGATTCGTCGAAAAACATTTGCCGCCAGGGGGTGGGGCTATTTTGCCTTATATGGCTTTAGTGAAAACTTAAAAAATCTTCTCCCCCAAAAGTGTCGGCCGATTTTCAAATAATTTTGTAGAAATGTTCCTTGGGTGACCCACTATCAGATATCTTCAAGCCATGTTGATTGGTTAAAAAACATGGCCACCAGGGGGCGTGGCTATTTTGCCTTATATGGCTATATATATAGTGGAAACTTAAAAAATCTTCTTCTCTGAAAATGTCTGGCCAATTTGCAAAAGATTTACTAGAAATGTTCCTAGGGTGACCCTCTATCAGATTTCTTCAAGCCAAGCCAAGGTAGGAAACCACAAGGGGGGCGGGGCTTATATTGCTAAAGTGAAAAAATTCAGGTGAGCGATCCAGGGCCATCATGGCCCTCTTGTTCAGCAAAATCGTGCACTTTGTGAGAAAGCATAAAAATTAATACAAATACTCATTATATCAATATAATGTCACAGAAAGAGTGAGTCAATCAAAATTTTCAAAATGGCGGCTCTGGTGGCCAATTTGGATTACAACAAATTCATTGAAAGCGTTATTTGGTAATATGCACCCATAATCTGGAATTACATCATGTTAAAATATGTTTGCAATACATTCAAACTTCAAAAAGCAGTTGAAATCCATAACATATGAATTTAATTGATGGTCATTTTGGATGATTGCTCGACACTTTTTCTCTCAAAATTGACACATCTAAAGGGTATTCCTGCCAAGTTTCATGCTTTCCTCACAAAGTGCATGATTTTTCCACCAAATGGCCCCACTATTAATATAAAAAGCACAGTAAAAGCTTATTTATGTCCAGGATTTATGAGGTTCATCTACAGCTCGCAAAGTTGGCTAAATCAACTTTTAAATGTCGGCCTTCATACAATAAATTTATAAAGCACAGTAAAGGTGTCATCCTTGGGACCCTGACTTGGCTTGTGTAATTAACAAGCTGTTAAGAGTCTTTAAAGGTCAATGTCATATAGAAAGAGAGAGATTGTTAATAGAACTTCTAGATCAGATTAAGTTTGCCAGGGTAATTGAGAAGTGGCCATTTCACTGTTAAAGTGACATTTCCCCCAACTTCTAAATGTTATATTGTAACAGAAATTGCCTTTGTTTATTTTCAGAATACTTGAAGAAAAAGAAAATGATTTCGCTGTTAAAATGTTTCAAAGATGATGTCGAGTGGGCAGATATTGAAGACCGAAGCAATAATCAAACAAAGGACAGTTCTAGTGAGGAAGAATGCGTTGACGACAGCTATGATGAAACATATAAACCATTATCAGATGAAGGTACAGACAATAAACCATTATCAGATGAAGGTACAGACAATAAACCATTATCAGATGAAGGTACAGACAATAAACCATTATCAGATGAAGGTACAGACAGTGACATGGATAGCGGTCATTTGATGCCAAGTTACGGAAAGAAAGCAGGAAAGGGCAAGTTGAATAAAGATTTGTATGTCCGAAGCAATGATCAAACAAAGGACAGTTCTAGTGAGGAAGAATGCGTTGACGACAGCTATGATGAAACATATAAACCATTATCAGATGAAGGTACAGACAATAAACCATTATCAGATGAAGGTACAGACAAAAAACCATTATCAGATGAAGGTACAGACAATAAACCATTATCAGATGAAGGTACAGACAGTGACATGGATAGCAGTCATTTGATGCCAAGTTACGGAAAGAAAGCAGGAAAGGGCAAGTTGAATAAAGATTTGTATGTCCGAAGCAATGATCAAACAAAGGAAAGTTCTAGTGAGGAAGAATGCGTTGACGACAGCTATGATGAAACATATAAACCATTATCAGATGAATGTACAGACAATAAACCATTATCAGATGAAGGTACAGACAATAAACCATTATCAGATGAAGGTACAGACAATAAACCATTATCAGATGAAGGTACAGACAGTGACATGGATAGCGGTCATTTGATGCCAAGTTACGGAAAGAAAGCAGGAAAGGGCAAGTTGAATAAAGATTTGTATGTCCGAAGCAATGATCAAACAAAGGACAGTTCTAGTGAGGAAGAATGCGTTGACGACAGCTATGATGAAACATATAAACCATTATCAGATGAATGTACAGACAATAAACCATTATCAGATGAAGGTACAGACAATAAACCATTATCAGATGAAGGTACAGACAATAAACCATTATCAGATGAAGGTACAGACAATAAACCATTATCAGATGAAGGTACAGACAGTGACATGGATAGCGGTCATTTGATGCCAAGTTACGGAAAGAAAGCAGGAAAGGGCAAGTTGAATAAAGATTTGTATGTCCGAAGCAATGATCAAACAAAGGACAGTTCTAGTGAGGAAGAATGCGTTGACGACAGCTATGATGAAACATATAAACCATTATCAGATGAAGGTACAGACAGTGACATGGATAGCGGTCATTTGATGCCAAGTTACGGAAAGAAAGCAGGAAAGGGCAAGTTGAATAAAGATTTGTATGTCGAAGCTAGTTGCTCAGAAGGAGAATTAAGTGATGTATATCCCATGCTGACGCAAACTTCAACTTTCAATGTTGAATATGATAGCGGTTTTGAAGCCCCAGTGCTGACAGAAAGAAATAGGTTAAATGTTGAGTCTGATGACAGTTCTGAAGATGACATAGACGAGGAGTCCATTCTGCGAGATAGCAAAAATCCTCAAATATACATCAGTAGAGTTTTGAATTCTAAGACAACAAAAAGTGGAAAGGCAAAGAAGAATAGCCGTGTATACAATAGTTATCAGTACTGTGGCAGTTGTAAGAAAAAAGTTTCTAACTTTGCACAACACTTGATAGATAGAAACAAAGGCTCTCATCATGTGCACAACGCTAATCCCGAAATAAAGGAGATCAGGGAGGAAAATGTTGAAAAAAAGAAGAAAATGCTCCAGATGATACTTCGGGCCAAGTTTAACCATAACTTCAACCTGAACACATTGAAAAAGGGCAAAGGTGAAATTCTGTTGGAGAGGAGGCCTGTGAATGAATTTAGGGCGATTGATTATGGACCATGTCCAAACTGTTTGTTTTGGTTTGCAAAAAGGTTACTGAAGAAACATGAAAAGAAATGCATCAACAAGAACTCGATTCCACAAAGTATTGCTGATCTAACTACCCAGTCCGATTGCTTGTCTGGACAGCTGAAATCTGTTGCTAGCAAAAGGCTTCTCAAGGAAGTTTTCTCTAAAATGCAGCGGGATGAAGTATCTGAAGTTGTAAAAAAAGACATATTGATTACCCAGCTTGGAAATCAGTGGCTGGAAAAAAATGTTGGGAATGTATTGAAACGTGGAGTTTACACATCACAGATTCTGCGGCTTATAGGAAGATTTTTGATCATTCTCCGTAGAATCAAACCTCTGAAAGAACAAAGGGAAGCTTCCATGTGGGATTACCTGAAACCCTGTCACTTTGATTCAGTAGTGGAAGCCTGTATATTGACGGCCACACCCATTGAAGATGAAGAGAGCTTGAAGGCGCCTAGTAACGCGATAAAACTGGGCTATGACATTAAACGACTTCTTAGTGGAAAAATAGGACTGTCAATCATACAAAATGACCAGGGCAGCCAAGTTGAAGCCGAAAAGATGTTGAAATTGATTGACATTTATTGGGCAACCAAAGTTACAAAAGCAGCAAGGGTCATCCTTTTGGAGAGGAGTTACTATGCAAAGAAAAATCTGCCAGTACCAGAAGACATACAGCGCCTCAATGTGTATTTGAGGGAAACCATCTCAGAACTGGACTACAGTGTGGTAGACAAAACCAACCACAGACAGATTGTCGAAGCTGTCCAGGCGAAGCTTGTGTTATACAATCGCAGAAGAACAGGAGAAGTGCAGGCAGCAAGGTAATTTTTGCCCAATAGTTAACATGTATACAAAACTGATAACATCTTCCCTTAAAACAAATATGACAGTCACTGAGAAATTCGACATGCTTTGCAGAGGTGTATTGACAGCAGAAATAGTTTGAGGTCATTAGACCAAAGGCCATGGTCACTAACAATATAGAATTATTCAATACAGCACATTGCTTGTTGCACAGTAAAATGCGTATTTGAGTTGACATCTATGTTTAAAAAAATGTTAAAATAATATCAGCTTACTTTTAATAGCTTGTTTCTCAAATGAAATTCTTACCAAAGTACCACTGTACCAAAATGTCAGTTCCCATGGTTGATTGTGCTAAGATTCTGGGGTCACTAGGGGTCAAAGTTACTTAAAATAAAATTCTACTATATGCCATGAATAAGTCAAAATCACTTTTCTTTAGCTTGTGTCTTCAGTAGTATTGCGGCGACATTCTTTCGGGCGATTTCTCCATTTGAGAAAGTAGTCACTGGCTTCGAAAGAATGGTGTGTAAGTACTGGTGTGGGTAAGCCAGGAAAACATGGGTAGGTGCACTGACCGCCGTGATATGACCATCGCTGTTGAAAGCGGCGTTAAACTCCAAAGTAACCGAACTGTATCATTATACTTATCGCCATAATAAATTACTTATGCACCGGATACCTTTGGTTGGCAGGGGGTCACTGCTCCAAAAAATAAGTCGTCTGATTATGTCATGATAGAATTTTTTTTTTTTATTGAGTTTTTCGCATTTCTTGTTTATTTACATGTTACAGTGCATCGTTCCCTGCTTTTTTCAGGTTGCGGGACTATGAGAGAAGATGTACAGGAACAGATGGCGAACACTTAGTAGGAGAGTGCTCAGCCTTGGAGAAGAAGCTGTTAGAAAGCCAGGAGGTGATGACAATAAGAGGAAAGGCAAGTTTTATGGAGTGTGTTTGCTAATTTTGTTGAACTTTAAAGAAATCAATATAAGCAGTAGCTGGCAGGACTGTAAAGTGTTCATATCCTTCATTTATTGTCGATTTTTTCTTTAAATTCCTATAATCCCTATCCAAATATGGAACTTGGCAGGAATGTTCCTCGCAAGCTCAAACAGAGCTGTTCAAAGAATTGCATACAGCTTAATTTCTGAAATATGAACTATTCTTTTAAAGTACTGCATCTATCATTTGTGTGCTATTCATCTTAAAAATTAAAATTGTGTATATATGCATAATGGCATTATATTAATATGTAATAAAGGAATTATTCTGGCATTTTTAGAGCGCTAAGTGCTCAAGGTGAGCTCTTGGGTCTGTCAACATTTTCCTTGTGAACACTACAGGCTACATCTACATCTTTCATGAAACTTTGTCAGAATGTTTGCATAAAGTTTTTAACTCGAGGTCATGTTCAAATCTGGGTCATGAGGGGTCAAATTTCAGCAATATATTGTGAACGCTCTATAGAGACTATTTCTCAAAATTCTGCCTTGATCTACATCACCTCAAGGTCATGTTCGAATTTGGATTGTTTTGGAGTATGTAGAAATAATGATTTAAATGATAATACAGGTGGTTCATTATGGTCCTCTTGTTCTTTTTTTTGTAATTGAAAGTTTAAAGTTATTTATATTAATATCATTTTAAAAACAGATTGGTAGAGCAGTCCCAGTTATCCTGCCAAATGAGATAAAACAAGGTTTGAGTTACCTAGCAGACCCAAAAGTCCGAGCTGCAGCTGGAATAAGTTCGTCAAATAACTACTTGTTTGCATCAGAAGGTAAGCAGTTTCATTAGCTTTGCATTTAAGGTTGTCTCTGAACCAGCTTGGGACTTATGATTCAGATTACTTAAAATAATCAATGATGAAAGTTGTGGTAGTGTTGCAACAGTTTAAATATCAGTTTTAAATTTTAGACAGTTTGCAGGAAAAAACAAAAGGTCAGTAATTGATTGCTGTAATTGATGATCACTGGTATAACTGATCTTTTTACCAGTCTCAGTTTTATTGATATTTTTGTCATATACAAAGTTTTGATCATGGGAAGTTTGCTTTGTCCAAGACTTTTTATACCCTTATGAAATGCCTGCTCTCTAATTCAAACAGTTTTCATTCGATCTTCAAACATAATTGTTGAAAACATTTGTGAACATGATATCTTGTTTGTGTTAAATAACCAGCAAAATTCCTCTAGGCACCCTGAGTTATGACTTTGAATGGTGTAAAATTTACTAAATAAGCAGGTTTGGTGAACATGTTCAAAGGCATGAGGTCCACAGCAGTTAGAATAACAAGCTTAATCTCTCCTGGCACTCCTGAATCATGGCCTGTGATTTATTAAAAATTGCCTAAATAAGCACTGTTCCTCTTTTATTTAAACAGTTTTCATCCTATCTTAACAGAACTGGACAGGCATATTTGGGATAGTTTGGAACTTTTGTTGAATTGTTATTAACGTATAATAGTAATATTTGTTAAAAGCTGATTTTTAGCTCGCCTATGCACGAAGTAAGTGCAAGGTGACCTATTGGGATCACATTTTGTCTGTTGTGCGTCGTCAACATTTCCCTTGTTAACACTCTACAGGCTACATTTTGCATCCAATCACTATGAAAGTTTGTCAGAACATTCGTCTCCATGAAATCTCGGACAAGTTCGAAACTGGATCATGTCCGGTCAAAAACTAGGTCACTAGGATAAATTTGTGGAAAATCTTGTTAACACTCTGGAAGCTATATTTTTGGATTGAGCATGTTGAATCTATGTCAGAATGTTTGTCTATTAAAGTTATATCTGGGTCATATCCGGTTAAAAACAAGGTCACTAGGTCAAATTTAAGGAAAATCTTGTTTACACTCAAAAAGCCACATGTTCAAGGCTTGAGCATGTTGAAACTTTGTAAGAATGTTTGTCTTAGTGATATCTAGGCCATGTCTGAAACTGGGTCATGTTAGGTCAAAAACCAGGTCACTAGGTCAAATTTAAGGAATATCTTGTTGACACTTAGGTGAGTGATCCAGGGCCATCATGGTTCTCTTGTTTTGTCTCAGTAGGGGAGGGGAGTGTTTTAAATATGTAGAGATGCATTTGAGATTGTCAATTTTAGGGCAAAGTATTGTATGGGCCTATGACTCGTTAAAAAAAGCAACGTTGGCGGCAGATCTTCAAAACCCGGCAGCAATGACGAGCACTAACCTTCGTAAATATATGGCTACTGTAACACAAGTGCTTGACCTCAAAGAAAGCCAGATGCAATGGGTGGTTAACCATCTTGGGCATACGATGGACGTTCATAAATTACATTACAGGTAATAATTGTAAGCATTCATCAAATCAGTATGACAGGATTGTTTTCCTGATATATGTATATAGCAACAGGTGAGGTTAATTTTATTTTTCTGGATTCAAATAGAATGAACAGAAATCCCGCCAAATGCCCCAACATCCCGGGACATCCTTGGGTAAAACAAGGACAAATACCGTTTAAAGAACGGATATTTCCCGGCACAAAGGGCCCATTCCTCTTTTTTTTTCGGCGTAAAATCAAAACCACCATATTCACTCGGCACTGCAGGGCCGCCTGGAAGGTGAAAACACGGCCCATTTTCCCTGGGGTGGGGGGGGGGGGGGTTACAATTAACTGGTGCATTAGCTCTAGTTATGCCCTATTTCGAAGAACGAAGGGTCTGTTGCTATGCACATGTCCGTCTTGTTGGTTCCTGCCTTTGAAGAATATAAAGTTTTCCACTCAATAATATATGTAATTCAATGCTTTTGTATAGAATTGTTCATTTTTGATAACTAGCAGTATCATCTCATTTCATTTCAAATGAGCCTGAATCCAATGAAGGTGCTAGACTTACAAACATCTCATGTTATACATGTTTATTATACTTCCTCTTGGGCACAGTCACTAGTAAAAAGATGGGACTTTATAAGATTATAATATAATAACATTTATTTATAATAATAATTTCAGAGCCACCAGTGACATACTTGAAAGGACACAAATAGCAAAAATTCTTCTTCTTCAAGATCAAGGCCGAATTGGACTCTTCAAGAACAAGAGCCTCGATGACATATCTCTTGAGGGTAAGCACATATATACCTATAGAAGTACAGTGTACATAGAGGGAGGTGGTGTCTAGGAACAGTGTTTGCTTCTTAACCTGTCTTAAGCCTGTCCAGCTAGAGCAGTTGGTTATCAAACAGAAAAAAAGGAAATAAACGAATCATATCTTTAGTTTGCTATCAAATTTCATAGTAAGATGACTTGTATTTGTCAGCGGCTTTCAAAGATCACAGGAAGGCACTGTTTATTGCACCCAGGTAGACTCTTGAGAGACTGACTGCCTTAAAAATGTCCTAAAGTGCCGATAAGGTCTTAAACCCCATACAAATCAAACAATTTACAGTTTCTTCAGCATATTTACATTGTTTCAAGAAAATTTGCCTAAATTTGAATACTTTTGGTTTATGATCTCTGCAGTGTAGTCTCTCAAGTTTACTGGAATTCTTTTTCCCAAATTGGCCTATCTAAGTATAGTTTTTAGCTCCACTGGCTGATAGCCAGTCGGGCTTATGTCATGGCGAATTGTCCGTCGTGCATGCCTTAACTTTTTAGCTCACCTATGCACGAAGTGCAAGGTGAGCTATTGGGATCACATTTTGTCCGGCGTCCGTCCGTCGTGCGTCGTCAACATTTGAGCTTGTTAACACTCTACAGGCTACATTTTGCATCCAATCTTCATGAAAGTTTATCAGAACGTTCATCTCCATAAAATCTTGGACAAGTTCGAAACTGGGCCATATGAGGTCAAAAACGAGGTCACTAGGTCAAATTGAAGCGAAATCTTGTTAACACTCTGGAGGCCACATTTTCAACTTGAGCATGTTTAAACTTTATCAGAATGTTTGTCTTAATGATATGTAGGTCAAGTTCGAACATGGGTCACGTCGGGTCAAGAAATAGGTCACTAGGCCAAATTGAAGGAAAATCTTGTTAACACTCCAGAGGCCGCAATTTTTTCTTAAGCAGTTTGAAATTTTGTCAGAATGTTTGTCTTAAAAATATCTAGGTCAAGTTCGAATATGGGTTATGCCGCGTAAAAAACTAGGTCACTAGGTCAAATTGAAGGAAAATCTTGTTAACACTTTGGATGCCGCATTTTTTGCTTCAGCAACTTGAAATGTGGTCAGAATGTTTGTCTTAAAGATATCTAGGTCAAGTTCAAATATGGGTCATATTGGGTCAGAAACTAGGTCACTAGGCCAAATTGAGGGAAAATCTTGTTAACTCTGTAGAAGCTGCATATTTTGCTTCAGCGGCTTGAAATTTGTTCAGAATGTTGAGCTGAATGATATCTAGGCCAAGTTCGAATATGGGTCATGCCGGGTCAAAAACTAGATCACAAGGCCAAATTGAAGGAAAATCTTGTTAACACTTTGGATGCCTCATTTTTTGCTTCAGCAGCTTGAAATTTTGTTAGAATGTTTGTCTTAAAGATATCTAGGTCAAGTTTAAATATGGGCCATATTGGATCAGAAACTAGGTCACAAGGCCAAATTAAGGGAAAATCTTGTTAACTCTGTAGAAGCCGCATGTTTTGCTTCAGCGGCTTGAAATTTGTTCAGAATGTTGAGCTGAATGATATTTAGGCCAAGTTTGAATATGGGTCATGCCGGGTCAAAAACTAGGTCACTAGATCAAATTGAAGGAAAATCTTGTGAACACTTTGGATGCCACATTTTTTGCTTCAGCAGCTTGAAATTTGGTCAGAATGTTTGTCTGAATTATATCTAGGTCAAGTTCGAATATGGGTCATATTGGATCAGAAACTAGGTCAATAAAGGAAAATATTGTTCAAACTCCGGAGGCCGCCTTTTTACTTTGAGCAAGTTGAAACTTTGTCAGAATGTTGTCTTAATGATATCTAGTCCATGTAGGAATATGGGTCATATCAGGTAAAAAAATATAGATCACTAGGCCAAATGAAGGAAAATATTGTTAACACTGTGGAGGATGCATTCAGAATAATTGTCTTGATGTGTTTTGCATTGCAGTACATTGTATAATTAAGGTGAGCGATCCAGGGCAATCATGGCCCTCTTGTTCCTTTAAAAGACTTCTTCTCCATAACCACTTGGCCAATTTGTTGGAAACTTTGTAGCAAGCATCCTCTCAATGTCCTCTACTAAATTCCTTCAATTTTTTTTTTCCATTCAAATGTCTGGTTTCCATGAAAAAAATAGTGAAACTTAAAAAATCTTCTCCTCCAAAAGTGTCTGGCTGATTTTCAAATAATTTTGTAGAAATGTTCATTGGGTGACCATCTATCAGGTTCCTTCAAGCCATGTTGATTGTTTGAAAAACATGGCCGCCAGAGGGTGAGCTATTTTGCATTAAATGGCCATAGTGAAAACTTAAAAAACTTCGCCGACGAAAGTGTTGAGCCAATTTTCAAATGATTTTGCAAAAATGTTCCTTGAGTGAACCTCTTATCAGATTCCTTCAAGCCATGTTGATTGGTCAAAAATTATGGCCGCCAATTATTTTGCCTAATATGGCTATAGATAAAACTTAAAAAATCTTCTCCGACGAAATTGTCTGGCCGATTTTCGAATAATTTTGTAGAAATGTTCTTTGGGTGACCCTCTATCAGATTCCTTCAAGCCATGTTGATTGGTTGAAAAACATGGCCGCCGAGGGGCAGGGCTGTTTGGAGATTTGGCTGTGGAGCGATACTGGCCCTCTTGGGCCTCTTGTTCAAATGAATCTTTTACTCTATACCTTTTTGCAGACCTGGTTTTTGAAGAACCTTGCCCACCGAATGTTCCAGAGGGCAGAGAAGAATTTGTTCAGGAGCCAGCTAGCGCTTTTATTTCGCCGGATGTCATCGATGAAGCCTTAGACGAGGCCGAAGCATTCTTCGAAAAGCGCGGAGAAAACAAGAAGCAAAGAAAAAAACCTGTTACGACAACAAAAGTATACTGGTCACTAGAAGAGGAAAATGAAATAAAGTCAAGGTTTAGACATTTCTTTGAAAAAAAAGTGAGACCAAAACCAAAGGACTGCCTAAGGGCTATTTTGAAAAGTCAAAAAGAAAAAGGACTCCTTGGCAACAGGAAAAAAGATGTTTTGAAAAAAAAAATATTTAGAATGATAGACAAGTTATAAATGGGTCTAAAGTCTACACAAATGTTATTTAAGTAACATAGAATAAGTTGGGTTTAAATAGCCCTCTGAAAAAAGCACTTATCCTGTTTTTTAGCAACACGAAGTGCGCAATTGTGATCAGTCTATGTCCGGTGTCCTGTCCGTCCAGCGTCAACAATTTCTTATAAACTTCATCTCCTCCTAAACCGCCTTGACAATTTTGATGAAACTTCACAGGGATGTTCCTTGGGTGGTGCCCTATCAAAATTGTTCAAAGAAATTAATTCCATGCAGAACTCTGGTTGCCATGGCAATTGAAAGGAACAACTTTATAAATATTCTCGACAAAAACTAACGCCTAAATAAAGCTTAGATAGTTGGTGTGTAGCATCGCGTAGTGGTCCTTTACAAAGATTGTTTGAATTATATCCCTGGGGTCAAAATTGGTTCCACCCCGGGGGTCACCTGTTTAACATTCTTGTCTTAAAAAGCTGGGTCCAGACCCTTGATATTTGGTATGTAGCATCATATGGTGGTCCTCAACCAAGTTTGTTCAAATTATGCCCCTGGGGTCAAAATTGGCCCCGCTCTGGGGGTCTCTTGTTTTGCATAGATAGATTTAGGGAAAAACTTTGAAATTCTTCTTGTCTGAAACTGATAGGCCTTGAACTTAGATATATGGATTGTTCAAATGATCCCCCTGGGGTCAAAACTGGCCACGCCCCTTGATCTTTTTGTATGTTGAATCATATAGAAGTCCTCTATTAAGTTTGAAAAAAATCGTCCCGGCGGTCACAAGTTTCCTATAGACTTGTATAAGAAAAACTTTGAATTTCTTCTTGTCTTAATCCACAAGCCCCAGACATTTGATATTTTGTGTGTAGCATCATAAAGTTGTCCTCTACAAAGTTTGTTCCAAGTTATGCCCCTAGGGTCAAAACTAGCCGCACACCCTTGGGTTTACAAGTTTCCTCAAGACTTGTACCGGGAAATCTTTGAAAATTTTGTATGTAGCAACTTATAGTGGTCCTCTACCAGATTTATTCAAAGTATGTCACTTTGGTCGAAACTGGCCTAGCCCCGGGGGTCACAAGTTTCCTTTAGACATAATAAAAACTTGAAAATATTTTTAACTCGAACCACACGGCATAGACCTTTGATATTTGTTATGTAGCATTATATGATTGCCCTTTACCAATTTTGTTCAAAGATTGACCTACTTTCTTATTTTTGAAGCTACAGCAGTGAAATTTGACCATGTGTACAGTTTTGAATACAAATAGCGTTAGCATCGGGAATTTTGAAACCGGGTGTCCCGGGTTCGATCCCCAGTCGCAGCACTACTGCCATGGTGGAGTGCCCTTGAGCAGGGCACATTTTCTAGCCTAGTACTGGTTCATTTACCCAGGATCATGAATAATTAAATTTAAAAGCGCGCTAAATGACCTTAGCTGTCAATGCGCCATTATATAAATATTGCATGGCTTCCAGTGTGACAGTACATATTGTCAACATGAGGAAAATACTGTTACCCGAGGCGAAGCCGAGGTTAACAGTATTTACCCGAATGTTGACAATATGTACTGTCACACTGGAAGCCATGCAATATTTATTTTATTATACCGAACAAAATTACACGTTTATTCAATTTATTCTGTACCTTGGTAGGGGAGGTGAACATGGGCAGATCTACTACAATGTAACACACACATATGAATATACCGGTTAACAGTATACTGTTACACGGCACGCGCATCTAAAAGGTGACGTTATTGTTTGAAATGACGTCATGCACGTGCATAACCAACATTTTCACGCGCATGCCATGTAACAGTATACTGTTAACCGGTCAAAAACGTACTGTTAGCATGAGACAGTAAGAAATTGTTGCCCATGATGAGTATATGAGAATTTAACATTACAAAGTCACGTGAGGTATAATAAAAAACAATATACATTCATTGAAAACAAATAGCAATATTGTCCTTGGATGACCTTGATTGTGACCTTTTGACCTACTTTCTTATTTTTGAAGCTACTCCAATGCAATTTGGACCAAGTGTTCAGTTTTGCAAACAAAAACCAGTACTGTTCTGGGATGACCTTCTTTCTTATTTTTGAAGCTCTTTCAATTAGATTTGGACCCTGAAACTTTTACTCTGGTGAGCGATAAAGGGCCATCATGGCCCTCTTTGTTTGTTGTCATTTGTAACCTTCGAGGCATAAACTTGGTAGGAAAGTTGACCCGAAAGCGTGTTTTTTGCACTTGCAATTTTACGTAATTTCCATGTCACATATTTGTTTTTCAATATCAAAAGTGTCTTCATTTTTGGCTCCAAAGTCTACAGAAATGTCAAGTAACATTGTATTAGTTGGGTTTTGCCCTCTGAAAAAAGCAGTATAAGTTGGGTTTTGCCCTCTGAAAAAAGCAGTAATCCTGTTGGTTTTTTAGCTCACCTGTGCAAGGTGAGCTTTTGTGATCACTGAATGTCCGGGGTCGTCTGTCCGTCTGTTAACAATTTCCTACAAATGACTTCTTTTACTAAACCAATGGACAGATTTCAAAATAACTTCACATGAATGGTCCTTAGGTGGTCCACTTTCAAAGTTGTTCAAAGAATTTAATTCCAAGTAGAACTTTGGCTGTTGCGGCATCAGAAAAGGGGAAAATTGCCAAATCTTAAAAAATCTTGTCCAAATGTGCTGGCCCGATTTAAAAATTATTTTGCACAAATGTTCCTTAGGGCACCCTCTACCAAGATTGTTCAAATATTTCTGATCCGTTGAAAAACATGGCCGCAAGGGGGTGGGGCTTGTTTTCCTTATATGTGCATTCTTAAAACTTTAAAAAATCTTCTTGTCAAAAAGTACTGGCCAGATTTCAAAATAACTTCACAGAAATGGTCCTAAGGTGATCTGATCCCCTTTCAATGTTGTTCAAAGAATTTAATTCAAAGTAGAACTTTGGTTGCTGCGGCATTAGAAAAGGGGAAAATTGCCAAATAATTAAATAACTTTTTGTCCAAAAGTGCTGGCCCGATTTAAAAATTATTTTGCACAAATGTTCCTAAGGGCACCCTCTATGAAGATTGTTGAAAAACTTAAAATCTACATGCTTCATATTATGAATCCTATAGATCAGGTGAGCGATCCAGGGCCATCATGGCCCTCTTGTTTTGTCATTTGTAACCTTGAAGAGTATTTTTGAGGCATAAACTTTGCAGGAAAGTGTTTTTAGCTCACCTGTGCACAAATTGCTCAGGATGAGTTATTGTGATCGCCAAATGTCCGGTGTGCGTCGTCCGTTGTCTGCAACTTTTTCTCCTCTGTAACCAGTTGGTCTATTGGGATGAAACTTCACAGAAAGCATCCTCCTCTCAATGTCCTCACCATATTTCCGCTTTTCGTATTGATTAGTCAATAGACCTGGAACTAGCGCAGTTTTAGTCTTTGTGCCAAGATTTAATGACCGTGAACAGTATTGAACCTCGATTTTTGACTTTACCCAAATGAGTTATTGTTGCTGAAATGACTAATCTTGTTGTATAATTCAGGTGAGCACTTCCAGGACCTCGTGGCCCTCTTGTTTTGCACTTGCAATCTTACGTAATTCCATGTTACATATTTGTTTTTCACTATCAAAGTGTTCATTTTTAGGTCAAAAGTCTACAGAAATGTTAAGTAACATTGTATATAAGTCGGGGAGTCCGCTGTGGTCGAGTGGTTAGCGTCGGGAGATTTTAAAACTGGGGGTCCCGGGTTCGATCTCTGGTCGCTGCACTACGGTCATAGTGGAGTGCCCTCGGGCAAGGCACATTTTCTAGCCTAGTACTGGTTTGTTTACCCAGGGATCATGGATAAGTTGCCGCGATATAACTAAAATAATGTTGAAAGCGGCGTAAAACCTTAATAAATAAACAAGTATATAAGTTGGGTTTTCCCGGTGAAAAAAGCAGTAATCCTGTTTTTAGCTTGCCTGAGCACAAAGTGCTTAAGGGCGAGTTATTGTGATCCTCAGTTGTCCGTCGTGCGCCCGTCTACATCTTCTCCTCAGTAACCAGCAGGTCAATTGGGCTGAAAATTTACAGGAAGCATCCTCCCAATTGCCTCACCGGATTTCCTTCAAATTGTTGGGATCCATGCATAATTCTGGTTTCCATGGCAACGAAATGAAAAAAACATTAAATTCTTCTTTTGAAACTTGGCAGATTTTAAAAAAAAATTGTAGAAATGTTCCTTGGGTAACCCTCTATCAGATTCCTACAAGCCATGTTGATTGGTTAAAAAACGTGGCCGCCAGGGAGCGGGGCTATTTTGCCATATATGGCTTTAGTGAAAACTTAAAAAATCTTCTTCTTCGAAAGTGTCGGGCCTATTTTCAAATAATTTTATAGAAATGTTCCTTGGGTGACCCTCTATCAGATTCCTTCAAACCATGTTGATTAGTGTTATAACATGGCCGCCAGGAGGCAGGGCTATTTTGCCTTATGTGGCTTTTGTGTAAACTTAAAAAACCTTCTTCTCCAAAAATGTCAGGCCAATTTTCCAATCATTTTGTAGATATGTGCCTTAAGTGACCAACTGTCCCTCTATCCTTCAAGCCATGTTGATTGGTCGAAAATCATGACCTCTATGGGGAGGGGCTATTTTGCCTTGTATGGCTATTGTGAAAACTTGAAAAATCTTCTTCTCCAAAAGTGTCGGGCCAATTTTCAAATAATTTTGTAGAAATGTTCCTAGGGTAACCCTCTAGCAGCTGATTTGTTGGAAACTATGGCCCCCCCAGTTGGGTGGGGCTAACATGGCTAAAGTGAAGGGGGAAAAATCAGGTGAGCAATCCAGGGCCATCATGGCCCTCTTGTTTTGTTATTTGTAACCTTGAACAGTATTTATGAGGCAGAAAGTGTTTCTTTTGCATTTACTATTACTATTACCATTGCAAAATTTCAGTGAATTTTACACTGAGCAATTTATAAATGGTACAAAACAGCCATAATCAGTTTGCTAATGTTATAAGTTTCAAATAAGCGGAATGATTGTTATGCCCCCCTTCGAAGAAGAGATGGCATACTGCTTTGCACATGTCCGTCAGTCGGTATTCTTTTTGTTTCCGATCAATAACTTGAGAACGCGTTGACCTACCCTCCTCAAACATGGTCTGTACATCCCTCCTTGGTAGTAGAAGAATCCTATTGATTTGTAATGAACATTCTCACAAGGCAATATAAAAAATGCCACTTGGGTCCTAGGTATTATTGAATTTATATATTTTCCCCAATATTTTGGTTGCCAACTGGTAATTTTTTTGTCAAGGTCTTTGTTGACAGCATGAAATAGGCTTGGAGAAATTTTTCAAACACTTATTGGTGTAAACAAACATTAAAGGAAACCGACTCGGTAACGATAACACGTTTCTTTTGTTATACCTAAGGTATTTTAGTCGAGTTTGAAGTTTTTATTTTGTTTTGTCAAATTAACGGTAGAGTTGAATTTATAATTTGTTTTGTCAAATTAATGGCTTATGTTAGATAGGCTAGACAAGCCAACATGTTTATAAAATGTTTTTATGTGCTTTACTGTCAATCAGAAAAGTATTTGTCAGAATTATGTTGGGTGTCAGCCTTCACTGTAGTGGTATTTTGTCTGGCGTGCGTCATCAACATTTACCCTTGTTAACACTCTACAGGCTACATTTTGCATCCAATCACCATGAAAGTTTGTCAGAACATTCGTCTCCATCAAATCTAGGACGAGTTCAAAAGTGGGTCATGTCCAGTCAAAACCATGTCACTAGGTCAAATTTAGGGAAAATCTTGTTAACACTCTGGAAGCTATAATTTTGGATTTAGCATGTTGAAATTTTGTCAAAATGTTTGCCTTAAGTGATACGTAGGTCAAGTTCGAAACTGGGTCATGTCAGGTCAAAAACTAGGGCACTAGGTAAAATTTAAGGAAATTCTTGTTAACACTTTTGAAGCCATATTTTTTACTTGAGCGTGTTGAAACTTTGTCGGAATGTATGTCCTTGTGATATTTAGGCAAAGTTCGAAACTGGGTCATGTCCGGTCAAAAACTAGGTCACTACGTCAAATTTGTGGAAACTCTTGTTAACACTCTGGAAGCAACATTTTTGGCTTGAGCATGTTTAAACTTTGTTAAAATGTTCGTCTTAGTGATATATAGGCCAAGTTTGAAACTAGGTCATTGGGTCAAATTTAAGGAATATCTTGTTGACATTTAGGTGATCGATCCAGGGCCATCATGGCCCTCTCGTTTAATAAGTTTCATCAAGATACCTGCATATTCCTTCATATATCTTTATTATAAACTTCACAGTAACATTGTGGTAGAGTTGGGCTGGTAAAGGTCGCTGCTCGGGACAGGTTGAAAATCTGACAAGATGATAGATTACATGATATACTTTGTTTTGTGAGCTGTTTAATTTTTAGCTCACCTGAGCTTTGCTCAAGGTGAGTTATTGTGATCGCCTTTTGTCCGGCGTCCGTCGTCCATCGTGCGTCGTGCGTCGTCCGTCAACTTCTTCTCCTCAGTAACCAGCGGGTCAATTGGGATGAAACTTCACAGAAAGCATCCTCTCAATGACCTCACCAGATTTCCTTCAAATTTTTGGGATCCATGCAGAATTCTGGTTTCCATGGCAACGAAATGAAAAAAACTTCAAAATTCTTCTTCTCCCAAACTGGTTGGCAGATTTTCAAATAATTTTGTAGAAATGTTCCTCGGGTGACCCTCTATCAGATTCCTTCAAGCCATGTTGATTGGTCGAAAAACATGGCCGCCAGGGGGGGCGGGGCTATTTTTCCTTATATGGCTATAGTGCAAACTTAAAAAATCTTCTCCTCCGAAAGTGTCATGCCGATTTTCAAATAATTTTGTAGAAATGTTCCTCGGGTGACCCTCTATCAGATTCCTTCAAGCCATGTTGATTGGTCGAAAAACATGGCCGCCAGGGGGGGCGGAGCTATTTTTCCTTATATGGCTATAGTGCAAACTTAAAAAATCTTCTTCTCCAAAAGTGTCAGGCCGATTTTCAAATAAATTTGTAGAAATGTTCCTTGGGTGACCCTCTATCAGATTCCTTCAAGCCATGTTGATTGGTCGAAAATCATGGCCGCCAGGGGGGGGGGGGGGCGGGGCTTTTTTGCCTTATATAGCTATAGTGCAAACTTAAAAAATCTTCTCCTCCAAAAGTGTCGGGCTGATTTTCAAATAATTTTGTAGAAATGTTCCTTGGATGACCCTCTATCAGATTCCTTCAAGCCATGTTGATTGGTCAAAAAACATGGCCGCCAGGGGGCGGGGCTATTTTGCCTTTTATTGCTTTAGTGAAAACTTAAAAAATCTTCTCCTTCAAAAGTGTCAGGCCGATTTTCAAATAATTTTGTAGAAATGTTCCTAGGGTGACCCTCTATCAGATTCCTTAAAGCCAAGTTGATTGGTTGGAAACTATGCCCGCCAGATGGCGGGGCTTATATAGCTAAAGTGAAAAAAAAAATCAGGTGAGCGATTCCAGGGCCATCATGGCCCTCTTGTTAGTTTAAATAAAACATAAGTCTTTGCTATTTTGATTTTGTCTTGTTTTTTGTTTGTTTAAAATCTTGTTGAAAAAATTTAGTACAACATTGCTATAATTATATGACATGTAATATAGAATTTTTGTGCTTATGACATTTTACGGCGTTTTCAGTAAACTGAGTGCTGGCAAAAATTGTAGTCAAATGCATAAGAAGCAGACAACTACTTAATCACGATAAAACGAGTTTTGTTAGAATTTGGTTACACATTTTTCATATTCTAATATAAATATTCAGTAAACCGTAATGTATGCAAATTCCATTTAAAAAATAAAATATGTCATAACAGCAAAATCCCAGATTGCGGTCATATAAAAGTATGTAGTGCATATCGAAAGGAAGTCTAGTCCTAGATAATTGTTATAAGTACATGTACTTCAAATGCTTTGCGAAAGTATGGACATAAAACCTCAAATGTTGGACGAATAACCACACTGGACGGCCAGTCAAGTTTCAACCCACAAGCTAGCTTTGTACATAATTGCACCTCACGAGTCATTATCCTCACAAGTACCTCCTCATGCGTTCGTCCGTCCGCCTGCTGTCCGTTTGAACCCTTTGAAATGAAGCGATCGGATGTTTTTGAATATCTTAATAAAGCAGAATAATTTTAGCTCCTTTTTATTCAAATGTAACTTTGGGTGACACAAACCTAAAAAAGGACTAAAATATAAAAATCATAGAATCATATTAAAAATATCATATTAAAGAGCAGAAGTTTTCCAAACATATACTTTTGAAATGAAATGATCCATACATTAACTAATTCCAATTTAACTATTTTTTCCCTATATAACTCTATAGGAGCTTTTGAGACACCTAATTTCCCGAAAGTTGGTAATTTATTAATTTAAGTGGCCCTTGCAGTTGTAATAAAGCATGCAAGTGTTGATATTACAAAGATGCTAAAGAACAAAACAAACAAAATAAGGTCGATAGCTCTTACAGCCATTGACCAAGATACTGTCTCCATCGCTTCATCCTTATCTCGAGTTTGCTCAGAGTTCCATTTTCTGTTAGCTTGGATCTTTTGCCGAGGAGCGTTACATTGGTTTGTATCAATTTCATTTACTACAGATAGATCAATATTGTTCGTTGGAGCTTGATGATCATCAGGTTCAACTCTGGCGTTTCGTTTTGACCCTTTACAGAATTGAAAGTTTGCAATTCTATATAGTATGATTAGAAACCTGGGTACTTCTGTGTCCTTGCTACTCAGTCGTACTGTGAGTAAAGCCCCAAGGGTAATCATCGTACTCTGAACTGTTTGAATGATTATATAGACTGCAAATATAGACGTGGTTTCCGAATTTGCTGGTAGTGTAGTCTCGATTATGGTCAAAAACACGGCGAATGCTAGAAACACTGTGATCGAATACCCCGCTCTTTCACCACTCTCACAAGGTAATATGAACACGAATACGTTTAGCACAGACAACAAGAGGATCGGCATGACGACCGACAGTAAAAAATACAGTGGCTTGCGCTTCATCTCAAGTGTAAACGTTATAATTGGGTCGTAAGATGCTAAATCCACAGACGAGCTGGTGCTCATTACTTTCCATAGAGAACTTTCCTGGTAATCATCCATGTCAATGGCCATTGAATTATTCACCAACACGACCTAAAATGCGAAAACAAATTCAATGGCCTCGTGGTTACTGAAACATGTGTAAATTCCTAGTCGTGACACAATTAAACATAAATGCGTCTCTTATTTTCTTTTTTGAAAATAATTGCCTAATTGTCAAAAGATTTGTTTTTCATTTAATATCATGCAAAAACATATTAAAAGGGTTTTTTAAAATGGCTAAGATTAAACATGACGTTAAAGCATTTCTATTAACATTTCACACAGTAAAACTTAATATGTGATGCGTTTGTTATTTTCTTCTTCCCAAATACCTCTGTATTACGCGATACCACAAAACTTTGCCGATGCAGCCGCAAAACCTCGGTTTGCGTTTGATGCTTATTGCCCAACTTTCATACAGTTTTTGCTTTTTCTGCTTATATTTGATAATATCTTTTGTATATAAATACAAAAATCAAATCATTAAAAGCAAATAAAATGTCTTAAAAGTCAATATACAGTCAAATAGTCCCTAAAAGAAGCTTTGTTTGCCCGGAAAATGAGTGTATACCTTGACCAGAATGCATTGACAGTGAGTTTGAATTCGACATTGTTTTAAAGCAAAAGTAGAAAGTGACGCACCGCAGCCCAAACCGATTCCAATTAAACTTGGTGAACAGGTGCCATAGGGACTCAGGGTGTGCGTGTTTGAGTTTCGTTGTTAAGGACCCATCCGTTGCTATGCAGCTAGCAAAAAAAAATCTATCTTCTCCTACAGTTTTGAATGTGGAGAGCTGAAACTGGAAAAAATGTATTGATAAGGATTTTTTATTTAGCCTTTGTTTCCAAATGGCAGCTTTTCAAGTCGTTTTTTACTTCAATGGCCCTTACTTGAATGACCTCCGACATCGGGTTTCCGAGCTAGAGCCGGAGGTTTGCAAAATATGCAAAGGCTAAAATCACCACAGCGAATCCCACGTCGCCTACCGGCTTGTTGAATTTATTTCTCAAGTGGCATTTATATTTATCTGAAACAAATTGCCTGTACAAATATTAAAAATTGGCGGGATCATGGATTATAAAAGAAAATTTGATTCAATTAATAGTTGTCACACCTTTTTAGCAACCTGTTAGACGGTATACACATAACGATATATTAGTGTTACTATATACAGACTTAACAGGTCTTAGATAAGAAAGAGCCTACGTCCCTGTTGTTTACGCTTACACATATAGGAATCTACCGTGGCCGAGAGGTTAGCGTCGGGGATTTGGAACCGGGCAATACAAAATAAAAAACGGCGTTTGAATAAGGCGCTACGTGTCAGCCTGTAGTTCAATGGTTAGCCTAGCCGCTGGTCAAAAGACCTGTGTCCGACCTGTAAGATTTCGCTGTTATTGTCATGATTTTAGGTCTGGAGTTAATCAATCGATTGCGGATACAATCCTTTTGACCAGTGTTTATCGGGACAAAATGCAGACATGGGTAAAATCGGGCTGACGAGGAAGTTGGAGCCCTTGTCTATAATATATATATAGTAAATTTAAATTGTTTTTATAATCGTGCCAGACCCCTTATTTCTTTTCCTGACATTGATAAATCGATCGTAATGCTATATATGCAACATTGAACGCTAGAAGGGAAGCCAATAGTACCGTTTTAAAAGTTTTAAGTAGAACCCGACCGGAGATTATACCTTGGTCTCCAGCTACCAAGGCAGATACTATTATCACTAGTCTATGGACACGTTGTATAGGTCATAATACACCAAATAAATTACTACTTTGTTTTCATGTAAATCAAACAGTTTCAACCCTCAATTGATCAACGTAATCATTTCCTTGTAAATACTATTCACATTTACAATCGTCATATATTCAATGAATTCTAGTGAATGTATACATTCATTTCCACTCAAACAGAGGTTTGTTTAGGGGCTATTTGGATCAGCTTCGCTGCGGATATATTTAGCGTAATTATACCTATACATTTACATCATACCAGTGTTTTAATGGTAATAGAAATAGTGTCACCGGTACTTACATCATTAGTTGTATAACTCCACGACACGAACGTCAGATGACATGTCTGCACATCGAATGGAAAGTATGTAATATCTACACTACACGTAGACTCGAATACCTGCGGGTAAAATCATTGATTTGGGTTAAAGACCGTTTTCAATAATTTGCAGTAATTTCACGGCGGCCAGTTATCCTACCCATGTGTCTCCTAGCTTTCACACACCAAAACACCACACACCAGTCTGTCCAAGCATACTGTTGCTTTTCTAGATATACTGTTACATGTAGCCCATTGGTGAAAGACGAAAGACGCTTGTCAAATTGACTTTTGTCAAACGTTTGAACTCACAACTCCTTGATTGAAAACCCAGGTCGAGGCCGACTGAATCAGAAATGATAATTTGAAAGTTTTGTCATTTAACCCACTTTCATATGCAGCCTGACAACCATTCAACCAATCAATATGACTTGAACAGCTCTGTAGAAGGTCATCAAAGGAATATTTCCGTCAAATTATCTTGGATTCAGACAAGCAGATTAATAGGAGAAAAATGGAAAGTTGTTGTCATTTTAACTCTGTTCTGATGCCGCCTGTACAACTTATGTAGATGGTCACTAAATACACTTTTCTGCTAAATCATCTTGCAATCAGCAAAGGAAAATTTCTACCAAACTATCTTGAAATCAGACAAGCAGATTCAAAGAAGAATTATTTTTTAAAGTTTTGACATTTCCCCCCCCCCCCCCCCACACACACACACACACGAACACACACACACACACACACACCCAGCAGTATCAAGTATTTATATATTTAAATTACCTTTGACATACGACAATGAAATTTATTCATGTAGCATTGCGGCACCAGAAAATGGGATTTGTATGCAGACGCCTTTGCAGCAGACGAGATTTGTAAACATTGTAGCAAAAGGAGAATTTAGTATATCATAATTGAGCATAGTTCCTCTTGTGTTGTATGTAACGTGATATAAGCTGATTGATTAGTTTATATAGTAATTATTTGATCAACTTTATTTTCCTGAACACAATTAAATGGACGACTCTGTTTTAACACGACCTTTGACGCACCAAAAGGACATCCTTTTGATAAATATATTTAACACGCCTTTTGCTACACAAAAATGACAGAAATCATCATATTAAAAACTAAAAACAAAACAACACATATGTATGCAGCATTGAGGAACGAGAAAACGGGAATTTATTCTTAATGCTTTCCCACCCTTAAGACATATATTTGCAGCAGATGGCATTGAAAATTAGAGAAATAAGTAATACACCATTGTGCGCTGTTATCCTCTTTTTATATACACTTACACTCGTAAAACAATGATTTGTTATTCTTATATTTGGATCCTTATACATATTAATCTCAAATAAATATATAAAAACACAGTACAATAGTTCGCTATTAGTTTATTTCCCCTTATGATATAATGGATCAACATTTTATTGCTTATTTATTTCCCCCACAAGGCCATCTGCTATACATATTCTTCAACGTCGATACCAATGTTTAAACAGTCCTCACTTCCTAGATTTGTTAATAGAGTTCATTGCATTTTTACTTTTCACACAGTACTACAATCTCGTAGTAAGGGCACAAGGTTTGAGTACTTTCAGACCTTTGATTATTATAAATTCCATACCTGAAATGGGTACCAAGCTACGACACCATCTGACCCCACATCCACTTTGAGACTACTGGCACCCAGCTCTTTATAGTCCAATACGGAGTTTTTAAGTGTAATGTCAGGTTTCCAAACATCCCCCTGAAAGCATAACACAATCTGACCCGGTCGCATGGACACTGAGCTTTTAAGAATGTTACAATACATGTTCAGGAAAATGGCAATTGCTATCTTAAAATCGATGGGAATTGCGATTTTGCAATTCACGAAATGACGTTTTCATTGTTTGTGGTTACTGAGATTTTACAATAAGAGGTAATTGATAGTTACACTTAACGGTAATTGAGAAAATATAATAAAAGCTAATTAATTTTAATTTATTGATGGCATTTTAGATTTTACAATAAGAGGTAATTGAGAGTTTACAGTTAAAAGTTATAATATAATCAAAGACAATATATTTTTTAATCATTAATGGCAATTGAGATTTTATAATTAACGGCAATTGATATATTATCAAGGAAGGCAATTATAAATTATATCGATATAAGATCCCTGCTCCTATTTGAAGCTTCATTAATAAATCTAGCAAGACTACTTTGTAAATGTATATTTATAGTTGACATTAATCGCGAAAATTTAATCAATATTGGAAAAGACGGTTTAAAATACTTTGTTCTTATATCTCTTGGGACATGTCAAGACAAAGTGGTAATCACTTTCCAATGCAAATGTGTTGCATAATTCACAGTACATTTCAACATTGATTGTATTTTATATTTTACCATTAATGTCAATTTATATTTTACCATTGATGGTCATTGATATTTACCATTGATGGCAATTGAGATTTTAACATTGATGGAAATTGTTGATTAAACAATTATAAAAATTGATATTTTACCATTGATAGTAACTGAGATTTTACCATTGATGGCAACTGAGATTGTAAAATTGGTTACAATTGAGATTTAACCATTGTTTGCATTTGCGATTTTAACATTGATTGCAATTGAAAGTTTACTATTGATGGTAGTGAACTTTTACCATTGATTGCAATTGAGATTGTAACATTGATTGCAATCGATGTTTTATCATTGATTGCAATTAAAAGTTTACTATTGATGGCAAGTGAAATTTAATCACTGATTGCAATTGAGATTGTAACATTGATGGCAATTGTTGATTAAAAATTGATGAAAAATTGATATTTTACCATTGATAGTAACTGAGATTTTACCATTGATGGCAACTGAGATTGTTACATTGGTTACAATTGGGATTTTAACAATGATTGCAATCGATATTTTATACCTGATTGCAATTGAAATGTTACCATTGATGGCAAATGAAATGTAACCACTTTATTCACCCAGTAATTGGAATTGACATTTTGTCCATTCATTACAACTGATATTTTACCATAGTTGGAATGGACAGTTTTCTATTGATTACAATTGATATATTTTACCATTAATGGCAATTGATAATTTACCATTTATGACCATTGAAATTTTAGCATTTATGAAAAGTGATATTTTACCATTATGCATAGCAATTATATTTTACCATTGATGGGAAGTAAGAATTAACCATTGGTGACAAGCGAGATTTTACAATTGATTTAAAATCGATATTTGTTCCTTTATGCACATTATACATAATTTACATGTACATAATACATTCATTGAAGTGACATCATAAACTTTTTGAAGATATTCAAGTATAGAAATAATTAGTATACGACACATACTTTATGATTTTATTAGAGACCTGTTCATCTAAAGGTAATTTTCTGGTTTTAAATGCCTCAATTAGTATAGATATTGTATCAGTGAGTTTACATATGTGGGTCTACATTCACTCATTATGTCATAAAAACAACCTTGCAGTTGGGTATGAATTTGTCCAGACTTTTTGGAAATAAAAAAAGCCGAAGTTTGTGGTAAACTGGACAAACTAGCAAAAAGTGAAATTCATCCTCAACAACAAAGCAGTTTCTACCAAGACAAATATTACAGATTCTCAAGCAATAATCAATATTTTGATGTCTACCCTTTTCTACATTTAAACAATGACTAGAACATCTGACATTTGACAATATACGACGACTATCATATGAAATATCCATGGAAAGATACATTTCTACATTTAAAAGAGATTTAAAGTGTTGATAATATTTTGACTTAGGTGAATCTCTGATTTTTTGCTGAAGTATCTAGAGAACGTTGTTTAAAGCACTTTAAAAATTGACTACAATTTCCAACACCGTCATTTATCCATACGTACCCAACATCATACTCATATACCAAATGTTTAATTTTAGATGCCCATGTCTTTCTGCCATTTTCATCTAGCCTTCTAAGCATATGGTAGCAATGCTTATGATATCTTGTAGTAGGCATTTCTGTAAGTTTTATCCAGTTCTATATGCACAGTGTCATATACGAAACAGAAGGAGGATATCTACCGCATTCACTTAATGCGAAAAAAATCGGCGGTATTTTAATTAAGACAACATATGCGTTTACAAAAATCAATGTGCACTTTTTCTATGATGTGACCATATTCATAATCCCAAATAAGTGAGATTTTACCATTGATAGCATTTGGGATTTCACCATTGAAGGAAATTGTGATTTTACACTTAATAGCCATTGATATTTTATAAATGATTGATTTTACGAAAAGCTTGAATTGTTGGGGAAAATATACAATATGGCATTTCTGAACAGTGTACGTTCAGAACATTCCGCTCCGTCTTCTTTTAAGAAGTGACAGAAGCGTCACGTAAGCTTGTGTAAGTAATATCATTTTCAGTGTATATGAGCCGTTCCGCGAGAAAAGCAACATTGTGGACTCTGCGTAAAGTATCGATCCGGATCAGCCTAAGCATGCCACGCAGGCTAACCCGGATAGACACTTTTCGCCTCCTGTGGATTTTCTGTTTCAGGAATCATTACTCTATCCCTCTATCCCCCTGATACGTAATGTGTCGGCCCGCATCAGTCTGCGCGGACTGCGCAGGCTGATCTGGTCGATACATCGTGCAGAGGCTATACTGTTGGTTTTCTCGCGGGACAACTCATATCTTCATCAGATTTACATTATCCCATGGAAGGGCACATATTGCGATCGAACAGTTTGATGGCGTACACGGAATGCCTTGATCAGAAAGCACAAGTATTGGTTGATCACGGTGTTTATGTATTGATTAATTGATTGGAGTGTAACGTTATTTCAGTTATAACGTGTGTTTCCTGAGCTTCTCCCACCAGTCCTCCACATAACATTCTTCCCCGGACAACTGGCTACTTTCTCACTTTTACACTAGTGACGCAAATCGAATGACGCTAGTTACAATAACCTTTGTAAATCCTCAGAAAGAATAAATTGCCGATCCGAGGCTCGAACTCAAGACCCCTGTATTGTAAGCACTCGGAGTCAATGTTAGAAAAAATATGTAAGGTCGGTTTTCCAATTGCTATCGAAATATCTCGGTGCAGCTCACAAGAAGTGCGGGTCATTTTCTAACCCTTTCATATGTACATGTACAACCATTCTGAAGCAGACGACTTAGAATTCATTGTGACAATAGGAGAAATTGCGCATCATTCATGATTTAAATGGGTTGATTTGTACGGCGTTTTAGCTGCCTTCAACATTGTTTTATTTACATCACGGCGTTTCCTTGGTAAGTTTTCAGCAATATCTGTCCATTTGTCCTAATACCTGCGAGCCAGTCGTAATGCTATCCCCACACTGCCGAACGCTAAGGAGGGAAAGCCGTTACTACCATGCTAAAGTATGTACGTAATCGAAACACAATTTAGACTCAATACGCTGAATATATCCTAAACGTAGATATTGGGTATATTTCCGTGATGCGCTTTAAATGAGTCACCATGTTCCATATATTTATTCTTTGATGATACCGAAACAGCTCGCTTTAATTGCATAAATTCGGAACAGATTCAAATATCTGAAACCGGCGCCTCACATCAAGAGTGTTCAAGATAAGTGAGCGCTTTTTTCACAAAATAAATGTGAACCCTTTCCCACTTACATCAAATCTGCAGCAGACAACTTTGAAACAAGTATGTACCCATATATTAACACAATTTTAAAACATCATGAGCATTTTCTGATATTGACTTATTTTTCCTTTTCCAGCAATATCGTCAAAAGTCGTCTGCTGTAAATGCGTCAAAATACAACTGCATGGGGAAGTTGGTTAAACACTCTACCTGTGGCCACACGTAGTATTCTATTCCCCCGTAATCAGACGGCTTCCACGTGAGGTAATCATCATCCCAACAGATGTATAAATAACCTGACGTCGTTAACGTTTCCGTGACCTCGTCTAGTCCATTTATTGAAAATAAGTTGTAACTCACATGAATATCTGAAAATAGATGCACTTACATCACAGGCGTTCGAGTTTTCATTTGAGAAAATATTGGGGGGAAACACACAATACCTCGTTAAGATACTACATATAGCATCTCTATATTTTCCATATTCTAAAATAATAATGACCGTAATGATTTCGTATGAGAAAATTTGAGGAATCCATCCAAGGACCGTGTTACTATAAATAGCCTATATATGGTTCATATAGCATAATATTAATGTCTGTTTATGTAATACCATTCAGACTCTTTGTAGTATTTTAACGACGTATTGTGTGGTTTTACCATTGTTTTTTCTCAAATAAAGTATCGGACGCCTGTACTTACATATGTAATATCTATAGGTGCTACTTGTTGACGAAAAAACACCGCATATCACGTTTTTCGTATGATCATAAAAGGTTTGGAATTCGTATTGCTTTCTTCTATTATTACGAACAGAAAATAATAAATTAAAGATTTTCAGAAATTTAGAAATAAATTTATAATGAACGAGGTTTAAACATGAGGGCCAAGATGAATCTTAATCGATCACCTGCATCATGGTACGGAAGCAAATGTTTTACAGATAATATCGGGGGAAATGTGTTCATTTCAGCCCTTTTCTGATGCCACCTGATTAACCTTTCCCTAATAGAGATGGTTTCGGACGCCTCTGCAGCAGACGACTTAGGGCAAAGTTTTCGTCAAAGAACATTACAACGCTACTACATGTCTTAAAAGTGTCTAGGAGAGTACCACATTATTTTAAATTGTTAGTCCGAATGAAAAAGATAATCCATATAACCCCTGATCCCTAACTTACAAAGTAAAAGAACAAATTGTTTGCAAATTTGAACATGTCGCTAAATAAATGCTAATGAATTCGCCGAAACTGGAAGTCAAATTACTTCATTACATGACATATTATCGGCTATGAAAACTACGAAAAGGCATAAGGACCACAATGTCAACAAATGGCATAGTTTGCCTATGAAGCTTCTGCATCTAAATAAATGGTGTTACATAACTTCTTAGGATTATGTTGTATTACAAAAAGTATGAAAGCCATAAAGGACCAGAATACCCAATAAGCAATGATATGTGTCATTATTTGGGATACGAACATTTGTAATTTCAACCAATTTATTCTGAAGAAATTGTTACAGTTTGAAGCAATTAATTAATTTACATTTTAAACCTTTGTTCCAGGATTTAAATTCTACCTGTTTAAAAAACTTTGGTGGCTGCGAGGTCAGAAAGGGGTACTACAGAGCTTTAAACAAATCTCCTCCTCTGAATCCGCTTGTCGGATTCCAAGATAATTTGGTAGATATGTTCCATGCGTGTACCTCTACGAAAAGCTGTTGGTTGAAGTAAATGACGACCAGGCGGCATCAGAGAAGACAACAGAGACTGACTTAAGCTTAATTTAGCAGAAATATTGTTCCAGTGACTCTTTATAATTAATTCAATCTATATTGATTGGTTTAAAACTGTAGCCACCAGGCGGCATCAGAAAAGGGGTACACTTCACTTATAGATTCAGACGACATCTCCTCCTTAAACACAGGCCCGATATCGACTGAATGTGTACAAATAGGGCTGAGTATGAAGTTCAATGCTATAAGGCTTATGTACTCTTCTAGATCCTAAACAGCAATTACTGCATGCTGATAAATGCATGTACACTATCTAATAATCTATAATAATGTGCTGCGATATGTTCTATTCGGAAGACTAAAGAAAAACTAAACGTTCCATGTAAAACGTTACCTTTTATATAGCTTTGATCTAAAGATGGAATAATTGTCTTGTCGTAGGCGTCTGTAACGAACAGCTGTGTCCGTAGATTCTTGGCGTCAATTCCTGTTTGTGAACAAACTCCACCAATATATACTAACACGTACACAGTGAGTAATAGGTAATTCATGCTTGGGTGTCGGTAGTTGGGCACCAGGAAGCTGAAAATCAATATACCTTAAAACTTTCCCTTAAATCCGCAGCAGAGGACTTTGAAAACACCTAGGTAAACATATGGAACATCTCTCGAAATGAATGTGCAATAATTTAATAAAGTTTAACACATTGCTCATTTTTCAACAATGTTTTCAAAAGTCGTCTGTTGCAAATGCATGCGCTGCGAAACACAGAGTGATGTCGGCAGCACATTCAACCCATCTGTAAATTGAATAAGCATATACATGTATCTAACAGCAATGTGTCATTTTCACATGTTTTAATGGTTTTCTATTAAGTCGATTTAACTTCTTATGGGCAAGAAATAGTGGCCACAATGTCAATCCAGTGTATATTCTTACATGGGAATAACACTTGTGCCAGGTTATTTCAAAATATAATGATGCATTTGAAAGCTGTAGTACTGCAAATCTCGGACTGCTCGCACAAACAACATCACGCTCTTTTACACACATAATAAATGCGCATTTATTTTGTTTTATTTGTACACAACTGTTATGTGTTTTTGGTAAAATGTTTCGGACAGATTAACCGATCTTGTTGTATCGCAGATGTATCCGATACTTGGTCATAAATGCAGCTTAGTATTTTATCAATCAATCAATAAATCATTTATTGGCAAATATCGACAAAATTCGTCTATGGCCATTTACAATGTGGAAGTAAATAAATATATAACTTTATCACATGACAATGCTTGTATCCGATCTAATATACCCATTACGTATTTCTTTATAGGTAACGTGTGTAATATAACATTACCGAATCACTATTGTTGTATTTATCCGTGAATGTTTACGCAATGGATGAGAACGTGTATCTGGTAAACACAAACGTCACGATAGATGAACGAGATAAAGGGACCATCATCGGTCATAAAACTATTTGTTTGTGATTAGTTAACAGTTTATTAAGAACAGAACGTATTTAATTTGACTTATACAAAATGCATGCATCTCGTCATACAAAACATATTTATACATGAATTAACGCAAATCAAAAACGGTTACATCAAGACACTTAGTAAGAATGTTAAATTTTTATACTATATACTACATAGAAAATGTATTTCTACGTTTTGTTGCCAATGATATATAATTAGCTAGTTTAAACACGTTTTTGCTTTGAGTTGAGGATAGAAGTTTGTTGAATTTAAACATATTTTCGTATTAAGTATTACATGTTGGGACTATTTTCTGACCGCGAAACGCCGATTCGTCCAAAACATGTGTTAAATTATTTCTTGGTCTCGTTTAATAAAACTGTATATGAAATGACAACTCATGTCAGATCCTATATATACAGTATGTCAGATAAATAATTGTTGGTATATCAAATAAAAGAAGGTACACAATAAGAATACGTTAGGGAACAGCAACACGCTTTATAACGTCATCGCGAATAGAATAACCTTCCGAAATATATGTGCATAGTTATTTTAATACTTTCTTTTTTGAACTTGACACTAATTTGTTAAAATTTATAAAAATTTGGCCATTGCATATTACTAACATGATTTTGTCTGATAACTGAATATTTTGGACAACATAAAATAAATTATTTTCGTTGTCAATTAGGTTGGTAGAGCAAACTTTGCAATGCCTCTGTTCTCTTTGAATACCATTAAAATGACCAGATTTAATTTCTAACTTTTGAGAACTTAATCTAAAACAAGAAAACAATTTTACGCCATTTGTTATTCGAAATGATATATTTCATAAGAGAATCCTTTTTTAAATTTAGAATAATATGCCAACTTTGACCATTTCTAACTTTGATAAATTTGGTCAATAAAGCTAGTTTTAAAATTTGTAAAATATTTAAAGTTACTGTCAATTATACAAAAATATATTTTAGCATCTAATTGAATACATTCTCATTGACTTGGCTAATTTATCCTTTTAACATAAACCTTTACATGCAAATTCAGTTTGATTTATCCGCATTTTTGAATTTGTACTTCGTTTTCTGACATTTTAAAAGTCAATACTTTCAGACGTAGACGTAATGGGTATGTTCATTATTACAAACGCATGACAAAAATTACATTTACACTTAGAAACTAGAGAAAGAGGTTATGAAACAATTACACAGGTAAACGTATTTTTGTAAACAGTGTAGATTCAAATGAGCATGTGCACCTCGTCGTAGCAATCTTACAACCTCACCATTTAGCCTTCATTTTTTTTTTATTGATCATTGCTATTAGTAATTTGGTCTGCTCTATATGTTTATATGACAAGATGCATTGCTTACATAGAAAAACAGACTTTTTCCTGGACAATCTGACTGCGATGGAATGTTTCTATAGATAAGCAATCCCGCGAGAAAACCAACGGTGTTGACTCTGCGGAAAGCATCGATCCGGATCAGCCGAATCATGCCGCGCAGCCTAACCCAGACAGACACGTTTCGCCTCCTGTGGATTTTCTGTTTCAGGAATCAGTACTCTATACCTCTATCCCCCTGAGACGATATGTATCGGCCCGGATCAGTCTGCGCGGACTGCGCAGGCTGATCTGGGTCGATGCATTACGCAGATGCCATAATGTTGGTTTTCTCGCAGGAGGGCTCATATTTATATATCATCTGCAATATAAATGCTCATTAAACATCCATTTTATCTATTTATTTGCATATTTCCACAAAACCAGAAACGTAGATAAGATAGTATCTACGTCCCTGACAAAACTATTGTCTATCTTCTGCGAGGGAGTAGTTTAATACCTGAAACATATTCATTAAACGTCATTACTTTAAACCTAATGTCGTATAAAGTCGAATCATATTCGTCACAATGTCGTTACGTTTAACCAAATGTCGTCTTAAAAGCTGAAGCATATTCGTCAAAGAGTCGTAACTCGTAACTTTGAAACAAATGTCGTCTTAAATTCGTCAAAAGGTCATTACTTTTAAACCAAATCTCATCATAAAAGCTGTTATGCTGCTTTCACAAAGTCCCGAATTCTTTGCGATTGCCGTTGAGAGTAGCACTCGCCAACTAATCGTAATGATCGGGATATAGTCGAAAGACATTTGTTAATTATCTTAACCGCTCGCTACCATTCGTTTATTGTTGCGAATATTAGCAACATGCTCCTAAAATTCGCAATGAAGGCATATTCTTCACGTTTTTGCAACATACTTGTAAGTATTCGTTAGCCATTCTTTATCATCGCAAGGTATATTTAGTGCTCGCAAGGCATTCGCAACATTCGTTAGAAAGTCGCAAGAAATTCTTATAATTGATTCGTATACATTGGCAATGATCGACAGTAATTCGCAAGCACATTCTTAAGAGAGTCGCAAAGATTCGAAATGCTTCAAATTTTCATTATTTTACCTGTCCATTCGTCTCTGCTTTTGCCGAATACAATATTTTCATAATCGCAAGGATATTCGTTACTGTGTGAGAGCAGCATTACTATACATATTCGACAAAGAAAATCGTTACTTTAAACCACATACCGTCCTAAAAGCTGAAACAATTCATGTCTAAAACCGAGGTGTAATCATCGATTGGTCATTAAACTAATGTGTCGTATTAAGGTATGTTCGGTAAACATACAAAGACGTATTGGAAAAATATTTGTTTTTTGTTTAATTGTTGTTTTCGCCTTTTTCAACATTATGTCAGTAATACCAAGGTGACATTTCAGGTATATACAAACCAGAACTTGGCTAATAAGTGTGATTTGCATAAGGGCACTCCACCATGACTGGAGATCGAACCCGCGACGCCCGGTTCCAAATGCCCGATGCTTACCACCTTACCACGGCGGAAAATGTAGATGGATAATTAGAATTTACTCAACAAACTAGATCCATATTTCCGACATTTACATATATTATTAAAACATGTGTGTGTGTGTGTGTGTGTGTGTGTGTGTGTGTGTGTGTGTGTGTGTGTGTGTGTGTGTGTGTGTGTGTGTGTGTGTGTGTGTGTGTGTGTGTGCGTGTGTGTGTGTTAGAAATTAGACTGTGAGAGATGTAAATCATACCTGATTGTTTTCCAAGGACTTTTCCTGTCAAAAAAGGAACGTCCAGCTATTCTTTCGTCAGACGAATTTAAAAGTTGTTAATTCAAATATATTCATACACTGTGCAAACAAAATGCGATTAAAAACCTTAAACCAACCACAATCTGGGTACCAATCTTCATCATTTAGTCGCTTTAGTCGCAATTAAATCAGACGAATTTACGAATAAATTATTCAAAACCATACACCGTGTCATCGAAGTGCGTTTGAAACTCTCAAGCAACCGCAGTCCGAGAACCACTTTTCATCATTTAGTCGCTTTAGTCGCAATTAAATCAAACGAATTACTCAAATTCATACACGATGTCATCGAAGTGCGTTTAAAACCTCCAATCAATACACATATTTGCATAGGAAGATGGTCTGATTTTATTATTGGGATGACCAGTGCCTGCAGATAAGGCCTCTAGATGATTTCCATCCATGTATAATGACCTGACATATATACTTTAATAGTGCATGTACTGATGTTCAACAAAAATAATAATGCGTAACGATAAGAAGTCGTGTGCTTCCTAAGACAATATTTTAAAGTAACATCACTATTATACTATATAAGGAAACATAAGTTGTTAAGATGTCAGACACTCTAGAAATGAAATAGCACACCCTGATCCTTTGGAGTTGCTAAATGCAACAGAGCACTCAATGTTATGCTTCTTGCATGTGCACATCAGGCTGCTGCAATCTGTCTCGCAGCTGCATCTGATGACCTGCAGGAGTTCCTGTGGAGCTGCTGGTAAGTCAGTTTGGACAGGGAAAAGCATCCCATCCCTTTCTTTCCATCCCCAGTCTTGTGACAGGAGTTCATATACGATTCCCTTTCACTGCTGCACCTGGTAGTACACAGGGAGACTGTGATATTTTGCTGCTGCTGAGGTAGGTGATAGGCTCTGTGGCTGCTCATGAGAAGTGCTAGTAGCCACCTTCACACACAAACGGCTGTACCGTAGTGAGTTGAGTCCCTCCCTAAGCTTCCCATTGTACAGGCACACCAAAGCATTTTCTCCTGCTGCCACAACATCTGCTGTGGAAGCTGGCGGTGTGCCAAACACTGTAGCTTGCTCACGTAAGTCATAACTGGTTATGAATTTCTTGAGGGCGGCTCCTTTACTAATGCAATACAGGCGGGATGTAGTGTCAGAACCAATTATCACATGCATAAAAAGGATGTCAGTGTACTCACTGGGACCCAGCTGCTGCGTGAGAGCCTTGATGTTCCAGACCCGTGGGTTCTTCATGCTCTTCTTTGACTCAGGTTGGAAGAAGAGGTCATGTGACTCGAGGTTGGTATGGTAGGTAAGGAGTATGAGCAGTTTTGTATCATCACCAATGAGCACAGTGTTTGTTGTGCTTTCTGCACTATGAGGAGATCAGCATCACCTCGGGCATGATAGGTATGACAGTTTTTCTTCTGCAGGTGGTCACTTAGCATGTTGATGAACTGTTGCTTGTTTGTGTTGTTTGCGAGAAACTCATCTTTCTTCATTGTAACAGGCATGTCCTCATCAAAAGTCACAGTTGCTCCAGTCCTTCCACCTGCTCGTCTCTGGTGTGTCATGTGCTTGGTGGGTGTGCCCTCATAACCATCAAACACAACAATTGCCTCTTCATACGTCCTTGTGACGTACTTAGTGAACAACCTGCAGATGCAATTGTATGTGAATCCATGTGTCCATGGGATGCGCTAAACAAGTGGTCCACCATCCAGCACGAACTGAACTTGGCCTGTAATCTCTGGAAGGTCAGGTGTGAGGAGGGCCCAGATGGCATCTGTTAGCACTAGTTTATGTGGCTGTCGAAGCAGCAGTGATGTGTCAAACAGTGCTGGGTGACTGCACAGCTCATACTTGAACACAGATGCCAGATCTCGTGATGCTTTTGCAGCTACTGTGAGTCGCTGGAAAAGTAGTTCCACATGTACTGCTTCGCCACCAATCTTCAGTGAGGATTGATTGCTCAAAGTGATTGTCTGATCCCTCTTCTTGAATGTGTAATTAGCAGTGGTTTATCCATCCATCCTGGCCAAGATGGTGTTCCCGATGGTCTTTGCTTTGTCGACATTCACAGTAATGTGTGCATGGACCCAAGTCGAGACACTGAGCATGGAGATTGTGCCAATATTTTGACTCAAAGTGCAGTGCCCAGTTTCCGGTACGTTCTGCTCTCAGAAACGTGCGCGCAGTATGTCATATCCATGTACTGCAGCCAGAGGGAAGCAGTCCTACTAGGGGATTTAAGGAAATCGGTTTTGTTTCTGAGCAGTTTCTTTATTCTGAGCACAACATCAGCCTGACAAGCCCCCTCTGCAGGCAATGATCCTTCCATCACATGTGCATAGAGTACAGCAACTTCATCCAGATCAGGGTTTCCCATTCCATCATTAGCTGGAGTATCTTCATCTGATTTCATCTGTGCATCAGTGATTTCCTGTGAATCTGCATCTTCTGGCTCTCATGGCAGTTGAGGAAGAGCCACATTTTCTGGTAAGTGGCGTCACTGGGATTCATGTCAATCATTAAGGGAAAGACGAAGGATGATTTTGCTGAATAATTGCCATGCTGTACAAACTGCATCATCCCAGACCATGCTAGCCTTGGTGAGGCAAACAGGATAGGTGTTTTTTTTTTCATATGTCTGTTGTTGGGTATTGTGTCTCCATAGTGACAAGCTTCTGGTACGTCACTGCGTCTGTTCCACGACCTTCTTCCTTGTGGAACAGGATTGGAACTCTACCCACCATGGATATGTCATGAGGGGTGACCTTTGCTTTTAGGATGGGATTGATGGACTTGGTAGCTAGTGTTACGGCAGCAATCATCCCCATGCCATGGAAGGTGTTGTTGCCATCCAGGCTGCGAATGTTGTGGTCCACATTGTTAGCGGCGTAATGGATGAATTTATCGGAGAAGCCAGGAATGTCAGTTCTATGTGGCACCACAGCATTGCTGAAAAAAGGTTTGCACCTCCTAAGCTGGTGAAGAGTATCGACCAAGAAGCGTGATGAAAAGTGGTGGTGGACCTGGACTCCTAGCCCAATCTGCAGTGGCGCCAGAATAACTCTTTGTCGGGTCGCCTGCATGATTGCTTGTCCAATGGAGGCAGTTTTCATACCGACGTTTGTGCTTACAAGCAACCCTTTCAGTAGAACCCTGAGGCTTTCTGGAAGAAAGTTGATGGCATCCTCTTCAGACTTCAGTGAGTCGCAGTCAGGATATACATCATGGGATGTTTCCACTGATTTGATGTCATCTTGTTGAGATTGGCAGTAGTTTCGATGATCCTCTTCTTCTCTGTTTCGGGATCAGCTTTCCTGTGAGCATTAAAGTCACGAAGCATCAGTTTGGCTGTGCCTCTGCAGGTAAGCACATTTGTCTTCCCACTAATCTCGGTTTGGATGATTCTGTTACCAAAATGTTCCTTCAGGTTGGACTTCATATGAGTGTGGCCATATGCTTGAAGTTCTGAGCCTTTTGGGTTGTTTTCCATCCGACTAACAAGATCATTGATCGTGATCTTTTCATCGTCATTTTCTTCAAGGATGTTCGCAACTTCCAGAAAGGCTCGACCATTCTTTTGTCTTGTTGCCGACCTAGATTTGGGTTTTTTTACCTCAGTTTCGCTTGTCTGATGATCTGCTGATATACCTAACGTACCACTAGCGTATGTCAGCGTATACCAGCGTATGCGTGATATTTTTCATACGCTGGCATACGCTAGTACGATACGCAATAGTGTGACAGCGCCATAACCGAGTGAGATTCCGTCCCTGGACAAACTTTTTTTTAAAAAATATTGAGTAATTTTCTGCTTAACAGACATTGGACCAGTTAATAAGAAATATTTATGATTTTTATAATTATATTGTTTGTCCCTTCAGATTGATTTTGTAATAACGAAAGACAAATTATAGCCAGACAAATTATAAAACATTTTTTTGTTTTTCACGTTATTTTCTTTCACAACTGTATAATGAATAACACTTTAATTGATTCCTATTCAATGTAAATACGTGTATAAATTGTAAGTTGGTATGTAAACTATAACTTTAAAAAGATAGTGTTTTTCAGGAGCTTGAGAGCATCTTCTCTGATCATTTTGGTCGAACACCAAACAATTCTCAATTTGAGAACACAGATTCAGAGGATGAAGGTATCAGAGAGAGAGATTTTTGTTGCGGTCTTGAGGATCGAGTAAATAACTTCCTCAGTGAACAGCCAAGCATGAGTAATGAAAGCAATGAGAATCGCGAATAGATCCTGGAGGGTCAGGGTGCTGTTTCTCTGAAACAATTTTTAGAAAAAGGTTGTGGTTGCCACAGGAGATGTGAACTTCAATCTACATGTATTGAAATACAGACTTATATCTTAGATATAAGAGAAATGACAAAGGAGGAGAAGGAGATGTATATAGAGGGTAGTTAACTCACAGGTCTAAAATCAGATCTCACACAAAGAGGAAAGAAACGTTCGCGGTCTCGTGCGCAGTATACGTTCAACGTAAAACTAGTTTGCAAAGAAACATTTTCACTTTTTTATGACATTGAAAGCTCTTAGAAAATCCATGAACACACATGGTCATGCATTAAGGCAACATGGAAACAAAGGGGAAAAGCCAAAACATGCCCTTACTTTTTGAAGATGTTAAACGTGTTGTGCTTTTTTCATCAGTAATTACGCGGAAGAGTATGGAATTCCACAACCTGCTGCGCCACGTGGTCGAGATGATACTGCACCCACATTTCTACACAGTAGCATAACAAAACTACACAAACTATACAGAGAAAGCTGTGAAGAAGCTGCTGTAAGAAATGCCGGTAAAAATACGATCCTCGCCATATGGAAAAAGTGTCTTCCTCATGTAAAAATTGCCGCACCTAGAGACGATTTTTGTGCTTCATGCGAACAGCTGGGGAAAAGAGTTATGGACTCAATATCAGAAGAAGAAAAACTTCAAAGTGCAGATGCTTTAAGGGATCATGTAATGACTGCTCAGAAAGAGAGAGATTTATACAATAACTTTGTTAAACGAGCCAAAGAAAATGCCCTCCCTCCTGCAGAAAGAATAAATCTCTATACTTTTGATTTTTCACAAATGGTTTCCATATACGCATCTAGGGTAATAAAATGAACACACCAAATGTTTTCAATATAATCATCAATTTCAATCTGTTAAGTACCCCCCTTTCTTCTACCCCGTAGTAAATAATGGTAGGTTTTAAAAAAAAATCGATATGTGCTATCGTGAGAATTTGTCAGTAACGCAACATATACACATTTCGTGATTCAATGAGTAGTGGCGGGTTGATACTTATGAATACGAAGATAATTACATTTCAGGTATAGATCCAATGCGAGCAGTGAGCCATGACGAAAGGTCATGGACTGTTCTATTATCCAAAATAGGGATGAGCATAACAATATGGGCCCGTTTTGATTATAAGTAAAATCCAGACACACCACCAGTTCGAAGGCAAAGTTAGCGGTTTAACAAGAGCGTTGAACTCGTAATGCTAAGGTCCTGAGTTCGAGTCGTAATGGATTACATGTACATATTTTTATTTTATGTTTTTTATGTTGTTTCTACGTAATTGTTAATCACGCAATGTCCTAACTTTCGTGATTTTATATTTAGCAGTCGAAGTCGTATTATAGCGATGATGATGATTATGATGGTGATATATTATTATCACTATTTCTGTCAAGGTTTTGATGATCTTTATGTTATATAGTTAAAATGAATATTAAAATGAAGAAAACAATGAAATCTAAAAATAGAACAAACAAATAAAATAATAAAAACTTGAATAAATATATGCATACATACAAATAGATCAAGGCTAAGATGCTATTATCATACTTTGATTTGGAGGGAAATGAGTAGGTTCGATTGAAAACGTGAATTAATACTTTAACAACTGTTATATCAACTCAATTGTTGCATCAACTTCCCCAGAAGCCATTGCTTAAAGACATTCCGTAGCATTTGTTCACCGAAATGTCTAACATGTTATGTGTAACACATGACAATTATTATGAGGGGGAAAAACAACACTCAAACTGTTCCTTTCAACGTCAGAACTGGCTCATCTGCAAGTGACATTATTTAGTGACTGCTTGACTCCTGGTGAACTCCACTGAATAAACATTTCAAATGACTATTTTGATTTTTGTCTACGTTGTGATATAATTTTACTATTTAGCATTTTGCTAAATTTGCTAAATTTGAGGTTCATTTGACGTCGTTTAACAACTTTACTAGTTTGATGGTTATTATAACATCCGTCCCGAGTCGTACTATTCCGTACCTGGTAGCGTTACATCAAAACACATACTGATACATGTATATTATCCTATAACAACAACATTAAACTTTAATATGTAGAACAACAAACAACAAATTAATGTCATGCACATTTTCGGTATCTTCTGTTTGTGTATATTTTAAATATACACAGCTTCAACTGGTACTTTCTTGTAAAATAACGCTGTGGCCCGCCTATACCTCAACTAGTTTCTATGACAACGGTTTATAAATAAACTAATGACAATATTAGAAATATTAATTCGCCGTAAGGTAGAGCAAAAACAAATATACATATGGTATGAATTTCCGAAATATGTATTAACTAATACAAGAATCACTAAGAAAGTTCTATTACTTTTTGATTACCCCTCGTATAGTAATATATAAACAAATTTCTAAGTATGATTATCCTGTATCCTGTTGTACGTCTATTTATATACTGTATCATTTGCAATAAAATAACTATTTAGGAAGAAATAAATTAAAATATCCATTTTTAGTAGGGTAGGGTACGGCAGCTCTAAAGGACACACAGGAATTGTATCTCTATTTTTTTTTTATCTCGTGCGCACGAGATACTAAGTCGTGCGAACGAGATAAATAAAAATCCTATGTAATTTATAAAAATGTGTGTGTCCCTAAGAACTGCCGTAGTAGGGAGTAGATTTCATGATACCATAAAGTTGATGATTAATGTAAAAAAAAAAAGTTGTCAATTTTAATTCCGCTGACTGCGTTTCAGCTAAAATTTCGTATTGTGCGTTCCGACCCGGGACATCGGTTTATCAGCTAAAAAAATATATAATATGACATATAAATCAAATTAAACTTTTTATAACTTAAAAATCGTATAAAACGTTGTATTTATTGCTTAATAATGACCAGACTCTACCAGTCTCCGTATATAATATTTCTATATTCACTCGAAAATTAACTAAAGTAGGCAAATACATTATTATTTTTAATTTATATGATACAATAACACTTTATTACATTCATTTCAGTACAAAAACCCAACAAAACAGTGATTTAATGGGATATTTGACCACCATAATCTACCGGACTCCACCAGACTCTTCCAGATTCTGTTTAGTGACACCGCTTACCAACCGTTCGCTGCGACCAACTAGTATTTAACCTTGTCCTCCATACAACAAATCTGCAGCAAACGACATTGCAAACATTTAGACAAAAGCAGGGGAACTCTCTATAGATGAAAGATCAATTATTGTATAAAATATTTGAATAAGTGAATCCTTGTCGTGATAAAGCTGAAATCCCTATGGAATTAGTCAGCAGTTCCCAAGGGAAATAATGAGAAAAAGATTTGTACCAATAATGCTTGAAGCCAGAAAACAGAAAAATGAAGCCTACACTGCAGTAGATAAACTTATTACAAATGGCCAGTTGTACAGGGAACCAAACACGTAAATAGTGTATAGGATGCAGTCGGAAGTGTTCTTAAGTGCCTAAGTAGGAATATCGAAGGATTAACATCTGACAAATTAAATTCTACCGAATTTAATTCATTGTTGAATAAACATGATATTATTTTCTTGAGTGAAACATGGACAGACAAGCATTCTAATTTACAGTTAAAAGGTTATACATTAATACACTCCTACAGAATATCAGAACAAACGTGCTAAGTAATATTTTCTGTTTACGAAAAGGGAGATCACCAATGAAAGTTTTAAGAAGTACATGATGTACACATAAATGTACGAGAGTTAAACAATAACTCTTTGAAGAATTAGTGAAGAAAAAATTATTTATTAAACACATCGAAGCATAAAAAACTCCAAGAGGTCTTTGGGTGGAAAATTGAAAAACGTCTAAGGCACCCGGTATTCCCAGGCGGTCACCCATTCAAGTACTAACTGGGCTCGACGTTGCTTAACTTCGGTGATCGGACGAAAACCGATGTTTTCAACGTGATGTGGCCGTAAACACGAAATAGATTTTAATTAGGCTCTTTATACATTTGTATGGAACGCAATATATATAGTAATATTTTACTACATAAAGTTAAAACGTCGTTATATAAAGCTAAAACATCATTATGTAAAGCTAAAACATCGTTATATAAAGCTTAAACGTCATTACATTAACGTAAACGTTTGTTATATAAAGTTAAAACGTCAAAATATAAAGGTAAACGACACTATCAAAAGATTAAACTTCATTATATAAAGCTAAAACGTCTTTGCATAAATCCAAAACATCATTTTACAAAGGTAAACACACAATATATAAAGGTAAATTTCATTATATTAAGCTAAAGCTTCATTATATAAAGGTCAATAATTATGCCACCACAAAATATCACTATAAAAGATGTGAACTTCATCACATAAAAGTAAAACTTCTTTATATGAAGATAAAAGATCATTATATGGAGGTAAAATATAATTATATAAAGGTATAACTAAATTGTATAAATGTTTAAGTTCATTATATGCAGATAAAACCTCATAATATAAAGAGCACTTCGGACGCAGGTTAAATGGCGGAACTGCATTAGAGCCAAGTCTGGCAAGGCTTACATTGTGTAGTTCTTCGAATAGTGTATCGTGATCGTATAGCTTTGAAAGTAATCACAGAGTTCAGTGTGCGCGTAACTCTAATCCAAATTAAATATTATTACGTTGTGTTTCAGTTGTGACATTTTCAACAATTTTCATTCCGCGTCACCTTAAATATACTGGATAGTAATATATAATCTTTATTTCCTCCAATATATGAAGATCATACTAACAAACAAACAAACAAAAAGAACAAAAAGGAAAGGTTATAAACAAAAATAAAAGATCTTATCTACGTCCCTGCTTAAATGAACAAAAAATGGGAGCTTGCATATTCAAATTGACAATATAAGTTCCATAATGTACAGAATTGACGAAGTTACATAAAGTACCTGTAACAATGTCATGCGTCATGGAGAAACGATGCAACCACATTAAAGAACATGTCATCTTTTCCCTGAAGAAGACGTTCCAAATTTGGGTCCAAACCTAACAATGCTCGAACATACTCCTCTCCATGTAAAGAGTTAATAAACTCAGACACAGAAAAATCGAATACTCGATTAATGCATTCTTCGAAAAAGGAGCATACAAGTCTGCACACAGTTACAATTAACTAAAATATGCTCTGTTATATGTTATATATGTTATGTCAGTTATTCCACACCTAGAACAAGTCGAGTCTGTGGTAGATAGTAAGGCTATCATCTGAGCCACAGAAAAGCAGAAAGAACGCATACTTTGATTGTGTTTAGCTAAATGCCATACAGGACTCACAGAGAACTGCTGCTGTATTTGTCTATATATCTCAAATTACGGAGCAGTAGTTCTCTCATTCCATTCGTTAACAAAATAACTTGATAGTCTAGCGTTTAAATATCTTTTCCAATACTTTGTCGGAAATCTGCCATGTAAAACATGATCTTGCAAAACATAAAACAAGTCAATATTTGCGTAACAGATTAAATAACGTCTGAAGTAAAACCACTTTCTAAATAACCATTATAAGATTAACATAGACGCAAAAGGAAAATTTGTTTTGTTGCACATTTCCTTTCAAGGCGACACAGTTGACCAAACAAGGTAAGTTTTCTCTTTTCAATTTCAGCTTGAATCGGTAACGCACATATAAGGCCGAGGACAGCATCTGTCCTTGACCTAATATGTAATCCCTGCATTTGTTTCAGACATAACCGATGTGATCGTTCTAAAGTCAGACTGTCCCGCTTAGTGAGCGACTGGGTTAACTCACATCCAAAAAGAGCTCTCGGGATAACTATAGATTTGTAAATTCTATAACTTGTCAGAGGATTTAATCCATGTCTGTGTAAACCCTCCTTAATTAACCCAAAATATGTACAACGTGACTTTCTATCAATATGTTTTACAGACGTAGAAGAATTTGAGTATTTGCTACAGATTAAACCTAAATGCACAAACTTCTCTTTTTCTGGAATTTTCTGAAACCCAACAGACCAAGACCGAGAACAGCGTGAATATGACCGTTTAGTCTCATTAAATGTGACAACGGCACATGTACTAGAAGTATACTAGTACCGCCACAGGCATTACTATTGGTAGCAAATATTAATCATGCTTTGTAAAGCTTTACTGGATAAAGATAGAAGGGTCATGTCGTCTGCAAATGACGGGGCACACAAACTAGACCCTTCAACTTGAAACCCTAAATTGCAGTTTACTAGCTGTTCTATATTAATTAAATAAGCTATAAACAATGGTGACCAGACCCCACCCTGCCGGGTACCTTGTAAAATCGGGAACCAGTCAGAATAAAGTGTACATAACACAGCTGTACCAAAGACCTAATAACACAGGTTATTAGGTCTTTGGCTGTACGTACATGTGTGCATAGAAACAACAGATGTTAACAGATGAGAACATATACCTTGTTTATGTAATTTATTGTAAAGACCATCATGCCACACACGGTCAAACGCTTGACAGGCATCTAAAAAGCAGGCAAACAGTTTAATAACATTTTCTTTACAGTAACTTACACTCTCCTTTAAAACAAATGATGTCATAAGACTGCCCATACGTGGTTGACCCCCAACCCCCTGAAGTGAGTGTAACGGTTTATTAATTGTCGTCCGCAAACGTCATAATAAAACCTTTTCATCCAGCTTTAAAATATACGAGGAAAGGGTTATAGCCCTGTAGCTATTGGAATCATGTTTTGGTTTACCACCTCCCATATACAAAGTTAAAATCACCCCCCTTTTAAGATCAGTGGGTACATAACTGTTACAGTACATCAAATCATACAAACATGTTAAATAATGCTTAAGCATAAGTCCACCATCAATGAGGTGTTCATTACAGACTCGATCAATTCCACACATTTTTCCTGTTTTCAACGATGCTAATGCCTTTAAAACTTCTTCTTGACAAATATGGTCATCCTCTGCTATAATTGACTCTTCTTTCAGACGACTAACGTGCATAGTAACGGTCTCATAATGATTACTGTCATAACGTTCATACTCAGTGTCCGAGTAAAGGGATGCAAAATGACAACCCCATTCATGGCAGATATTTCCAGGGTCACGAACAACAACATCATTAAACTTGACCTCACTGGAGACATTCTTCAGTAATGTTTTCTTTTTAGAATTAAAGAGTCTCCAAAACAACGGACTGTCTACATCAGATGCCGTGTCAATATCAGTGTTTATTTGCTGTAGATAATTTTCGAAAGGAACATTTTGCTGCTTTATAATCTCTAATTGAAGCATGATCATCTCCCCTTTGTCTACCAGACTCAACACAAGCCCTACGTTTACATCTCATTAACGCATGGTGCTGTCTGAGACTGGAAGACCAATAGGGTTTGAGAAAGGGACAATAGGACGTATGTGGTAAATGTGCCTCAGACGACTGAATGATATCCGACACAATGCAGTGATAAAGACTGTCTATAAAGGAGTGTACATCAGCAACTGGTAACTGATCTATACTGTTTTTAGAAAACATTGAAGACTAATCTCGTAGGATTTACTCTGATCTTCGGTAACCCTTTTCCAAGTAACTGAAATATTTACATCAGGTTTAACACAATCTAAATTCAAAATGTCAATGGCAAAAACTATAGGGCGATGGGACGAGATGTTTAAACAGTCATCGTCTAAAATATTACAACATTTAACAGAACTTGTTAAGTCCGGCGACACAAATACGTGATCAATAAGTGATTTGGAACCCTTGCCATAAGACACATAACTAGCCTCTGCTCCAATACAAATAGGTGAAGTGGTAATAGTATACAAGTTAAATATCTGAGTGAGCTCGCAAAACGCAGCGCATCTTCTCTCAATTTGCTTAACAAAAGTTTCACCATTTAAATGAGCGTTAAAATCCCCCATCAAGATGACTTTTCCTAACTGGGAGTACATACTAAGTAAATCGTGCAAAACTTCCAACTGTTCACGATAGGACTTAATGCTGTGATTACAACAGGGTACCTATACCTGCAATATATAAACATATGTATCACGTGACGTCTGTATTTGGATCCCTATAATCCTGTCACTGTCTATACTGAGTGGAGTAATTATATCATTCAGTTTATTATTCCAAATAATGGCTACACCTCCCTTTCCTACTTTTCTATTGCTGTAGACGTTCAAATCTGAATCACATACACCCATCCCATTAAAGTTTGAGTGTATGCTACTCAGAAAACGTAATTCGGAAGAATATTGCCAATGCTCCGAAATGCCGCAGTTATCAACAGACTCATGATCGAGTAGATTACTGAGATAAAATGCACTGGATGTCCAGTAGCATTCCATGAACAAATATTTAAAATAGACATATTAATGAAAATATAAGTAATTAACATGAAACCAAATGGTAAATACAAAATTAACAATACAGGTAGACGAATAAGACCCGTTAATTTATTAAAGAGATGACTCTTTTTCCCAAGCATTATAGCTTTTTCCACCATTTGTGTGACTTGAATAGTGATAACTCGGTTCAATAATCGTCATGGCTGCTATGGGATTGACCATAGTTGTTATGACGGTCATGGTGGTCGTTGTGATTATTGTAGAATCGACGGGTGTTATACCTCTGTCCGTTGTTTTTGATAGTTTGATCAGTTGGAAGGCTTGTACGCGACATCGTCATTCAAATCTGTTTCTGCACCATCATTATCATAATTCATAGAATTTGATTGTTGTGACTTAAAATATTTGTTCCTAGACAACCAAGGTCTGCAAGTTACTCGCTTCGGCCAAAAGCCCGGTTCAGTCAATTTACCTATATTTAGATTTGGTACCTCAATGTTCATTCTTATAATAACAGATCTCGCACTTTTTTGACTAAAGACACGGTCACTTTCAACCCTCTTTTCGATACATACTTCTTTAGTTTGTCTACGTTAACTGTTGATTTAAATACGCCAATAAAGAAACGCTTAGTCTTTTTCACTACACTATCAACGAAATTGTCATCATCATCATAACCACCATTGAAATTGTTAATACTACCCTTGTCTAATGATTCATCTTTGTAAAATGAGGGCTGCTTTTTACTTACTGTTTTACTGCTAACAGTCGATCCCATGTGCATCGGGTATTTCTCCGAAGACCTTGCTTTTGAGATAATCACAGGTATACGACCATGAGCTTGAGGTTTTGGTGTATATTCGACCTGTTCATGAGAATCATGAAAAGTATGCGTGTTTTGATTATCACGTGTACTACGGGTAGGCTCGTGCACACCTCCGCGTAGACCCGTCAGTGTTTTTGTAGTTGTCACGGGTCGGGCAGGAATAACAGGACTAATCACATGAACTGATTTACATTTATCTTTGATCGGAATGGTATCCTCGGTCTGAATGTAGCGTTTTGGGGTTATCGCCGTTAACGCTGTATCACCAGTCATCACGATATGACGATTTGTCGATTAACCTTTTTTCCTACATTGGAAATTGTGTCGTTAATAGACCGTATATAATTGTCACTTGCTCTGTTTCACATCATTCACTATCAACTTGATGGAGTTTTTAACACTAGTTAAACCTGACGATTTCTCATCTTCAATTCGATGAATGTCATTACTTAAACATGTGAATTGGTCTTTGGTTCCCTTTCTTACTTGTGATATCTCCAATCTCTAAATTTCGCCGGACTCCAATACGGCGATAACGACAAAGTCCGAAATACAAATAGTTAATTCAAAAATGTTTCTACTACTACTGCAAGTATGAACGTAAGCTAGTCGTTGTGCAACCCGGAGTGCCGCCCGGAAAACCGCAATTCACTCATGCACAGCGTTATACAGTATCGTGAAGTTTAATTGGTCAGCAGCATCTGCGTCAATAGACTAATTAAAATGATTAAATTTCTTTTTGATAACCACACTTAAAAATTAGGTTACCTTAGGCGTAGTTTGTTAAATTGATTTGTTAATGAGAAGACGCCCAGTTACATTGCAGTACAAAACGGGGGGTTACCCCTGCACAGTACAAAAGGGGGTTACCCTTGTAAAAGGGGTAATACATTTTGCCCGGACATGCATGGAGTGCTCCCTTGAAACCATGCGAGCACTTCGCCGTAAGCGCGGGTTAACGGCGGGAGTAACAATAACTCTCTTAAGGGCCCTAGGACTGTCTTACCCCGGTCATACGCCGAGTGATCCCTTGAAACAAGGCGAGCACTTTGCCGTGGGCGCCGGTTAAACGGCGGGACTGCCTAAGAATCAATTCTGGCAAGGCTTACATTTCTCCACGGACATGCACGGAGTGAACACCGTTACTGGACTGACTAAGCTTACACGAAGCTTTAATTCGTTGAATGATCACAGAAACAAGTTTTCTTAATCCTCAATAAGTAGGGACCTAGGACTGCCTTATCACAAATTCGCGACTACCGACTTTAACATGTGTCTCACGTCGTCTGCCATTGGTAATTGATTGTGGTTGGCGCGTGAACTGCCGGTGTTCGAAAAATGTTCGCCTCGTATATTTTATCCGTTACTTTACATAATGGTAAATTGACTTTATATAATGAAAAGTGAACCACATAAAACACCAAATTGACTGTACAAATTAAACTTCAACTGAATGTAATGAAAATATACCTTTATATAATAAATGTTTAGCCTTATATAAGGAAGTATTACCTTTATATGATGATGGTATCTTTAGATAAAAAAATTTAGCTTTATATAACGAAGCTTTACTTTTATATAGCTTTATTTGAGGTTATACAATGAAGTTTTAGCTTTTTATAATTATACTTTACCTGAATGCAATCAAATTATACCTATATCAAATGAAGTATTACCGGTATTTAATGATGTTTTACCCTTATATAGTGGTGATTTAGTTCTGTATATTGACGTTTTACCTATATGTTATGATGTTTTAGCTTCATGTAATAACGAAATACCTTTATATAATGAAGTTTTACCTCGATGTAGTGACTTTATATCATTATATAACGACGTTATATCTTTATATACTGACATTTAGAGGTAGCAGAAAGCTTAGGCGTTCCTTACATTTGCACGACAAACTTGTTGACACCAAACAGCTCTTTTGTTATGCTATGTATAGATGTGCATGGCAAGACTTGATCTTGAATGGAATGAGATCGACTCATTTCGTTTAGGGCAATCTCGTGGGGATGTGTAGAGGAGTTTCCTTGTCACATCATCCCATGTCAATACTCGACTCTGTTATGTGATGTTTACGAAAAGGGAGATCACCACTCAAATCGGGGTTTTAAGTACATGTACAAGTAAATGTACGAAAGTAAAACAATTACTCTATGAGAATTAGTAAAGGAAAAAATATGGTTTAAACATATCGAAGCATAAAAAGCTCCAAGAGGTATTGGAAAAAAATAATGAAAAAAGTCTACAGCACCCGGTATTCCCAGGCGGTCACCCATCCAAGTACTAACCCGGCTCGACGTTGCTTAACTTCGGTGATCGGACGAGAACCGGTGCTTTCAACGTGATATGGCCGTAGACACAAAATAGCTTTTAATTAGGCTATTAATACAGTTGCACGACAAACTTGTTGACACCAGACAGCTATTTTGTTATGCTATGTATACATGTGCATGGCAAGACTTGATCTTGAATGGAATGAGATCGACTCATTTTCTGTTTACGAAAAGGGAGATCACCAATGAAATCGGAGTTTTAAGTAGTACATGAACACATAAATGTGGGAGAGTAAAACAATTACTCAATGAAGAATAAGTGAAGGAAAAAATATTTATTAAACAAATCGAAGCATAAAAAGGTCCAAGAGGTCTTTGGGAAAAACAAGAAAAACGTCCACAGCACCCGGTATTCCCAAGCGGTCACCCATCCAAGTACTAACCGGGCTCGACGTTGCTAACTTCGGTGATCGGACGAGAACCGGTGCTTTCAACGTGATATGACCGTAGACACGAAATAGCTTTTAATTAGGCTATTCATACATTTGCACGACAAACTTGTTGACACCAAACAGCGCTTGTGTTATGCTATTTATACATGTGCATGTCAAGACTTGATCTTATTATAAGAAGTACATGTACAAATAAATGTACCAATGCAGTTAAACGTCTGTCGCGCTTCGGAACGTACAAGGCATAATTATAGCTAGATACGCATCCAGGGAAATAAAATGCACACACCACATGTTTTCATTATAGTCATCAATTTCAATCTTTTAAGTATGCTACTAATAAATAATGGTAGGTTGTATTTATTTACTTCTCTTTAAAGATTCAAAGTAGCTACAATATTGCAATTTATATAGTAAATACATTAAAAATACAACAAAAGAATACTTGCTTTTTTACGAGATAGCGAAAATGATATTTTCAACAATATCGGTATGTCCTATCGTAAGAATTGTTCATCAGTAACGCAACACATAAAATGTTCGTGAATGAATGAGAAGTGACGGGTTGATTGATACTTATTCATGCGAAGAATAATAACATTTCAGGTATAGATCCAATCCGAGCAGTGAGCAACGACGAAAGGTTATGGATTGTTCTATTATCCAAAATAGGGATAAGCATAAAAGTATGCTCCCGTTTTGATTATAAGTAAAATCCTGACACACCACCAGTTCGAAGGCAAAGTTAGCGATTTAACAAGAAAGTTGAACTCGTAATGCTAATGTCCTGGGTTCGAGTTGTAATGGATTACATCTTTTTATTTTATGTTTTGTGTGTATTTTCTACGTAATTGTTAATCGCGCAATATCCTTAATGTTCGTGATTTTATTTTTACCTGCGAAGGTATAAATGTGGCATATAAATGTAGAACGACGTATTATAGCTTACACAGCCATGCAGTCGAGATCGCATTATAGTGATGATGATAAGGATGATGATGATGATGATGATGATGATGATGATGATGATGATGATGATGATGATGATGATGATGATGATGATGATGATGATGATGATGATATATTATTTAAACTATTTCTGTCAAGGTTGTTGATGATCTTTATGTTATACAGTTCTCATGAATATTAAAAATGAAGAAAATAATGAAATCTAAAAAATAAAACAAACAAACAAAATAATAAAACTTAAAAACATATATGTATACATACAAATAGATCAAAGCTAAAAGAAAAAAAGAAAATTGTGGTGGGTTCGAACCCACGACGCATAGGCCTGAAATCGTTAATCTTACAGGCTCAACCGACTTTATATAATCTTTATTTCCTCCAATATTGAAGATTACAAAAATACAATTTAAATGAAATTGAAAATGACAGAATGGAGATACAATTGATAGAAAAAGAAGAAGAAAACAACAAAAACACTGTGAATATGCACACATGCATTCAGACGTATAAACGCCTCCATAATGTGTACACATTCACACACATGTACAAATATAGACACACAATATATACATGAACATGACAACCATACAAACATAGACAAACAATATATACATGCACATGAATTTCTTTTTTGAAAAAAACAACATACAAAACATGAAACTATTGCATAATTCTTAAACTGTTGGGGAAAACTTTTAAGCAGTCATAAATTATTACATTAATACTTCTAGCGTTAATAACATTAGAGATCATAAGGAAAATTACCCAGCATAAGTAAACTCCAACGCTTAGACAATGACATAGTGATAAGGAAATTCGTCTATGGGGGCAAGGGTTAAATTTACACCAATTCACATGAATACATTATATTAATCTAGCCTAAGTTGTCGTCGTCGCTGGCAAAAAGTGTGCAACAACTTGCGACACATTGGAAGCGCAAAACACGATGGGGGACCTTCCCACTTACCGAACGTAAATGTAACAGTTCCAAACAGTGTGGAAGTACAAAATGACAGTTCGATAGAATTGTTGGTAGTCTGCATGAATAACTTGCTCAAAATAATCATTTACTCCAAATAGAGCTCTTATCAAGCGAGTCTTACTCAAGGATTTTAACCGATCAAAAACTTGATTACTAAACTTATGACGTATTCTACGCTCAAATGCGGATCTACAAGATTGTAGACTATTACAGTTCAGTAACACTTAAATCTATATCGTGCCTATCACAACGCGTACAATAAGTATCAAAAGTAGACGAGTACGCAATTAGCTGCGCCACAGAAAAACAAGCATACATCATACTAGGATTATGTTTTGCATAAGACCATATAGGATTACCAGAGAACTGCTCCTGAATTTGTCTATATAGTACAAATTCGTTCGAAGAAGTTCTCTCGTTCCATGAACTAATACACTGATTGGTTAGTTTGCTGTTAACCATCCTTTCCCACACATTTTTACTTGGAAACTCGCCAAATGTCGAAAACTCTTGCAAGACATGATACAAGTCATGTTTACGTAAAACAGAGACAATATCAGAGATATAACCAGTACTACTAAGACCATTATTGAATGAACATAAACGTAGAAGAAAAAGACGTTTTGGTACAGTCCCTCTCTAACCGACACAACTGACCAAGGAATGTCAATTTCTTCTTATCAATTTCAGCCTGCAATGGAAGGGCGCCTAATAGGCCGAGGACAATATCTGTCCTCGATCTACTTTTCAATCCCTGAATCTGTTTTAAGCATAATCTGTGTGACCTTTCCAAAATAAAGTTGTCTCGCTCAGAAAGCGACTGTAACATTTCACAACCAAAGAGCGCTCTGGGCAAAACAATAGATTTGTATATTTTGAAACTAGTAGTAGTAGTTTTATATTTTATTTAAGTGACACGTAATACAAGTTATACATACAATATAATAATACAACAGTATAACATTCACATTTGTTAGTAATACTTGTACATATTGGGCGTATTACCCAGCCATACAAATGGCGTATGAGTCACTAGACATCAATCAATATAAGTACTAATAAGAAGTTTTAATAAATGATATGATATTATGAATAGTTATTAAACATGATTAAATGGAGTAAACTATTTCAGATCTTTTTAAATAACAATTTTGTATTTATATAGCAGATTTCTTAATAAGTCTTTTATCTGTCAACATGTATTTCAGTCGTTGGGCAAATGGCACATCTAAAAAGTCTGGCAAAATTCTAGTTGCATAATTATAAAATAAAAGTCTCAAGTGAGAGTATTTTATACATTGAAACAGGAAATGATACTCCGTTTCCACCACTTTTGGTAAATAACATATCTCACAGACTTTCTTCAATTTTTAAATTCCTAAAGCGTCCTGTTTCAATACGAAGAGGTAAAGTTCCAGTTCTAACTTGTGCTATGAAAGAGCGAAGGTGTTTCGGTAGGAACATTTTAACGTAGTTTTCACATGAAAATTCATTTTTTAGGTCTCTATATGTCCTTAATTTCGGTTGTGCTTGAAGTTTTTCTGTCCATTGTAAATAGTTCATTTGTTCGTAAGTTTCAAATGTGTGCCGTAAAATCGTATTCAATGATTTACCGCCTATAGATTGACTTTGGTACAGGTCCTGAAGGTTTAGTTTTTCAAATATGTTTTTAATATTTGAACACCAGCTGCGTGGTTGATCATAGTCCCAGAGAAACACTTTCTTTGTCAGCCTGTCACCAGGCATCGTAACAAGTCTATGCCATAGTCTTATCATTGCGGAATGTCTCCTCGACTGTGTCGTTTGCCATCCTACATCGCCGTTTATGGTGACATTCGAGGCATGTTTATGGACTCCTAAAAAGGCTCGAATCGCTCTATTTTGTATTGTATCACACTTTGAATATAGCTTATAACCCCACACTGCGGCACCAAAATCCATTATAGGTACAACACTTGCGTTGAATAGTTTCGTGTAAACATTAACAGAAAGTCCGTCTATCGATCTTGCTTTGTTAAGGAGCCCTACCAGAGCACGGCCCGCCGACTCGGCGAGTGTATTTGCTGTCGAAGTATAGTCTAGTGATTCAGTAAGAATACATCCGAGGTCCTTAATTAACCCAAAGAAAGTCCCCCTTAATTTCCTGTCTACATATTTTACAATTACAGCTGATGAGGAATACTTATTACATAAAATGCCTAAATGAACAACATCCTCTGTTTCATGTATGAGGCTATAACCCAAGACACCAAGACCGACAACTACGGGAAAATACTCTTTTTGACTCATTAAACGTGACAACAGTGCATTTATTAGTGCATTATAGTGATGAGAATGAGGATGATGATGATATATTATTTAAACTATTTCTGTCAAAGTTTTTGATGATCTTTATGTTATACAGTTCTCATGAATATTAAAAAAAAGAAAACAATGAAATCTAAAAAAATAAAACAAACAAATAATATAATAGAACTTAAAAACATATTTGCATTCATACAAATAGATCAAAGCAAAAAAAAAAAAGGTGGTGGGTTCGAACCCACGACGTATAGGCCTGAAATCGTTAATCTTACCGGCTCAACCGACGGAGCTAAGATGCTATTACATGTATCATACTTTCGATTTTAACCCTTTCCCTTATATAGACGCTTTCTGACGCCTCTGGAGCAGACAGCTTTTTGAAAACATAGTGACAAAAGAAGAAATTGCACAAAACGTGCAATTTCTCCTTTTGTCACAATGTTTTCCACTTTTAGTCATAGGTTATCCATTCAATTATGGAGATGTTCTATGTTTTGGCAAATTACGTTCAAAGTCGTCTGCTGCAGAATTGTCGTATGAGGGAAAGGGTTAACTGTACCGAGCCGTTCCGAATACACAATTTACCTGACATTAGTTTCCCTTCTGATTTCTCCCCTCCAAAAATGACTATTTAGATTTTTGTCTACGTTGTGATATAATCATGTGGCACTATTTCTGAAGATTTGCAGGTATTGCGTCCCTTTCCCAGGCCCGCGATTAAGTCTAAAATCGATAATTGAGTTGTGGCCCTTTTGTAACGGTTCTATATAATCTGTATATATCGATTATTTGTAAACAGGTTTATTGGCGTATTCGATTTCGTACTATGCCAACTTGAAAATAGTTAAAATTGTGTCATGCTTTTAGATGATTTGACTACTGTTTACCTTAATTTTCAATGAAACATACGTATTCCTAATTAACTCTTTCCGACATAGACGATTATGAAAACATTTAGTCAACAATAATAAAAAAAAAATTGTAAATGAAAGAACAATGATTGTAAATTTGAAAAATATTGTTGCAAAAAGATAAATTGCTCCTTCAACGTAAAGAGTACATTTCTTACTATTTTAACAATCATACAAAATTATGAAGTTTAAAATATAAACTTTTAATTTGTGAAGTTATTTACTGTTAAAGCAGCTTTTTTCTGTTAAATATAGAACAGAGTATTTTTAAACAAACGCAATTGTAATATGTTCAAGACATTTTAAAAAAAATCTAATAATAACTCGTCCTCCCATGTCATTTCCGAAAACCTATTAAAAAAATAAGTCGAGGGCTTCTGCCCGGCAACTAATGAATTTCCGAAATATGTATTAACTAATACAATAATCACTAAGAAAGTTCTATTTCTTTTGGATTACCCCTCGTATATATATTATATATGAAAACAGATTTCCAAGTGTGATTATCCTGTATACTGTATTATTGTATTACGTCTATTTATATACTGTATCATTTGTAATAAAATAACTATTCGGGAAGAAATAAATTAAAATAAATTAAAATATCTATTTTTAGTAGGGAGTAGATTAAATGAGCTAAAACATCGCAATGTGCGTTCCGACGCGCGACATCGGTAAAACGGCATTCTGATTTACTTGAAATTCTGATTACTTGTAGTAGAAAGGGTGATCGTAATAATATGTACTTCTTAAAATAATCTCACAGGTAAATTTTTAGTAAATCAAATATTATGTAATTTCCATGAAAATATTCCATTTATATCGTCACACAGGTAACTTTATTCTCTATAATTCGGTGTTTGGTGTTTAAATACCAATTCAAACAAGACAGTAGTAGCGATTTCTTTAACCACGCTGTTATTGTCACAAAAACCAAGGTTTTAACGTCGAAATCAGCTCTATTTTAAAGGTATGATTCCACCTTAATTAATTCGAATTGTCGACTGACGTTGCATATATAGCCTCATAAAGCTTCTTACAACGCAATATGATATGTGCATGAATTTATAAAGCTTTTTAAATTGAATGTGTTTATCTCTTTTTTTTTCAAAACAAAAGGGGTGTAACATATTGGGTACTCACAATGCGCATGCCAATTATTTCCCGCCCTTTGAGACATCATCTGCATCTGCAGATCAGTCGTTATTACACCGTACTCCAGAACACATGGCTACGTTTATTATTACGCCGCTTGTGGAAAAACATCATTACCGAAAATACGACATGCGTATAAGGTCAAATTACCCCAAATTGAGCTATTTAAGAGCAATACGATCCGGACCTTTTTCCGTTGTGGGCCTACGGTTACACCCGCTGTTTACAAAAGCAAATAAACCGCCTCGATGGAGCGGCCGCTTCGAGTGCGGGAGGTCTCGGGTTCGATCCCCGGCCGGGTCATAAGACCAAAGAACAAAATAGAAGTGATTGTTGACTTCCTTGCTGCTCAGGATTGCGGGGTAAACAAAACGACTGACAGGATGGTGTCAGGATAAACGGATCAGCAGTACTGGTAACTTACCAGGAAACGCCGTGATATAACATATTCCGTTCTAGGCCTACGGTTACACCAGCTGTTTACTAAAACGAATGTGAAACAAGAAACCAAGCTGTATGAAGTCTCGAAATTAATCAGCAAGATTTGTGTAAGTTAGTAGTTGAATGCTGTAGTGTATCTTTCGGTCAACCCAATATTAGTGTCAGACTAGTCTACACTGAATTTAACCACGAGCTCTCTTTTCTGGCGCATGAAATCATAAAAGGGAGGAGTTAAAGATCAAAGGGTAGCAATTCGGATTGGAGCGCCGGGCAGAAACATTTTCAGATGAATTCATTAGACTGAAGTGGTCTCCCATTGGACAATAATGATTTTGTTGAAAGTTGAAAGTGTTTTCAATAAAGTTGAATACCCTCTTTTAGCTTTATTGACAGCTGAGGAGCCACTTTCAGAACAACATGTATTTTTGAAATTGAAAGTAAAATTCACTGCAGGATAAGGGTGACCGGAAGACTCTAGTGGAGTATTCATTTAATGATTTGTATTTCTTATATTAAAGTGAGCAAATAAATGTATAATTTCATCCCAAGTGGGTCTCACAACAGAGGAGATGGGGTTTCGTACTTTGATAATGATTTATCTCGTCCTGCTGACAAACATATAGTAATTAAGTAGGCCTACCTCACAATAAAACCGGTGCAGGCTCCAAAACTATATAAACGTTTAATCTGTGCTCATAAGATACTCTCAAGTATCTGATTGGTTAGGAGCAAATTCGTTTTCTAAATTGACCAATCAAAAGCCTTATTTTGAGCATGGAGTTCATTTCTGAGCACTGAGAACGTTTTTAGATTTGTATAATTTCGGACCTGATCACGACAACGACTGAATCAGTATAGGCATATGCAGGGGCGTAGCTCGGCTATACAGAGTGTGTACGCAATTTGGTTAGGGGGTCCGGGGTCATGCTCCCCCTAGAAATGTTTGCCCCTCTATATCGTCTGTGGTGACTTCTGGCAGCATTTCAGTAGCAAAATATGACTGATCTTAATGGTGTAATAAATTTATTTTTCTGGGAAATTTTGAGATAGCATTTGTCATTTTTCGTCAAATCTATCAAGTCATATCAGTTGTTTTATACTTACGCCTACCCTGCGTATTTTGCGTACAGTCAGCTACGCGCCTGGGCATATGTAAGTTGATATGTGAATGTGGCGGTAAAATGTGAAATATGGAGCAATTTGAGTAGCGTCAGGCGGAAAGGGGTCTTGTTGCATCTCAGTAGCATGCATCATATAACAAATATAAAGGAGCAACACTACTAGAACAATTACACTTTTACAACGGTTTATTATTTTAGCAGAAGCCGAGCCCCGGTAGCTCAGTCGGTAGCGACGCGGGCTGTTAATCCAGGGTCTGTGTGTTCGAATCCCAACTCGGTCAACATTCTTTCCGACGTTTGACAAAAGTCATTGTGACCTGCGCCATTCGTCTTTCACCTATGGGCTGTTTAACAGTATATGTGGAAAAGCAGCCAGTTGCTTGGAAAGTATGTTGTGTGGGAAAACCAGGAAACGCATGAGTAGGTGAACTGGTCGCCGTGATATGGAAATTTGTTGAAAACGGCGTTAAACCCCAATCAATCAATATTTTAGCAGATGCTATACGTTTAGTGTCGATTGATATGCATACGATCGATGAAGACGCTTCATCTGGTGCAACTTTTCGGATACACTGGCTCATCAAGGCCTTCTTGGGTTTGACTCAACTCATATGTGTGTGTCGAAACAACCAACCATTCTCTTAACTTATAATTTATGAAAACCTAGGCCTAAGTTTTTTCGAAACCGAATCGGCAACGAATGCGTTTAGGGGTTTAAAAGTATATATGCTGTTATAACGAATGGCGATAAGCCCGTTGGTTGAAAGCAGCTAAAGTAGTGATTTAGAGGCATGTATGCACTAATAAAAAAGTCGCAATATACATGAATGTGCTGGGTGTTCGTATACGTTTACCCTTCCCCACTTATAACACATCGACAGCATTCGTTTTGGCAGGGAGGTAGATAATTAAGTTATCTACGTCCCTGGTTTTATACAAAAATCTAGGTGAAAATTTTAAAACTCTCTATAAATGAAAGTGTCATTATTGAATGAGAGCAGAAATTATTTAAGCAAAATGAGAAATTGCTGGTTTTGAGCAATTCTTCTTTTGTCACAATGTTTTTAATAGTAGCCTATTGCAGAGCCGCCAGAAAGCGTCTGTATGTTGGAAATGGTTTATCGTTTGTTCTCATATGTCATATATCCTAAAAAGTACCAATTGACGTATACTAGAACTCTATAATTAGTATCCCATTCCATTAAACCAGGGTCTTTCAAATAGTTTGAATACTATTTGAAAGACCCTGATTAAACAGACCACATGTTGGCTCATTTACGGCGTCAACTCATAATCCATGTAAAATATTTTTCTAATTTTCATTTTAATTCGATATGACATTTTAAGATAATTATTTGCTAACAACGCAATCAATTATTTCAATGGCAATGGCCCAAAGATATCTAGCAATTCATCTTGCCAAGAACGTAGATAAGACCCTCTTACGGCCATCTCTGATATTGCTTACGTGTTTTGTTTATATATATAGAACCAGGGACGTAGATAAGATCTATGTCCCTGATAGAACCAGGGATGTAATTATCACTGTTCAAAGCAGGTTCAATATATCCGTATCCGGAGTTGTTTTTAGAATTATCGTACTGGGATTTAGCCTGGCCACTCAGTGTCAATCAAACGCTCTTGAATTTGCGAAGAAATAAAAAGCGTTTGAATCCGCCGCATGAATAAGGGAAAAATGGCGAATCAGGTCGAGTATTTTTTGTTCTGTAACATTTTGTATACAAAAATACCACAACAGTAAAGGTGATATTGTTTAACTGACAAAAGACCTTGAAATAATAACTTTTTATATGAAAGTCATAGACGAAACGAAGAACTTTCAAAGACAAATGGACGTCAAAAAGATTCTCTTTTCTGGAGCAAAATATTCAGCAGACACAAATTCAGTTGTCATGTTAAGAAATTCGTCTTGAAGATTTTTCAAGCACAGTTGAAATTGATAGCAATGACATTCACGTTGAGCTCTACGCTAATGCTTAAACCAAGATTTACGATTAGTGACATTGTTCTGTTGAAAAGGTACAAATTTCTTTGTAAATAAATAGGAATCTTAATTATGGCATAAGTCGCACATCCTTTAAAAATATGTTTCAAAAACAATTAAGGAGTCTAGTTGAATTAGTCTAGTGTTTTCATTTTTTCATAATTAACAATGAATAGCCAAAGTTTTACTCCATACTTCTCCGTAAGTCCTATATGTCCCTGTCTATATGGAGTAATAAATAAAACAACAAATCAGAAGTCAATATGTCAAAACAAGAAATTATGGTATCAAGAGTTTTTGCCCCCCGATTTAGCAGAGTATTTGTCCCCTAGTTTAATTTCTATATAGGTGTGAATTAATAAGGTTTCCTTTCATAATATGTATGTTAGACATTAATTATCATGGGTTTTTAGATCACCTGAGCCGATTATTCTGATCACTCTGTCTGTCTGTCGTTAACTTTTAAGTTTAAACATCTCCTAAACCACAAAACAGACTTCGGCCGAACTTCACAGGAATGTACTTTCGGGGGTCCTCTTTCAAAATTGTTAAAAGATTTAAATTCCATGGAGAACTTTGGTTGCTGCGGCATCAGAAAGGGACCCAATATGTCCAAAATTTAGAATTCTTCCACTCTGTATCCGCTTGTCAGGTTCCAATATAATTTGGTAGAAATATTCCTCGGTGATCATCTACATAAACTGTTTAAGCCTAATGACACCAGATCAATTTCATCAAAACTACATAGTGTAACGTGCAGGGCTTAAAGACACAGAAGATCCCTTCAGCGAAAAGTATACTCAACCCTGAAGGGGTCCACTTGTCTTATATATCTAACCCTAAACCTCATCACCCGAAACGGTGATGCTAATTTGCATATTCGTTACAATACTTCCCACTCCGAGAAGACTCGTCCCGAGTCTTGGCCTGGGAAATCCAGGGGTAAGGCAACTCCGGTCTGGCAGTTGTCTTCATCCCCCCCCCCCCCACATTGGCCACCAAATGTAACGTGCAGGGCTTAAAGACACAGAAGATCCCTTCAGCGAAAAGTATACTCAACCCTGAAGGGGTCCACTTGTCTTATATATCTAACCCTAAACCTCATCACCCGAAACGGTGATGCTAATTTGCATATTCGTTACAATACTTCCCACTCCGAGAAGACTCGTCCCGAGTCTTGGCCTGGGAAATCCAGGCGTAAGGCAACTCCGGTATGGCAGTTGTCTTCATCCCCCCACATTGGCCACCAAATGTAACGTGCAGGGCTTAAAGACACAGAAGATCCCTTCAGCGAAAAGTATACTCAACCCTGAAGGGGTCCACTTGTCTTATATATCTAACCCTAAACCTCATCACCCGAAACGGTGATGCTAATTTGCATATTCGTTACAATAGGAATGTTTCTGTGGTGGTCCTCTTTCAAAATGTTCAAAGATTTAAATTCCACGGAGAACTTGGAAGCAAAATGCCTAGGTTCCTCTCCTCTGAAGTTCCTCATCGTATTTAACAGGCTTTATCAAATTATCCCTAATATTGGCAAATACTTTCACATTTGCTACTATACCATCACACAGGTGATCAATTTAGGGCCATCTTGTTTTAATTTAATTTGTTTACACATTAATTATCGGTACTTTTTGTATATATTAATTTGTTGATTTTGTACAATAACAATTGCTGTATGGGTGATTATGTGTGATAAATATATGAAAAGTCCATTTTAAATACTTAACCCTTCTCCACATACGACAATTCTGCAGCAGACGACTTTGAACATATTTTGTCAAAAAATAGAAAATCTCTATAATTGAATGAATAACCTTTGACTAAAAGTGGAAAACATTGTGGCAAAAGGAGAAATTGCTCTTTTTCTTCTTTTGTCACTATGTTTTCAAAGAGCTGTCTGCTGCAGAGGTGTCAGAAAGCGTCTATATGAGGGAAAGGGTTAAGGATAATACGGAGACCTTCTGTTCTAATTCATTGACAATCACATGTTATTGAATAAAAAAAGTTGTTAACACTACTTTGTGGATTTGAATTTAACCCTTTCCCTCATTTAGATGCTTTCTGATGCCTCTGCAGCAGACGACTTTTGAAACATTGTGACAAAAGAAGAAATTACTCAAAACAAGCAATTTCCCCTTCTGCAACAATGTTTTCAACTTTTTTCAGTAATTATACCTACCGGCTACCGGTACAGTACTTATATAAACATTTTCCATATTTTTTAGTAGACATTTTCGAAATCGTCTGTTGCAGATTTGCTGTATGTGGAAAAGGGTTAATGATCAGGGAAGGGGTCTTTTTATTTGAAATCATAAGAAATCCAATTGAAACTGGAGGGTTGGTAAGGATGCATATATATATATATATATATTTATTTTTTAAATGTTTAAATTATCTGTTTTGTAGTTATCTGTATTTATTGGAATTATTTGTTTTTTACAGAAAATGGAAGTGGATGGTGATGGTCCCCTGCAAAACCATGAGGGAATTAAACAATATTACAGTAGTAAAATTGAATCATTGCAGGTAAATTTCAAATTAAAAAATAATGACTTACTCAATTTACATTTTTTTGTGTTTTATGCTTTATGTCCTTTCACTCCAAATATGAAAGTCTTCATGTACAAACTCGTGAAAAGAGAGAAATCTGAAACTTTTGTCACAATCTATAAATCTGAGAGCTATTTATTAGCACAATATTAGTCCAATTATTTTATGCAGAAGAAATCATTTTCATCATGAAAATACTTTTTCAGCTGGTTGTCACAGAGAAAACACAAAATTTGAGGAGATTGGAAGCACAAAGAAATGAACTGAATGCAAAAGGTATGCAAAACATTTACTTAACTGTTACATTGCTTTTAAAGTAAAACCTAACCTGGTTATTGTAAGTGTTACACTGGGCTGCTTCATAACAAAAATGCTACAATTCAATTGTGATTCTAACATACTTTTTCATAGGGCTGCTGCTGGATGAGTTATTTTATTAATTTGATAATGTCAAATGAAAACTGACTTAAAAGTTATTAATTATTAACCACCAATGATCAAGATAAGCCTGTGCTTTTGCACAAATTTAAACTGGGAGGGGAGTCTGATTTAGACCCAAAAACTAATTAAAATTTTATAGGTTGTTCCTCCACCTATAAACAGTTTTTCATGAAAGTTAAAAAAAAAAATCATCACACAGCTGGTCAGACAAAGCCCCTAAATGTGTCAGATCAAATGTTCTGATGCATTTAATTTGGACAACAGATAACAAGAACACTCTTTTTGTTTTGGCGTATATTTCTATCCAATGTGATTTTGAAGCATTGAAAACTGACACAAAAAATTTCAGCACATTTTTTCCTCTATTTTTAAATGCTATTCTATTTAATCTACTTAAAACAGATTATGCATTTTTAACAAAGAAGAATGAAAACATGTTTATTTTGAATTTAATGATTTTATCAGTTTGTCAAAAGAGAATGGTCCCTTCGTGCATGACATTGTTTACATGAATGACCTTTCCGTTTTACATTTGCAGTTCGCATGTTGAGGGAAGAATTACAGTTACTGCAGGAACAGGGGTCATATGTGGGAGAAGTTGTAAAACCTATGGACAAGAAAAAAGTTCTGGTCAAGGTAAAGTGTTTGAAAATTAAGTGGCATGTTGCGGAGGTCTTAATTGGGCTTTTCCACATAAATTCTCTCCTTTCATAAAATTCTATGTAATGGGTTCTCCAAAGAATCTTCTCGTGTTAGTTTGAGTATCCACAACATATTGTTTGGAGTTCAGAAAATATGCACCTTATAGAGCTCCGCAGCTATAAAAAACTTTTTGGGATTTTTTTGAATAGATGTGCAACTGGGGTATGGTTTGGGCATCAATACAGTGATATCAGTCTAGTAATGACCCTTGAAGTGCAAGTCGGACATTGTTCATAAGATATCCCATAGGTAGTTCTCATTCCATTAATGAGCAGGACTCCGCAGGACTGGTACAAGTTGGCTTTTGTGAACAGTCGAAATCCAGATCAATATTGTTCACATATTACTTACACCTGTAAGCCTGTTACAAGAATCAGTCAACTGGTGTAGATTCTGATTTATAAGTCTGATCAGGTTTTTGAGCTATTGGATAATTCACATTGTTTAGAAGTCATTGCTTTGACAATCTTTTCAATGCATTTTGATTTCAATAATGTGTCCAAATCAATTTCACCGGCCTCCATTAGAGTGTACAGTCTTTCGAATTCTTGCATGAGATTCTCAAAGTCTGGCTCACCTTGAGTGACTTTGGCTGCAATCTGTTGCGTCAGACACTGACTAACAAGAAGATGTCCGCGAAATGAGCGCTGCACAGCTTTACCGCTCATCATGTGTACCACTGCGTTTTCACCGTATATCGTCTCAAAGATATATTTGAGGCCACTCCCATCCATTAATGTTCCTATAGCCCCCAACAAATTCATGAATGTGTGGAAGCTCCCTAATAACAGCACAACATCTCGTATTGAACTATTGTCAGGAACCTCGTGTATTATCTCAGATGCTTTCCAGAAAAGTGGCTGGTCAAAAGTGACAACTGGTGGGGCGTTATACTTAGATGCAAGCTTGCAAATAAACTCAAGAGTAGAACAGATGCATGTCTTGTCGCCAGGGTACATATCGATCATTGGAAGAAAGACTATCGATGACTGTCCAGGGTGGTCACATTGCTTGTATAGTACGTGCATCATTCCTTGCCAATTTGGTACTGGTTGACTGAAGCAAAAGGATGGCTCCCACAATATGTCAATATCATTTACCATAGTATCTAGAACTGGCAGTGGTTTAAATTTTATACTACGACGGGTGGTGTGCTTAGCAAAGCGGTACTCTACTATGTCCACCTTTCTTTGGTCAAGGATGTTTAAATCGGAGAGTTTTCGTCTGAGAATTGTCCGACTGATTTGTTGGCCTGGGGTAACGGCTGCTATTATCCCCATGCCATGGAATGTACGCTTTCCATCTAGGGACACAATGTTGTGGTCGACGTTATCTGCTGCAAATAACAGCATCATATCGGCTATGTTGTTTGAACCTAAAACATCAGGAGCAACTGAAGAAGCGGCGTTTTCCTCAAACCTTTGAACTTCTATGTATGAGGAGGAATAACCCATTGAAGAGAGGGTGTCTATCAAAAACCTTGATCGGAAGTGATGATGCATTTGGACAGCGAGCCCCATCTGTAACGGCGCTATCACAGACCTTGGACGCACTGCCTGAACAATTGTTTGTCCAATACTCACTTCTTTCCGATGGGTGTCCTTTCCAACTAGAAGATAATGAAGCATACAGTGCAAACTAGGTGGAATGTACTGTAAAGCAGATTCGAGTATGAGGTCTGTTGCTTTCGGATACTCATCCTTTAAAGGTGTAACAAGGGTCTTGATATCACTTCTGATGAATTTGGCAGCAGTTTCTATTATCGCTTTCTTATGCTCTTCCTCGTCATCCTTATTCGCCATATTGACGTATTCGCGTAATATTTGGGTAGTCTTCTCTCGAAATGTCACAAGATCATTAAGCCCCTCATCCTCAGCCACGAATAAAGAATCTCCATAGCGTTCCAAAAGTTTGGACTTCAGATACTGATTGCCGTATGGGGCAGAATCAGTATCCTGCAAGTATTCTGGCAAGGTCGGTAACCGTAAATTGTTCCTCATCATTCTCCTCAAAGTATTGACACGTCATTAAAAACGCCTGTTCCTGGTCCGTGTCCTTTGGACGCCCAGCTTTCTTTCGCTTACTACTAGGCCCTGCCATGGTGTGGTTTATAGGAACATCTTGACCAGTTCGAAATTTTGTATCACACGAATGATGGTACAAAGAGTCTGCAGCGTGAAGGTCTTTACTAAAGTATTCAATGCGTTCCTGGATAGTTAAACCCCATTCATCTCTTCGTGTTTTACTGTGTGCCAGTATCTTTTCCACAAAGTTATAAGTTCTAACACAACTATAGTTCTCGTAATAAACATTACCTTTGCTCGTTACAACTTTTTCCCCCACAGAATAAGCAGTCTGTTTTACTATCAAATGGTCCGATAGAGAGGCGTACACTTATCTTGACGGATGATGTAGAATCAAATTTAGATTTCTTATATTTTTCAATGTACTTTTTGTTAATATAAGTCGAACGACAAGACTTGTGTACTGTAGTTCAATCTGTTACAGTGATGTTGTTACCTCTCTCTAAACTTGCATTATTGATGCATTCAGCTCCTTTTTTACCAATATTGACTTCATCTTCAGATCCTATTTCTTTCTGACATAAGGGACAGGGTTCTTGATTTGCACTCATTATCAAGCATTGAAATGTATTAAATAGTGTTTGTTTAAAACGAAGTCCAAAATGTGTACAATACGTGTTTACCTAACGGCTACCCTCGTATTTATCCCCTAATAAGTATATTTTTAGTCATTTCTAACGATTTGTGTGACGTCATATTTAGACCCTTTCTGGTATTCCGATTTGGTAAACTTTTGATATGTTCTTCTCCTGACCTTATGCTAAAGAAAAGAAAAACACCATAAAAAGTTTTCTTGCAATTTGTTTGGGGTCAGCGCTTTTATTTCATAGTTTGACCCTCTTATTTATATGGATTTGTTTGATGTTTGGTTGACAGTTTGTAATTGATGAATGTACTTTTTTCATATTTTACCGACAAACGAGCATGAAGGTAAGTTCAAATAATATGTAAAAAAACATTTCCATCCGAAACACGCGTTGATCGGACAAGAACCGGTGTTTTCAACGTGATATGGCCGTAGACACCAAATACCTTTTAATTAGGCTATTTATACATTTGCATGACACACTTGTTGACACCAGACAGCTCATTTGTCATGCTATGTATACATGGCATGACTTGATCTTGAATGGAATGAGATCGAGTCATTTCATTTAGGGGAATCTCGTGGGGATGTGTAGTTGTAGATGGGGATGTAGGAGTTTCCTTGTCTCATCCCATGTCAATACTCGACCCTGTTATTTTCTGTTTACGAAACGGAAAATCACCACTGAAATCGGAGTTTTAAGAAGTAACATGTACAAATGGATGTACGAGAGTAAAACATAAACTCTATGAAGAATTATTGAAGGAAGAAATATGTATTAAACAAATCGAAGCATAAAAAGGTCCAAAAGGTCTTGGGGAAAAAAATGAAAAAAAGTCCACAGCACCCGGTATTCCCAGGCGGTTACCCATACTAACCGGGCTCGATGTTGCTTAACTTCGGTGATCGGACAAGAACCGGTGTTTCCAACGTGATATGGCCGTAGATACCAAATGGCTTAAACCCTTCCCATGTCTGAAGCAACAATGAAAACCTTTAAACGCTTAAAACATTGATAAAACGGTTAAATTGCTGAAGACATGAACTTCCTTTTTAATAATAATTATAATAAATATTTCACAGATGTTAAAATTTATCCTCATATGTTTAAAAAGTAGACCACACTTGAAACAACATATCAGCTAAATTGTTTATCTAATTCGTTGATGCATACAATATATGTTTGGCGCGAGAGAAATGCCAGTTGCTAGTCCCATTACTATTTAATAGGTGGCAAGTATGAAAATAATCCGGTGCGAAAGAGCAGATTTTCTTTATTTCTAAATCTATTGTTTATCAGAGTTTGTTCTTCTCTTAATTTGTTTCAAGCCAAATAAACATTTAGTATCACATATATTTAATCATTTAGGTGTGTAATATTAGCTATCTATCTGTAATAAAGTGTTTGAGCATTTTTTTCGAAATGTTGACCCTCGTTTCAAGATCGAATCGTAGTGTCAGACATCGAAGAAAGTGAATAAAAAATCAGGCAAAGCTTTAGTGCATGTTTTATTCCACTGCATTCGAGAGAAAAAAGCATTTTTATAGTATCTTTCTTTCTCCTACATACGACCCTTGCACTCGTTTCGTGACGTTTAAGAAATCAATTTGTAGTGCGACATTTTCTGTCTGCATAAACAAGTAACTTTTCTAATTTTACATTTTTCTTCCGGTTACTTCGCTTTGTTTACATTTTGGCAATATGAAACTAGGTCACGAACTGAGGAAAAGGAGTTTCGACGTTCACGACCGATAAACAGGCTTATATTTGAGACATATTTTCACAAAATATTTCTTATTTTTGTTTCTGTTACCAGTTGATGTTGATACTTATCTATTAAAAGGAAACTCCGACGTGATTTTCATATTGATAGTCTGCTACAAGCAGGTGCGCGTATGTAAACAAATTAGACTGTGCGACGTAAAGGTTTGTAGTTTTCGCCTTTTGATTACATAGTTTATGAAAATAAAGTATCCCAGTCTAGCTAATAGGCTGTTATGTCTTCGTAAATAAAACACGAAAACGTAAAAGCCAGTCAAAATAAAGAAACTGCACATACCTAAAACATCGGAATATTTATTTCATTTTAGATGTGTCATAACTTAGTGTTTTTAAACAAACGCAATTGTAATATGTTCAAGACATTTAAAAAAAAAAAAAAAAAAAAAAAAACCTTCCATTTCATTTCCGAAAACCTATTAAAAATAGAAGTCGCGACTAATAATATTTATTTGTTTTTGGACATTATACCTGAATTTAAGAAATGTTATGGCATTTGTAGCAAGTTTTCAAGTGTTATTAAATATACTCTCAGTTCATGTATACGTAGCAGATGACTTCAGAATACATAATGATAAGAGAAAATCAGAAAGTTATATTTTTCAACTGTACGGAAAGTATGCAATTTTCTTTCAATTTTCTAAAAGTTCAATATTTTACTCACATGTTTTGAAAACAGACAATTGGCTAGTAATAGTAATTCAGTTGAACCCGTTTAATATATAAAGCTTCTCTCCTTTGAATTCAAGTTTAAGCAGTTTTGAACCCTTTTCAAAAGTATACTGCTGCAATTTGTGTGAACACTTTCTCACATACAACAAATCTGCAGTAGACGATTTGAATCATTGAAATAAAAACAATTCCTCATTTTGCCACAATGTTTACAAAAATTGTCCGCAGCAGACGCGTCAGAAAGAGTCTGAATGTGGGACAGAGTTAAACTAATAAAATGTCAGTGGCCGCCATGATATGACTGAACACTTGTTGAAAATGGCATAACACCGCCATCAATCAATCATCAGAAATCCTATTTGCGTTTGGAGAATTTTTTAAACTTATAGACATTATTGATCGGCAAATAGTGTTAACCCTTTCCCTGATATAGAAGACAAACCATTTGTAGGCATCATATGGCTGATGAAAACATTTTTTGGAAAAAGAAGAATGGCTGAATACAAGCTTTTTCTTATTTCCTACACAGCTTTTTACTCTGTTAGTTTATAATAAAACTTTTCCATAGAAGACATTATTACCTAATATGTTAACAATGGAAAAAGCATAGCATGTAAAGGGTCAATATTTTCTTTTTTTGTATGACATTATTTTTTATTTAAAGTTCATTTTAAATCTATAATATATTTCATTATCTTTTTGTAGAACAATATGATAATGTGTATACTGTTGGAGAAAGGGGGCTTCACATCTACATCTACATCTAAGTATTGTGTTTTGTATTTGAGATAATGTAATTCAATACCTCAACATTTTGCTTGATATAGATGATTTCTGACTTTTTATGCAGCAGATGACATATCGAAAACATTGTGGAAAAAGAGAAATTGCTTGTTTTGGTTATATTCTACTTTTCCAAAAGTGTTTTCAAATCTGTATTAAAGGTTAACTTTCCAATTTCCAATGTTACCAATTGTGTTAGCTCACCTGAGCACAAAGTTCTAAAAGTGAGTTATTGGAATCACCCTGTGTCTGGTGTCAGTCTCTCTGTTGTGCGTATCCGTGCTTCAACATCTTCTCCTCTGTAACCAATTGGTCAATTAGGATTAAACTTCAGAGCAAACGTCTTCTAAATGTCCTCACCTTAACTCCTTAAATTTGTTTTGATCAATGTTGAATTCTGTTTTCCATCGCTACCGAAAGAAAACAACTTTAAAATGTTCACCTCCAAAACTAGTTCCCCGATGTTCAAATTATGTTGTAGAAATGATCATTGGATGACCCTCAGGGCACGTCGATTGGTCAAACAATATATGGCCGTCAGGATGCGGGGCTGTTTTGCATTATACGGCTAAGTTTCCATGATAACATTTTAGACTGATAGGCATTAAAAATGTTTTAGAAAAAAATATGTACGATCATATTAAGTTGTATTTTAATTTGTTCATACAATTTAATTTTTTCAGTAGGTATCACCTGCAGAGGTGTCAGAAGTTGTCTGTATCAAATTATGGATAGAGCATGACACTTTAGAGTGATAAAAGGAATCACCTATACATATACAAAATGTTGTAAGATAATAATTGTCTCTCTGTTTTGTAATTTACCCTTTCCCACCTGCAGATGCTTTCTGACACCTATGCTGTAGACAACTTCTGAAAACATTGTAGCAAAAGGAGAAATTGCTCATCATTAATAATATTCTGTTTCATTTATAGAGATCTGCCATATTTTTGACTAAATGTTTTCAAAGTCGTCTGCTGCAGATGTGTTGTATATGGGAGAGGGTTAAGAGTCTAAAAGTGTTTCTTGTTGTCTTGCAATGATGAAGGAGTGTCTTCTCTGGACCCATTTCGGAATGTTCAAGCAAGGGCAGTCCTGATGCAACTGCACTCACAAAACATGCCAACATATTGCCAAAAAATGTACAAAACATTCTATATAAATATACTGTCTATTCTAGTTCAATGAGGTTCTATGTTTTCTTTATGGCAACACTATTCAATATTATGCTCCCTCACATCTTGTGAAATGGTTCTGCTGTGCACTTGAAGTGTACTAAAATTATATAAACAAGTCGCGGATTATGGACTGTCTACATTTCTTTTTCTTGTTAATTCCAGTATTACTTCACCTATCGGCCCTTCTCTTAGTAAACCAGACAGGTTATACCAACATGGTGACTTGCTATCTAAACCACTCATGAAGCTATCTCACAAGGAAAATAGTCAGTTAAGTCTCGGCGGAAGTTTGAACGGAAATCATACCGCTTTACGGCGTATCTTCCAAAAACGTAAAGATTCTGTTGGATCTGATAATTCACATGAAAGCAGTGGAGATTCAGTATTCAAGGTAATACTCATGGTTCTTCTTATTGTTTTACTTTTCTATCAGGTAAACCCTTTTCCACTTGTAGACGCATTTGGAATTATCTGTAGCAAACGGCTGTTGAAAACATTGTAGCAAAGGGGAAAAAATCTCCTTTTGCAACAATGTTTACAAAAGTCGTCTGCTGCAGAGGCGTCAGAAAGCGTCTACATTTGAGAAATGGTTTCTGTTATTCCATAAAACAAGCAACGTCAGCCAATATGGGGTATTGACAGGTATGTGAAGGTTGGGTCTCACTGTCACACCCCTTTATGTGAGTCCACAATGTGGCTGCCCCCTTGGTCTGACGAGGTTCATGTCCGTCATGTCACACGAAAACCGACATTTGGACGTTTTAAAATAAAATGAAAGTCATAATCAATTTTCATACATGTACTTGTACGCGTGTTTTTTTGGGTCATTGTTTTTCGCTAGATTGTTAATTGTTTGGTCTTTTACGCCATTTCAACAATTTTCAGTTGTATCACGGCGTTTCCTGGGTAAATTACCAGTACTACCAGTCCATTTATCCTGACACTAGTCAGTCATAAGGCTTACCGCAACCCTGAGCGCCAAGGAGGGCAGCCATTACTGCCGTTTTTAAAATATTCGGTATGACCCGGCCGTAAATCGAACCCATGTCTTCCAGATAATTTATCTGGACGTATTGAATGCAAATTAGGCCCTAATTCAAATTTCATGGCCATCAGTCATTCAGAAGAGCTGAATTCATCAATCTTGTTGACGAAGTGACAACAAAATAACATCTAAAAACTTTATTTCTGTCTTTTAGATAATGTATCTAGACGTATTGAATGTAAATTAGACCCTATTTCAAACTTCATGGCCATCAGTCATTCAGGAGAGCTTCGTCAAGTTCGTCAACTTCGTTGACGAATTGACGAAAAACATGGTTTTTTTTAAACTTTATTTCTGTTTTTCAGGTAGTGTATCTGAACGTATTGAATCTAAATTAGGCCCTATTTCACATTGCATGGCCATCAGTCATTCAGAAGAACTTCGTCAATTCGTCAGCTCGTCAATTTGTTTGAGGAATAGACAAAAGAAATATTTTTCTGAAAACTTTATTTCTCTCTTTTAGATAATGTCTCTAGACGTGTTGAATGAAAATTGGGCCCGAGTTTAAGTTGCATGGCCATCAGTCATTCAGAAGAGCTTCGCCAAGTTCGTCAATTCGTCAATTTTGTTGACAAAATGACAAAATGTTTTTCTAAAAACCTTTGTTCTGTCTTTTAGATAATGTCTCTGAACGTATTGAATGCAAATTAGGTATTAATTCAAATATCATGGTCACCTTGTATCTTGTATTTTGTATCGGTTTATTCTAGGGCTGTAACGATACATTCGAATATTCGATATAATCGACTACAGGGCTGTACGATACGTATTCGTTATTCGCCTCATCTATATTCGAATATTTATTAATATAATCTAAAAATTGTATGATTTAAATTATATTCAATGTAACTAAACTACAAACATAACAAACCTTTTGTCAAACTTGAAAACCTCTTTAGTTTCATAGGGCAGTCGGTGCTATATTTATTTATTACATACCTATCCAAATTTTGCATTGAAATTTAAGCGACATAAAATCAATATCAGTTTTTAAAAAAAAGATAACTAACACTGTGACGATAACACTTTTAGTTTTTTTATATCATCACTAGTGATGATATCATTTTTGCCGGAACTACTTTTTTTAGATTTGGAACATCTTTGGAATTTAAAGTGGGTTAAAATATTAGGAATTTAAAAAAAAATGAGACCGAATACTAGGAAAATGACCTCACGTCAGCGGTTTTGACGTCATAACGCTAGTCATTTGGCGCCAAATAGAAGCAGCAGTATTGGTTACGTAACATTCATACGCCTAAGGCCAAGTCATTTTTTTTTTATGTTTCTTTAAAATAAAAGGGAGATTTATTCCAGATATATAATAAATAGAATAACTAACTGCATGTTTTTGATATCGAACGGTTTCGTGATTTTAACCAAATTACCCCTTTGTTCCCTTGTGACATAAATTATATATCAAAAACATGCAGTTAGTTATTCTCTATATAGTACCCCTTCCACAACAACTGACCACTGATTTTGTGATTTTTTTTTTTTTTTTTCTCAAAAACAAAATTGATGCTATTGTGTTCGCTAAGATTTATTTTGACATACGTTTTTGTGTGTTTAAAATGTGTTTTTAATGAATTTTGAATTATAATTTGATTGAAAATAGAGAATTATCATTTAATGCAAGCCAAATATACGTCGAATGTATTTAAACATTTCGGATTTCCGAAAGGATTTAAGGTAGACATTCAGGTTTTTATTTTGACTTACGTTTTTGTGTGTTTAAAATGTGTTTTTAATGAATTTTGAATTATAATTTGATTGAAAATAGAGAATTATCATTTAATGCAAGCCAAATATACGTCGAATGTATTTAAACATTTCGGATTTCCGAAAGGATTTAAGGTAGTCATTCCATCTCACACTATGACATCAGGTAAAACTCGTTAAAACGCTACATAAAATTCACAATTTCTTTCCATTGCTTATGCCTATTATAAAATCAAAGTACTGAAAATATTATGTTGATGTTTTCTGATTTAATTTGTGTTTACATGTTGTTAAATGCATGACAATATTCGTGATTAAATATTCATATTCGTTACCCTGTATTCGTGATACATATCGTATTCGCCACCTAGTGTATTCGTTACAGCCCTAGTTTATTCCTCCTTTCTTAGGAGCACTCCCTAGATTACATAAAGACATTTTTAAATACGCCTGTACACTACTTTCCATTAATTCCCCCATTGTTTCATTGTCTTATTATATATTTTAATTAACTATAGAATACAATTCAGTTGTCCTTGCAGCTCAATAGCTCAGCTCTTTTTATATCCAGGAAATAAAATAATGTCCTCGTAATTTGTTCTATATCGATATGATTGTTTTTTTCGAGTCTATAATTAAAAATAACTCCTGTGATGAAATCTCTAGTAGAAACTGGAGTAGCAATCCCTTGTTTATTATATTTTGGAATGCTTTTTTCTTTATAATGTTAGTAGACTATAAATCACACCAGTTATCAGAAGAGCTTTATAAATCAGCGAGCTTAATCCATTCCGCAACCTCCCTCTATAACTTTGCTTGCTGATTGTATTGCAACCAAATTTACTCCTAAGTATTGGTAACAAGTTGAGATTTATATTTGTTCAAATGGAGGTGTTCTCTTTGCCAAACTTCACGGACTTGTACATCTTGGTATCAAAGATTACCATGTACTATATGTGATCCTCAGAGTTCTTAACACGTTTCGTATTCTATGTTAAGAACATAACTCCAACATTTATTTTAACTTAGACCTGGAACAATCCATGCGTCTTTATATTTTCATGGAATTAGGTAAGCGATCCAGACCCATTTGGTTCTTGTACATTATTATAAAAACAGGATCGTGTGTTATTAAAAGCAATGTAGCGTATCCTGGTATAATTCATGATTATACATTGTGCACCCTGGTTAACAGTTCCAAACCTTGCAGACATATTGTCTGGAACATTCTGTACTGGAATTCCATAGGGTGGTATTTCATCAAATTCTGATTGGCATAACATTGCATTTAAGTCATCAATGATCAGTAGGTCAGCCAGTATTTTGACAGGAGCAGCAGACGACAAATTTGGATTACCTTTATTGATTGTACTTCACTGTGGACATTAGTGGAAAGGATAACAAATGAAGGAAAGGATTAATAGTGTTTTAAACTTTAAGGCAGTTTATACTTCGTCCTTTGGTCATAGGTGTTTGATTGTTTTAAAATGCAAGCATCTTTGACTTGGGAAATGTGACTTACTGCATAAACATCACCATTGACAAGATACATAATAACTACTTGACTAGAAGCCTATCATGGGTTTTAAAAGAATGGAGATTTATAGGACAGGAATTTCAAGTGAAGATTGACAATACCGATCTGTAGGATACACTGAAGGTAAGTTTAAAATAGTTTACACATTGTATACATTTTTCAGTAAACTGAAAATAATTTGGAAAGCACAAAAAGTAGTTCCGGCAAAATGATATCATCATTCCAAAATTGATATCATCACCAGTGATGATATACACTGTGAAAGTTTGAAAAAATAATACACTGATTAATCCAAGTATTTCATTGATAGAAATATAATAAAATGCATTATCACTATTGTTTGCAATAATTTGATCTCCATTGCGTATTTTAGGTTAACCCGTTTACCTAAGATATGCAATGGAGATTTTTCGGCGCAATGGGCGAAATGGAGAGGAAAATACGCAATGGAGATCAAATATGATATTAGAAGTGAATAATTGTTAAATTAATGATTATTTCATTAAATTAACTATAACTAATTATATATCAATTGATTCTATATCAAAAGTGTATCTTAATAATGCAAGTTCTATGATTCCTATCGCATTCCATGCGTTTACGTATAGTGGCGATATGGGAATAAATCAGATAGCTATTAAAGTATACTTTCTAATTGTGAAATAAATAAACACCTTTAAATAACATTGTTGTAAATAGAAATCTCACAATACGTTCATTGAAAACATTATGGGGAAAGTTGCAATATTACCCATTTACACCATGTGTACTATACGACGTTATTGCAGCAGACGAAGTTTGAAAACATTATAGGAAAAGGTGAAATTGAAATCGAAAAAATGGAAAGATGTTATTTGAAAACATTACGGAAAAGGTAAAAATGCTCTTTTTCACAAACTTTCGTATATCACAATACACATATGCAGCAGACAATGTTTGAACACATTATTGAACACAAAAGGATTGATAAAAAGCCCCATAACGGCATTACACGGTTGAATAGATGGTTTGCTGAATTAGAATTGTTGTCGTATTCTTCGATCGATTTCTTCAAACGTTCGACTCTACTGCCTGGCATATGTGTCGTTGTCTTTTATGTTTATGATCCCATTTTCACCAAAGATTAGTTAAGTTATATTCTTCCTGTCTGTGAGATTGAGTTTGGCGTTGTCTTCAATGTATTTGTTAATGTTGTTTTTTAAACGTCGGGTACAAAAGACACAAGACATCAGTCGCCGTGGGTAGACACTGTTTGATGGCTAACTTAAAGGCTAGTTCTTCGTCGGAACTTGTAATAAGATGTTCTTTTTCTGCTGATGTGAGGTTACTTGAAATTTGGAATATTAATTCATCGTATGCTTTAGATGTAGAACTTGTTTGGATGAATGTTGGGCCAAAACAGATCGGGTGCTGCATGGTGGAGTTCTTTGTATATCGTGGGGGTCACACGGAAGTCACCTAGGTTGTACGAGTTGTTGATTTTTAAAGTGGGTGATGACTGGATGTGATATCCCTTTGATGTGTTGAACATTATGTAAGAATTCATTTGTTTGTACCATCACTTCTACGGCGATGACACTATCGGCAGTATTTTTTTAATGTTTTTGTCTTTTTTGTTTCGGTTGTATTTAAGACCATTTATCTGTTTAACGTCTCTGTGTTGTTGAAAGTCGTCGTCTGTATCGAGAGTCATGGTCTTCTGATTGTCTTTGACTGATTGTGACTGCAGCTCACTCTGAAATTTATCCCTAACTGTTTCGTATTGTTGTGATGTACACTTTATTTTTCTCACTATGTTTAACATTTCCATACATGATACTGGAGCCCACGTACTCCACTATAAGTTCTTTGTCGGTAGGGAAAGGAAGCGTTTCAGGAATATTGCCAAATGTTGTTACTCTTCTTTTAAATGTGTTGCCGTCTACTGAAGCTTCGAGAGTCTGATAAATTCTTAGTATTTCTAAAACTGCTGTCTTCTGTGGTTGCTGTTCGATTGGAATGTAGAGTCGCTAACAATTAATGGATTTTTCTCCGCAATACTGGTTATTTAGGTTACTTTAGGGCAGGACGATTTGTTGCAAGCACCGCAGACGTCTCAAAAGTATTTGTTGTCAACATTTTCTTTTATGTAATACGTCTTTACGACCAATAGGATTTTTTCTAAATACTGTATGGTGGTGGGGTGGGGGGGGGGGCACGAAATATGTCGATCACACATTTAAGTCCATGTACGATCGGAGAGGGCCGGGTATGAATTCGGGTTGTAGTGGTTCTTCATCTTTGTCAATTTCTATATAGGGTAGTTTGGTTGAATCTTCATTTGGTATACATTCGGGTTGTATTTGTTCGTCATCTTCGTCACTTTCTGTTGAGTGTTGTTTGGTTGGATTTGTTCTTCATTTGATTCGGTTTTCGATTCTGGAATTTCTCTAGATATATCAAAGAGGTCGTCACTTTCTACCGGAATGACGGATACATAATTACATTCGGCTGTCGTTGTAAAGTAAAATTCCGGTGCGCCAATTCAAGATCACTTAAGGTGACCTGGTCACTACCGCAATTTGACTTATCTGACTCGTTTGGCTCATCGTCTCTGTGTGGGTGGTCGTCTTGTAAATCGGTGAACCTGTTGGGTGAAACGAAGTCAGCTTGCGTTTAGAGGAAGGCTTTGTTCATACAATTGATGAGTTACTCTCTCTACTGGACCTCTGCGTACACTGTCTACAAGGGGAACGAAATGGTTAGGGACCCATTATTTCTTTCGGTCGAAGGCTCCTTTAGAAATGGATGTATTGGTTCACATGATATTGCGGATATCTTTCTCTGGATCTGCAAATGGAGGTCTGAGCGTTGTGTTCAGCGTTTGGAATGCTAAGTGCTTATCACCGTTAATGGATATACAAGTTTCATGTAGAAGAATTATTTCATCCAGCATTTGCTATCGGGGTTAATTTACCATAAATAACTAAAGAGGAGTCGTGACTATAAGGCTATATTACGCTTTTATCAATGAGGTTATCGCTTAAGTGCAAACGGCTTAACAATATATAATTATCTATCTATAACATGCATATTTTTATTTAGATTGTCCTTTTTTTAAATTAAATAAACGCTGTCAATTTCATATAAACAAAGAACAAAATAAAAGTACCCCTTCACTTATAATCGATGTATATCAAACGCTATTATATATATTTCTTAGGTGCAAACGGTCTCGGATACTTCACTTCTTTATCTGCAATATATTATTTATTTCATTAAAATATTTTTAGATTTATATTTTCTTTGTTTAAGATATATGTGTAACTTCATGATTTTAAATGTATTCCTGATAGTTCGGAAATGCTTCCGATTCGATCCGAAGTTGTATGACCCTCATAAAGAAAATATGTATCCCGAGGGGTCTTAATCCGAATTATCTTAAACACAGTTCTCACACGGTAATCATCAATGTTGAACATCTTAGTTAGGTTTTCTATGAAGTCTTTGTAGGATGTGTTGTATGTGGAAAAGGATTGTAGGATAACAAGAAACCGAATAAAGAAGAACAGAACAAAAAGCAATGGACAACAAGAAACAGGGTAAAAAGCAACACATTTTCAAACATACAATGAAAATCGATATGTTTAAATCTACAAATATGAAAAATATACAAACTAGCAGTGGATTAATGTATCTTCTTGATATTGTAATGATTTTTTATTTAATTTTATACATTTTGTTTTGTACATTAATATACCTTAGTGCATTGTTTAAATAAATGGAGTCGGATTAAACTGTTTACAACTTTACAATTATATATTTAAATAAAATTCTAATATTTCCTTCCTTTTGCAATGTTTTTTATTTTATCATGCATGTCTGTGTGAAGATGTTTGAAAAGTGGAAGGAAAACATTGTGGGAGAAGAGATTGCTCATAATAAGCATTTACTCCTTTTCATGCAATAATATCTTCTATCAACAATTATTAAAAATATTAGACGACTTTCAACTCATCTTCAAACAATCACTATATATGAAATTAAATTCTTGAATTAGGTTGAAAACATTGTGTCGAAAGGAGAAATCGCTCATTATGAGAAATTTCACCTTGTTTCCACAATTTTGTCAAAAACCATCTGCTTCAGATGTGTCAGAAAGCGTCTGTACGTGGGAAAGGTTACAGAGTTTGGCTACGCAACCAAGGTGAACTTCTTGAAATACTAACAGCATGCATGTGAATAACTGAAATCTATCTACCCGACTTCGTCATTTTAACATCAAACGTACTTTATACCTGTAGTGATTTAACAACTATCTGACTTATTGAAGCTAAAAAATGAATGATATCGTGAAAAGCCATTGTTGTATTTATTTCTTTAATTCAGAGTTCGTAAGATCGCTTTTTTTATGACGGATATGAATATTACTAGTTTATATGCTGTTTTTCTCTCTTGAATATGAATATGTATATACTGGTGTTATATAATGTATTAGTTCAGATGATTTATACGATTATATACATGATACGTTTTCATCTACAAATGTGTATATGATATATGTGCAAATCAAGTTTATTTGGAGCGTGTGTCACTAAATTACGATCTTCATTATTCTAACCATTTAAAGCGTTAACCTAGTGTACTGGCTCGTTGTCCGACACGACTCTCCCGTTGACGTTTATTGTTTTACAATTCTCTTCAGAGCGTGTGATCAATTATCCGTAAATCACGGTACCTTACGGGGTTTAACGAATACATTGCTTTCGAAGACAGATAGGATTATCCATATTTGATATTCTTTGGTATGTGATGGGTATATTCCGTAGATTAGATAGTCTTTAACGTCTAACGTAAATATGTTCGTAGATTTGAAACGGCTAGTATTCAAGAATAAATGGGGAGGAGGTCATGCATTATACAAGGACTCGCACAGCGAAAATGGTTACCGTCATTTTTGGACGAAATCAGGCTGGGAAGAAACAGGTTTTTCACTTTCTCACTTTCATTTTCAAAGGTCAAAATACTAAAATTTACCAAACCAATCATTTTAAGTGCATCCTATACACATTTACATTGAATTAAATCTCAATGTCATATATTCAATGCATTCTGGTGATGACATAAATTTTGTGTAATTTACCCGTATTATGGCCCTATTATGATAATTATTGCGGCAATGAGGAAGCTTTCACACAATCTCCGCTCTCTATGTCAAACAGTTTTCATCCGATCTTCACCAAAATTTGTTGAACATACTTGTGCACACAGTTTGATATCCAGCCAATCGCACAAGGCATTTAAGGATTATGGCCCTTGAATTATAAAAAGAATGGCAAATCTATCCATGTCTCGCTCTCTTCTACAAAAATGTTCATCCAATCTTCACTAAACTTGTTTAACATGTTAGTGGGCATAATAATGTCTAGGTCAAGTTCGATAACGAGCAAAACCTCACTTTTGAATTATCTTCTCTTTTTTTGCAAAAGAGACGTTCTCCTCTCTTTTACTTAAACAATTTGCATCAAACAAGCTGTGAAAGTGTTAAGTAAACCCACCAACAGGGGTTTACCTAAAATACATAATGGAGGTATCCGGCACAATGGGCGAAATGGAGAGGAATATACGCAATGGAGATCATATATGATATTAGAAGTGAATTATTATTAAATTAATGATTATTTTCATTAAATAAACTATTACGAATTATATCTTCATTGATTTTATATCAAAAGTGTATCTTAATAATGCAAATTCTATTATCCTTTCGCATTCCCTGTGTTTATATATATTTGCGAAATGGGAATAGTTTAAGTATTACGATTATATTTTCTAATTATTTATTTTTATTGATAAAGGATTATAATATTCTATGTATTATTCAATTAATCAGTTGTAAAACTATTGCCTATTATGAGCATGAAGAGTAATTGATATTGCATTAGCGGAACGAAGATTATAATATTATGTTAGATTTCGCATATATATGGAGGGCTATACTATGTTTTTCAAGTGAAAGTTCATGATGAGTTTTATATCTATATTATAGCTTGATGAAATGGAGAAATGATATTGCATCAGCGGAACGGAGATTATATGTTATATTTCGTATATATATTGTAATGTTTGTTATTATGTAAGTTACAACTGTGTATGGAGGAAATAGAATAAGAACACAAACGTGTCAGCTAAGGCTAACATGTATCTAAGGCTGTCAGGTAGTGGAAATATACTGCAGGGTTCCGCATGCATCTAAAAAGGGACAGTGGTCAGCTGGTCAGTTAGCGGGCAATATGTTACATCTCCCTCGTTTGCAAATGATAGAATTATACATATCATGAAGTCAGAACATTTTAACAAGTTATTAATACAATTACTAACTAAAGAATCGTACAAGTGTATATAATACAAATGCAAACACTAGTGATAATGCATTATAAAGAATGAGTTAACAATGCAACACAATGAGATAACTATTGATCTCTGATAAGATATGATGTATACACTTATTCATGTGCTAATCCATTCAGAGCATTTGAAAAGTATGTTATGTTTTACAACTCGACCTGATCGTGTTTGACAAGGGTCGGCGGGAATTTCTTGACCATTAGGATTCTTGGAATCGTTTATAGGGGTTTGGCTTTTGGGTTTCCTGAGAGGAAATGTGATCCTTTGTGTTAGTTGTGGGATCTGGATCATTTGGTAATTAATGGTAAAGATTTTGATTATTTCCCAAAATTGTTCCTAGATTTAGAAATGTTCTATTACGACGATATATTCCACAATCTTCACATTGAACTATATATGATCTATTATTATAAATATCAGTCACTTTTGCCTGCTTTGTTTGTCTTTCCCACTTGCATATATATACAGGGTCATTTACCAGAAAGGTGAAAGTGACTGTGATATTCTGTCATAATAAGGCTTTTGTTTATCCTTTTGGTGTTGTTAAACCTTTTGAACATTGATAGTATTAACATGTTGTGGCGCTAAATGTCTGCTGGTAACTTGTAAAATAGATTTTGCTCTTTTGCCCATTAGCAATTGCTATGGTGAGTAACCACTAGCTAGAGGGGAGTTTCTGTATTCTTAAATAGACATGTAAGGGTCTAGTCCACTTTCCCTTACTTTTTTAAGTACACGTTTTGCAGTTTTCACTGTATTATCGGCTAGTCCATTTTATTGGGGATTTAAAGGACTCGAAAATGACTGTTTGAAATTAAAATCTTTCGAAAATGTAGACATATTGTTTGATGAATATTGACTTGCATTGTCGCTTCTCAACATGTCAGGTACTCCAAATCTTGCAAAACGTATTTTCAACTTTCTAATTACAGTACTCTTTTTCATGCCAGGTAAGTAGTTAATTTCAAAATAGTTACTGTATGCATCAACAGTGATCAAATAGTCTTTAACGTCTAACGTAAATATGTTTGTAGTCACATGCTACAATGGTCTGTCTGGTATGTCATGTTGAAAAAGGGGTTCTTCTTTTTCGTTGGATGTTCTTTATTTCAAACATAAATTACACTGTAAAACGTGCCGAGTTATTTGTTTGCACATGCTGGGCCAAACCAAAGCATCTTTCGGTTGTTGTACTGTTTTCTGTACACCCATGTGACTAGCATATAGTTAATCATATCATGTCGTAATGACTTTTTGATTACAATAGTTTGACCTCTGAAAATCACGTCTTCTGTAAATGAGAGTTCGTCCCTGTGTTTACAGTATTCTAGACTATGTTTTGGACAATCTGTCCTATAAATGGGCCATCCTTCTGATATAGTCTGTATCAGAGTTTGCATTTGACTGTTATCCTAATATGCGTTTTTGATCAAATCAAGTATACGGTCTGTTACGTAAGAGTATTTAAATACTATATGTACATGCAAATCTAGACCGTCAAAAGTAAACGAGTCTGTATCGAATGGGCTTATATCAACAAGTCCGAAATAGGAACATTTTTTCCACTCACGTAATACACGTCAAGATCGTATTTTTGTAACTGTAACATATTTCTCTGCAGACGTGGTAGGACTGCAGAAAGGGACATTTTCATGATTGCATAAAGGAGCTTATGATCTGATCTGACCGTAACCTGTCTTCAATAAACATATTGATGGAAGAGTTTGCAACCAAACAAAATAGCTAACATTGGCGTAACCGGATTCTGTTAATGTCAATGTCTTTGCTGCATATGAAATCGGTCGTCCGTCATGTATGATTGCAGCACCAACACCGAGTTTCGATGCATCACATTCCAAGGGTTTCTTGTCATCAAAATATGCTAAAACCGAGTTTGCGTAATAGCATGTTTTGTTTGCTCAGTTAGATAATGATTTAAGCAGCAATCTACTAAATTCTGTTAACTACTGTTGAACAATTATGAATTCATTTGGAAGAAGGAAGAAGGATTCTGCTTTAGAGTTATTTAAATGTGCTGATTCTCCAATGTTCATATTAAAAAGGAGTATTACCAACCGTCTGATGACATTTAAAATGGATTCCGAGGTATCACTGTCTCTATTATGTTCTCCAACAAATCTTCATGCGAAAAAATTGAAAGTTTTAATTAATGAAAGTACAATTAACGAAAAGAGTTGAAAATTGTGGTATTTTTCTTTTCTCCATTTGTAATAATGTTTTCAAAGTGTGTCCGCTGCAGATGATTGAAAATGAGTATACATGTTGATTATGTTATCTATTTTGTCTATAATTATGTTCTGTAGCTTCATAGGTTTTTAGTTCACCTGAGCATGAAGTGCTCTAGGTAAGTTTATGTGATCGCCTTTTTTCGACGTTCGTCGTCCTTCGTGTGTCAACATCTTCTCCTCTGTAACCATAGGGTCAATCGGGATGACACTTCATTGAAAGCATCCTCCTAATGATCTTACCAAATTCCTTCAAATGTGTTTGATCCATGCAGCGGTCTGGTTTCCATGGCAACCGAAAAGAAACAACTTTAAAACAATTCTCCTCCAAAACCGGTTGGCACATTTTCAAAGAAAATTGTTGAAATGTTCCTTTGGTGACCCTCTATCAGATTCCTCAAGCCATGTTGATACTTCGAAAAACATGGCGGCCAAGGGGCGGGGCTGTTTTAGCTTATAAAGCTTAAATGTAGATTTTAAAAATCTTCTTCTCAAAAAGTAACTGACCCATTTCCAATTCATTTTGTCGAAATTTTCCTTTGGTGACCTTCTTATTGATTCCTCTAAGCCATGTTGTTTGGTCATAAGAAAATGTTTTTGCCAGGGTCAAGGCTGTTTTGTCTTATAATGCGAAAGTGAAAACTTTATAAATCTTCTACTCGGAAAGTATCTGACCGTTTTCAAAATGATTTTGAAAAACATTTTAATGTTCTTTCGGTGACTTTCTATTACGTTCCTTCAGGCCATGTTGTTTGGTTGATAATCATGGCCATCAGAGGCGGTGCTCTCCTGCCTTTTATAGCTGAAGTGATAACTATAGAAATCTTCTTCTCCAAAAGATTCTGGCCGACTTCCAAAATACTTAATGTAATGATTTATCACATTGCATTGATCAAGTTAGCGATCCAGGGCTATCATGGCTCTCTTGTTTACATTATCGATCTGACCATACTAGTCTAGTCTGGTTGAGTTCATGATTGTACTAAATAATTATTAGGATAACGATGCAATGACATGTATACACAAGTTTGTAAACACTGTAAATGTGTAACAACTCTTTGTTAAATCTAACCCTTTGTTCCCTCTAGTAAATGAAATTCATCTATTTCTTCTGTCAAGGTAGATTTGTTTGTAATAGTTTAATAGCATTCTTACCACTTGCATATGCATTTGCAGCAGCCTTCTTTTAAAAACATTGTGACAAAAGAAGGCATTGCTCATAGAGAGCCATATATCATTTTGCCACAATGTTTTATGTTCTATTCTCAAATATTTAGAACAATAAACCTGATATATCAACCCTTACCCACATACAGAACCTTTGTGAGCCTCTGCAGCAGACAACTTTTTGAATTATTGTAGCAAAAGAAGAAATTGCCCTCTATGAGCAATGCCTACTTTTGTCACAGGGTTTTCTGTTCTATTCTGAAATAATTAGAACAATAAGCCTGAGATATTAAACCTTACCCACTTTGTGAGCCTATGCAGCAGACGACTTTTTGAATTATTGTGGCAAAATAAGAAATTGCTCAGTATATTTATTTTCTACTGAGAACTAGCTGTGGCATCAAAAAGAATTTGGTCAAAATAAGAACTAGTCTGACAGCAACAAACTAGTAGATTTTCTTTTGGGCTAGTCAAACATTCGAAAAAACTAGCCAGACTTGTTATTGGAAAAAGATAATTAAAGTCTACTTTCACTTTCCAATTAAACTTTTGGAAAAAAAATTGTGCTCTTAAATGGGTAACGAAACTCAATGAAAATTACGGATACTCAATGTTTATTCAAGAACTGCGTTTTTGTTCCGTTCCGACCAACTCTGACTGCATAACAGGATGTTTTTAGGAAAAGATTAACAATAGAGGACCTTGTTCTTAAATAGACAATTATTCCAGAAAAAAACTAATCTTGTCCTAAAGAAAAGAAAAGAGTCATAAAAGTTAAACATGATCCATAAATGACCTACATAGTGGTCGGTAAGTTACATTCAACTGGGAAAAGATCAAAGAAAATGCCGCCCTGTTTCTTCAAGTTCCCAAACGACACGTGTGCTGATGTAATCAATATTCTATGACAACTTAAGTGAAATGGACTTCCTTAAACTTAGTTTTAGGATCAATCCGAATAACCTGACGAGTGGAACGTAATTAGATAAGAATAAAACAAAACGGATTTCACTTGTTTTGTGAGAAAATAATAATGATTTTGTTCATTGTATCTCCCACAAAGTATTCCGCTAAATACAGATAAACCTTATCTCTCAACTCACCAAACTATTTATTTTAAAGGGGGATTTCAATTGCCACAATACATTGTGGGGATGTAACGACGTCAATATAAAGGGTCGAAAGTTAGAAGATTTTGTTTTTTAACAAGATCTTTGTCTTTTAAATAAAAATCATATACATACTTGCACCCTGCTACTGGTTCTTACTCATCTCTTAATATTGCTGTTTGTAGCCCTGATATATTTGTTGATTTCTCATGGAAGGCTGCAGACGACCTTCATTGAAGTGATCATTTTCCTTTAATTATTACTGAAACTAGACGCTCTGTCCAGGAGCGTCCGAGGCGATGGAGGCTTCACAAAGCGAGCTGGAATTTATTCCAGATGCGATGTGAGCAATCTATTACTTCGGATTCTTTTTTGGATTGTGATGATCCTACACAACTTTTTATTTCATTAATTTATCAGACAGCTCAGGAAGCAATACCCCGAACTTCGACAACTCCAAAGCACCCTCACAAACCTTGGTTTGATGAGGATTGCAAAAAGGCTATAGGAACACGCAAATCGGCTCTCAGACAATATGACCTGAGGCCAACCCAAGAAAACCATGTAAAATTTTAAATAGCTCGGGTAAAAGCTCGTAAAACTATTAAATAAACTAAACGTGCGTCTTGGGGACGGTATGTATTTGGTTAAATTCTAGATCATCCGTCATTTGATCCATTTTGAAACTTTCATCCGTGAAGCTTTTATTAAAAAGGAGCATGTAGTCTCAGTCTTCTTTGACTTAGAAAGTGCATATGACACGACTTGGAAGTATGGAATTATGAATGACCTCTATGCTTTTGGCATAAGAGGTCGCCTTGCTTATTTTAGTTCTGCATTTTTAACTGACCGCCAGTTCAAAGTTCAAAGATGATACTTTTTCTGAACCACACGAACAGGACATGGGTGTTCCCCAGGGATGTATGCTTTCTGTTACACTTTTTAGTGTTAAGATTAATAACATTATCAAATCTGTTTACCCTGGAGTTGAATGTTTTTTATATGTTGATGATTTCTGCATTCGTTACAGATACAAATATAAGCATACAATTGAAAGACAATTGCAACAAGTTTTGAATAATTTGCAAAAATCGTCAAATGAAAATGGCTTTAAATTTTCTAAAAGCAAGACCAACTGTATGCACTTTTGATAACTTCGTAAACACCACCTTAACACTAAATGGCACTCGTATTGAGGTTGTCTCTGAATTTGAATTCCTTGGTCTATTATTTGATCCAAAACTGACTTTTATTCATCATATTAAATATCTTAAAAATAAATGCCAAAAAGCTTTAAATCTGTTACGCGTTGTGTCCCATATGAACCGGGGAGCTGACAGTAATGTCTTCTGGAGACTGTACAGGTCATTAATACAATCTAAATTAGACTATGCGTGCATTGTCTATGGCTCTGCACGAAAGTTATTCATTGCAACACTTATATTCACCATCAGGGTTTACGGTTAGCCCTGGGCGCTTTTCGAACCTCGCCCGTCAAAAGTCTCAATGTAGAAGCCAATGAACCATCCTTATATTTACGCCGACACAAACTAGCTTAGCAGTATTTTTTAAAACTTAAGTATAATCCTTCAAATCCCACTCATAGAGTTGTTTTCAACCCTTTATACAAGGAATTGTTTTTAAGGAAGGAATGGGTAATACCGCCTTTTGGTATCCGTTACGCTCCAGAAGTTGCTAAGCTTGATGTTGAACTTGAGGACATCGCAAAGCAGGAGATTTCAGATGCCCCCACCTTGGACTCTAGATAGTCCATCATTCATTTATGATATTGCAACCGATAAAAAGGCCTGCACATATCCTATTGTGTTGAAAACCAAGTATATGGAAATTAAAAATACATATTTTAACTTTGAACGTATTTATACAGATGGTTCTAAGTATGGCAAAAGGGCTGCTGCTGCCGCAGTTCCTGATGGCGATGTGCGAAAAACATTTCGTTTGCCAGAAAATGCTTCTATATTTTCTGCCGAGTTAAAGGCAATTCATTTTATATATTACCTTTTAAAATACCTTATTTTTATTTTTAAACCTTTAAACAATTCAATATTATTGGCAAAGTGGCTAAAATGATCATGTTAAAAATAAACTCCATTTATTTAAGCCTGTGCTTAGTGAGTGGCTGCCAGTTTTGAGATCCTTTCGTCGTGAAGAAATTGTTCTTACCCGTCTATGCATTGAGCACAGATGGTTAATGCATGCATACTAACGGGTTCATCGCAGTGACAATTGTAAGTTGAACAACATGTTGGGAATAGTGGTAGAACTTCACAAATGGTGAAAGCAAGAGTTCAGCTGACATAATAATCATAAAGACATACAAGTTAAACAATGAGTAATAGACAACACATGGTAATACATTGCCTAATTAAAGCCACTAGTTAACGGTTTACGAACATCCATTCGATATGAAAGTACACGAACATTTTTGTCTTCATAAAGACCGTCAACTTAATAACATATGTTTAAACTACAATGTCTTATGTCCTATTAATTAGAGATTAACGCTTTAAATTTCAAAAACAAGGTTAAAATGGACAGACAGGTGTGAACATTTTACAATTCGCCATTTTTGGTTGATGAATGAAATGTAAACAACCAATGTTATGATGGTAAATTATGATCGAGACGGTGTCATGCAACGCAAAATAAAATATAAATTGTGTAATATGTTAATAGATGATTTCCTGTCCTGCGTGTTTGATCACAAGTTGAATCTTGCATTAATCATTTGATTTTTGTTTCGTGTCACAGGCTTTTTCACATTTTGACACCATTTTGATTTGGCACGAGAACCGAAGCTCTGTGATATCAATACGCGATCACTTAAGAACGATAACCATGTGTTGTAGTAAACTTCAAACTGCCTTATTTTGGTTAATTCCACATCTTTTTGAATAATTTAATATATGTTAACAAATAATTAACGGCAAAATTATTTAATACCATACAACGGTTATTGGTTATACTCTAGAACGATTTCGTTAAATCAAATAAACCTGATGTTGAGTGAGTCGGCCCATATCACACCGGTTTTTGTAAACAATTGTGTTGACTAGATCAAAGTGCCTTACATGCCGGTTATTTTATAAGAACGATATGTATTTTCACATTAGATACGGTGTTTTTTTCTGATTGTTACATTACAAAAAGGATAGTCATACAATGGAAACAATGTCGATCTTCCAGTTAATGTGATTTCGTTGTTGTTTACATGGTCCTGTCAAGTTACACTGCTGCAAAACAGATGAATACAATACAATACAAATGTTTTATTTCGTAAACAAAGGCCTCCGGCCCAAAATACATTACAATTATTTACAACAATTCAATGAGTTACGTACTTATATTAATTGGTTGTTCATTTCTTTTTAATACGTGATGAATATAATTTGAGAGTTTTCTTATTTTAAGCGTGTCATCGACTTGTAGAATATTATAAAAGTTGGGAAGATCAGATTCATCAGAGTACCAAGATAACAAAAGTTGAAGACGTATATCCGAATATCTCGGACATACAAAAAAATACATGGTATTCATCTTCCACAACTTTCGAATGTTCTGTAATTTCGCAGAACTGACAGAAACGATTTTCTCGATCGATATTCTGATGGCGACCGGTTTCTATTTTAAACTTATGGCTAGAACAGCGAAAACGTGACATTGCTTTTTTATGTAAAAATGGCATGTCAATGCATAAATATTTCTCTGGGTTTAATAAGGTTTTGAAGTATTTATATGTATCACAACGTGGCGAATCTTCAATACTACCGTGCCAATTTTGTTTCATACAATCTATTAGCCTTTGCTTGAATTGTTTAATGAAAATATTAATATCCCCAACTTCTTGAGAGACCCAAACAAAACCATACCCGTATCTGAAAAGGAGTTTTTTAATATTTGAAGCCCATGTAAGTCTACCAGCTTCATTTAAAGACTTGAGCATTTTGTAACAATTTTTCGGATAACGATTATTGTGCATATGTAATAATTTACACCAATATTTAATGCAATTAGTATGATACGTTATACATAAAGGCAGTCTACCACATTCACCTAACGCAACACTATTACTAACAGAACTGTTAACCCCTAAAAAATATTTACAAAAGTCTACTTGAACTTTTTCAATTGTTCCAGAATATTCATAACCCCATACTTCTGAAGCATAACATAAAATAGGTGTTACGATGGCGTCAAAAAGTTTAAAAATATCATTATGTAAAAACTTACCAAACGGTTGTTGATATTTTCGTATAGCAAATATGGCTTTTTTAGCCTAGGCTGCAAGTTTAAGTTTTGCAGAGGACCATGACAGTTTAGGAGTAAACAATAATCCCATATATTTATAAAAGGATGTTGTGTTAATACGATTCCCGTCATATGCCCATTTTTCATATAACCTAAGTCTACCGCCGTTTCTAAAAACAATAATTTCGGTTTTATTAAGATTAATGCACATACCAGATGAAACACAGAATTCGTGTAGAACATTTAGTTGAACTTGTAATGTTGATGCCGTTTCTGCCACATGTGTGACGTCGTCAGCAAATAATAGGCATAAAATATCAGGTATATCATTAGTTATGAAAATTCCACTACCACAACGTTCCCTCAGAATAGTACATAGATCGTTTATATAAAAAGAAAATAAGATTGGGCTACTTTTGTCCCCCTGTCTAGTTCCGATATTACAAGAAAATGACTCTGTAAGACCATTTGTTGTGCGTACACATGCTTTAGTTTTACTATACATAGAAACAAAGATATTTAACAATTTACCAGTTACACCTTTCCTGGCAATCGTTCTAAACAGTTTTTCATGAATTAAAGAATCAAAAGCCTTGCTGAAGTCCACATAGAGACAATAAAAACGGCCCCCTTTCTTAGAAAGGTATTTCTGTGCCATAGACTGAAGAGAAAACATATTATCTACTGCAGAATATCCTTTCCTAAACCCTGCTTGCGCTTCATCGATTTTACATTCACGTTCCGCCCAATTATAACTTCTTGTAGTTGCTATATGTGAAAATATTTTATACATAGTACTTATAGGAGAAATACCTCTATAGTTTCCAGGCTCATTTTTAGATCCTGCTTTATGTATTGGGCAGAGAATACTATCAGCCCATGAATCTGGATAAACTCCAGTATTTAATATATCATTAAACAAGACATTTAAAATTGGAGCTATTTCACTCTCAGTATGTTTGTAAAACTCGGCACCAATACCACATGGACCTGCGCTCTTCCCAGATTTCAGTTTTCGAATTCCAGTAATTATTTCCACGGTAGTAATAGGACCATTTAAAGCGTCATTATTATCTAAGGCTACATATTGTAAGATTTCCTCGTTATTATGATTACGATTATCTTCCGTGTTTAAAAGAGTTTTAAAATAATTTACCCAATCGTTCTCGGAAATACTGTTATCATTGCGAGGTTTGGCATTACCTTGCTTAATAGTTTTCCAAAATAATGAAGTTTTTTTTTTCGACTTTAAGAGTTCATCGCGTTTTAACATTTCATATTGACATTTTTTAATTTTACAAGTATTTTTAAAAGCATTTCTGCACACTTTATAATTTATGAGATCGATTTGTAAATTTGTCAATCAAAATAATCTTAATAATGCGTATTTTCTCTGTTTAGACGTTTCGCAATCCACGTCCCACCAAGGTGGTTGGGTATCATTTATATGTTTCGAACGTTTTTGTTTTAAAATCATAGATTCAGCAGATGTGGCATAAATATGTGGTATAATATTGACTGTTTGATTTACATCATTACTTAATTGGTATTGTGATTCAGTTAATAATTTCCTGAATTTTTCTAAAAATACATCTTTATACTCGTCTTTCCATTTATATTTTATAATTGGTCTTTGTGTACATGTTTCAATATTTTGCTGTACATGTTTACTAGGAAATTTAAACTGGCAGTTTAGTGGGAAATGTATCGATTCATCACGGTTTTCAATACAGAAATATGAAATATATGGAAAAAGATCACTAGATGCGATATTGTAATCAACAACGCTGGCACCGTTATGATTTATACACGTAAAGTTTCCACGAGTATCGTCATAAAGACGACCATTAATGATATGAATATTATTACAACAACATAATTCTACAAGAGTGTTACCATAATTATTGTAGCGAACACAATCCAAATTATTTCTTCTCATTTCAAAATTATCACTTTCATAATCAACGTCTCCAAATACGAAATCTAAATTATCATTTGGAATAAAATCTAAAAAATCGGTAGTACGAGAATTAAAATCCCTTGCCAAAAAGAAAAGACAATCTTGGTACTCTGATCTTATTTCTATAATGTTGTTTTCTAATATAAGGATACCATTCTGTTCCCCAACATCATATATACTAGAACCTTCAGGAGAAACGTAAGCAAAACACATAATAATGTCTTTTAGATTTTTGAAACATGAGCAATTAAAATGTAAAACAATACAGTTTTCAAAATTCAAAAATGTTTGTGTTATCTTAATTTGTTTGGAGAGAATATTACTAATAAACACACCAACACACCAAGACAATCTTGGTACTCTGATCTTATTTCTATAATGTTGTTTTCTAATATAAGGATACCATTCTGTTCCCCAGCATCATATATACTAGAACCTTCAGGTGAAACGTAAGCAAAACACATAATAATGTCTTTTAGATGTTTGAAACATGAGCAATTAAAATGTAAAACAATACAGTTTTCAAAATTCAAAAATGTTTGTGTTATCTTAGTTTGTTTGGAAAGAATATCACTAATAAACACACCAACCCCCCCCCCCCCCCCCCCCACTGTTTCTTATAGCATTTTTTTTTTTTTTTCTAACACAGTCATAATATGTATAACCATATAAAAACTTGTTAAATTCACCTTTAAAAGAACTCCAAGTTTCAACTAAAGCAATAATATCAAAATGATTTAAATATTTTTTCAAATTCTCATTACTATTATGTTTATATAATCCTTCTATATTCCACGTGAGAATATTTACAGCTGTCAAAAGTTCATTTGGTTCGCCTAGGCCGTTTCCCTATTGTTCATCTAATTCTCCACCCGCTGCCTCGTTTCCGAACCCGATAGCTCCGCCTCCTTCATTACTTCCAGCCAATAAATCGTTGTTATCGCTAACGACACGTGGACGAGTCCATGCACGATCTTTGTCACTAACCAGGATTGAGCGTTCGTTCTCAAAATCCCACCTGTACACATTGTTTTGGATTACGAGTTTATCATGTCTAATTGACGCATATTCACCGTTATTTCTCGCTTCAATCATTAACTTGCCGAGTTCTCGCCTGGCTGTTTTCACACGGTCCGTGTAGTCTTGCTGCACTGAAAAGGCGGATCCTTTTTCAAGGGTTTCCCGTGCCGCTCGTAAAATCTGTTCTCGGTCCTTATATCGATTGAGTTTAACAATAATTGAACATTTATCGGGATTCTTGGATTTAAGCCTATGGGCACGTTCGATCTCAACGTTCTCACACTGGGGCAGATTTAAGTCGTGTTTTATGAAGTCTCTCACCTTTTCTTCGCATACATCCCAACGTTCATGTAAAGTGCCCTCAATCCCATGTATCCGTATATTGTTGCGCCGCGAATGGCCCTCAAGATTATCAATTTTTGTTGTCAATGTTGAGACTTGTGTACGCATTTTCTCGTTTTCAATTTTAAGATTCTTATTTTCCGTCCGTAACTCCTTTATAGACTCATTGACATTATCAATTTTCGATGATAGGGAATTAATATCAGTCCTTACTTGTTTATTTTGTCCGGCAATTTCCGCTTTCATCGTGTTCAAGAATGTCATAATTTCTCCATTAGACTCCTTTTCACCATGGTTACCTTGCGTAGAAAGTCTCCTATCCGATGTAGAACCACTGGCTGTTTGCGCAAACGAGAGTGTCCGTTGTCTGGTTGAAACTTGTGAGTTTTGAGTAGTTTGCACGTTTTGCCACTGTGTAGAACCTGGACCTGGGTTGACCTCTACGTTCCCGCTGACAACCAACAACAGTGACAATGCAATCAAAGTCCTTAAACACAAAGACACGCTCTTTTTTTAACACAAAGCACTGCCATTCTACTCCTTGACTTATCGGGCATCGAAAAAGTTCCAATACGCGCCCTATATGCACATATATCGACTCCCATGTTAAATTATAGCTATCCAAATTACACGTGCAAGAAAAATATGTCCGCCATTTCAAGGGACGTAACTCTAACTGTGCACTATTTGTTCATGCAGTAGATTACCAGTGGTCACCTCGTGGTCTAAAACTTTAGTACGGTGTCCTCAATGGAGCATTTATATCGATTATACGTTTTCTTTATGTGAATCACTCTTTTATTTGGATATTTCAAACTATTTGCACTTTTGTATTATATGTCCTTACCTTTTGACAAGGGAAGTAAATTGAAGGAGCATTTATATGTGTTTTATGTGTTGATTATTTTGTGAAATAGTTATATTCGGGCTAATATTTGGATATTTCAAGTTGTTACCAATAATTCCGTTTTATTTAAATGTGAATTTGTAATATAACTGCCAATATGGCATTGCAAAGAACAGATAAAAGAAGACAAAACAGAAGGAAATTTGGAATATCATGAAAAACAACTTAAGAAAGTACAACTTTACTCCTGTGATAACAAACATTAAAAACCCTACCAAATAACAAGAACATAATCTTGTAATCATAAGAAAGGTAAACTTTTAAAACTTGGAACGTCTTCATTGAAAGTTCAGATGAAATTTCTGGTTACATTATCATTAACGTAGCAAATCTATCAAAGTATGTGAAGGAAATAACTCAACATTGTTGCTTTTGCTCTGAAGCCCAGATAATTGCATCTAACAGCGGAAATCCCATTGTGTTACGATCAGAAATGAAAATAAATGGGTTATTCAGTGTGTGTTTGGCCATGTGTAAAGGCTGTGATAATTATACCCCCAAAAAACAAAGTTTTGGGGGGGTATATAGGAGTCACTGTGTCGGTCGGTCGGTCGGTCGGTCGGTCGGTCGGTCGGTTGGTCGGTCGGTCGGTCGGTCGGTCGGTCGGTCAGAAGCCATATTTTGTCCGGACCATATCTTAACAATGCAACATAGGATTTGAATGAAACTTCATAGGATGATACAACACGTTGAGAGGAAGTGCGGTGTACAGGAACCATAACTCTATTTTATCTAAATACAAAGTTATTGCCCTTTGTTACTTTTCCTTATTCGTAGAGTCTTGTCCGGAGCATAACTTTAAAACTAATTGTTGGAATTTAATAAAACTTCATAGGATGATACAACACATTGAGAGGAAGTGCAGTGTATAGGAACCATAACTCTTATTTAATCTAAATAAAGAGTTATTGCCCTTTGTTACTTTTTCTTGTCCGGGGAATTACTTTATAACTAACAGATGGAATCTAATAAAACTGCATACAATGGTAGAGCATAATCAGAGAAAGTGCAGTGTACAAGAACCATAACTCTAATTTACATAATTACAGAGTTATTGCCCTTTGTTACTTTTTCTTATTCGTAGAGTCTTGTCCAGAGCATAACTTTAAAACTGATTCTTAGAATTTATTAAAACTTCATAGGATGATACAACACATTGAGAGAAAGTGCAGTGTACAGGAACCATAACTCTATTTAATCTAAATACCGAGTTATTGCCCTTTGTTACTTTTTCTTGTCCGGAGAATTACTTAATAACTAACAGATGGAATCTAATAAAACTGCATACAATGGTAGAGCATAATCAGAGGAAGTGCAGTGTACAAGAACCATAACTCTAATTTACATAATTACAGAGTTATTGCCCTTTGTTACTTTTTCTTATTCGTAGAGTCTTGTCCAGAGCATAACTTTAAAACAAATTGTTGGAATTTAATTAAACTTCATAGGATGATACAACACATTGCGAGGAAGTGCGGTGTACAGGAACCATAACTCTATTTTGTCTAAATACAGAGTTATTGCCCTTTGTTACTTTTTCTTGTCCGTATAATTACTTAATAACTAATAGATGGAATCTAATAAAACTACATATAATGGTAGAGCATACTCAGAGGAAGTGCAGTGTACAAGAAACATAACTCTACTTTACATAATGACAGAGTTATTGCCCTTTGTTACTTTTTCATATTCGTAGAGTCTTGTCCGGAGCATAACTTTAAAACTAATTGTTGGAATGTAATAAAACTTCATAGGATGATACAACGCATTGAGAGGAAGTACAGTGTACAGAAACCATAACTCTATTTAATCTAAATACAGAGTTATTGCCCTTTGTTACTTTTTCTTGTTTACAGAGTTATGGCCCTTTTGTTGGTCGGTCGTAAGCCATTTTTGAGTCAAGGTGCTGTTTTGGGGGTATTTATCATCTTCAGTGATATTTCTAGTTTCTTTTACTTGGAGACCAGCCCTAAACAACTAAATAAGCATCATGATATTAATGTGCGTGCAGTATTTGTAGCATACACGTTTTCTCTTCCATAGCATTTAATTGATTCGTGGATTTACACAACAGTACTCCACGAAACATTCGTTCCATACATCTGGCCAACTTCCCCAATAGACAAATTAGTACATTTTGTAACGTGAATAATGCTTTACCTCGACTTTACAATTACTTAACCCAGGGAATAGCTGGTTCTCTAATTCTTGAGTAGGTTCCATATCTTGGGTATGCGAGTTATGGTAATAAAAACGTTTTATAAAATCCAACTTCGGTAACATTGTAGTATTCCATAAATAAGTATTTCAATGAATATGCATATTGTCGTTGTAAATCATGCGCGAAGAATTCGTATCGCTCGACTAAAACTCCCAATATGCCTTGCAACGTCTTCTGTCGACATACCAGCATCAAGCAAGCCAATCGCACGTTCGCGTAAATTATTGGGTATTCTTGGCATACTAAAAATGCTACAATGTAAAAAATGATATATATTTTTAAATTTTTGGAGCGTTTTCGTTCACTTGACAACAATGTCAGTAAGACAAGCAAAACAAATTGACCGAATACCACATGGGACATGTTGAACAAATTATGAACGTGCAAATCGAGTTTCACGTCATCGACGAATAACAGTGCAAATAAATTCGATACAATTCATGAATCCTGATAACACAGGTGAAGGCTAATATTACCTGGCTACTAACTTTACACAATAATTTCTTTAACACAACAAACACTATGTGTACAAATCGGAAGTTTCTTTTGTTTGTTTGTTCAGTATACGAGGGCTGTCCCACTAAATCGTAGACTTTGTTGATACAAATTTAACACGACGTCACATTAGAAAAATACTTTGGATCTTATGTAATCAATATATAACAAATAAGAAAATAAAGACAAACTGAACTGGTATTGTTTTATTAAGTGGTCGTACATTGTTTTCAATATACTACTATACCTAACCGGCGCAGTCAGAAATATGAAAATCCTTGTGTGTTGATTTAAGTGTTCTGAGCAGACGTGTGCGTCAATTTTCCCGGGAAAACGTTATATGACATGAACACGATGTTATTATGACGCCATCAGGTTGAATTTCAAACACTTGACGTTATTCTTAACAACGATACGCACGATAATAATTCATCATCACAACTTGTGTAAAGCAGAACATGGCGACGTCAGACGAAGAAGTGGCGCGCAGAACAGCTATTCTATTATGTGTACAATCAAGAATGACGCCTATCAACTCGTTTCGCCAGACGAAATCCACATAACGTTACAAGAATATTTCCAGAGCACTAGTGTATAAATGGCATGGTAAATTTAGCGAAGGTAACACGGAGAATACACCTCGTGGGCGGCCGAAGTACAAGGATTGCAGAACAGTGAAATCCGTGCAGGACGTCATTGACTATGACAGGCGACGTACCGTTCGAGAAGTTGCTGAGATGGCCTGTATAAGTAAGTCTACAGCACAACGCATCCTTAGATCGGACTTGAGTATGTCACACGTTAGCGCTCGTAGCGTCCCTATACTATTTACAGTGGAAGAAAGGCATGTTCGAGTCAGTGCATCAAGGACGTTCATTCGAAAAGTTGGAAGAGATCAACCCTACCTCTCGCGAATCATAACAACAGACGAGACTTGGGTCCACTACTTTGAACCAGAGAGTAAACAAGCCTCAATGGTTTGGAAGCACACCGAAAGTCCACCACCTCAGAAGGCGAAGAGAGTGAAGTCGATGGGAAATGTGATGTGCATCGTCTTTATAGACAAGAAAGGGGTCATATTTTCCTAAGTTGAATACGTATTTACGAGGAACACGATTTAATGACAGAACTGACATCAGTCATGCGATCCAAAAATTCAACCGCACATTAGACCGTGACTGGTTTGTGAACGTTTACGAGAATTAGGTAAGACGCCACCATAAGTGTATTGCACATCAGGGTGTATACTTTGAGAAGGAGTAGTATGCGACATTATTATGACGCTAACCGCGGCATTCATGACGTTGGCTTGCGCCGCTCCTGTGTACATGGTATTATTAAATGTTTTGTAGAATTTTTATTTTTAGTTATTTTGTATTGTAATCTCGTGTGCATTTGCACAAGAAGACGAATTAAACATCGAAGAAATCTGTTGAAAACTTAGTTCATTAGTTTTTTAGAAATAACTTAAGTCTACGATTTAGTGGGACAGCCCTCGTAGATGTATGCAGGAATTACAATTTTGACACATGTACATGTAAATCATTACTTTTATGTTTTTGATTTGTATCTTTTCTAACAATACATGTAGTTATAGAATTATATGACTGTCTGCTACAAGAACTCAATACTCTTCATTGAGTTAACATTTGTATACCACTGTATCATTTATAACAAGATAGCTATTTACTTTTTAAAGTTTTTTGTAAATGAATACTATTTTATGTTTTCAGTTTATTTCCCAACCTTCAACCTCGACTGTGACCAATAAAAGATATCGAACTATACTGGATTCTCCTATACTGCATTCTCGACCAAAACCACATGCAATAGTTATTGAACCTTTATTTTCACCAATTCCCTCAACCAGTCAGGTACAGTACAAGTGACATCAATTTTTAAACTTAATATTATAGACCATACTTCGTTACTTTTATTCATTCATGTACTAATTGCCTTTATGAAATATTATGCCAACAGTATCTAAAACTCAGTAAAACATAACAGAACTGCAATTTCAGAAATATGAAACAATATGAAAAAAACCTTGTGCAGTATTTGTAGCATACACGTTTTCTATTCTATAGCATTTAATTGATTCATGGATTTACACAACAGTACTCCACAAAACATTCGTTCCATACATCTGGCCAACTTCCCCAATAGACAAATTAGTACATTTTGTAACGTGAATAATGCTTTACCTCGACAAAGAATGTTGGCAAGGAAAATAATTAAATTTAACAATTAACCCATGGATATCCTGTTACCTTGTGAACTGCATCCATGCTTCAATTCCTTCTTGATACCTTGGAATGTTATTATGTTTGCATATATTTAATTGCTAGTATTTGAATTTAATATTTGGTAATTTTGTATATTTTGTACAGAAAATAATTATTTTCATTTCAGGCAGCAGAACCTTATTCCCGGACAAGAAGAACTAAATATGTAACGTTTTTGGGCAGAGAGATATTACATGAGTGGATACTGGATGAAAAGAGCAGGAAAATATATTGGTATCATGGAATAGTAACCGATGTTGTTAAAGGTAGGGCACTAATATTTGTTAACAGAGAAAGGAGAAATACTTTTGAACAATGCCACCACTGTGACCAGAAATAGTAATCTCATGTATTGACGAGGAATTACCTTCTTTCAGGTACTCAGGAATGACTTGCAAACATACACAAATTCAATGTGTCTTGCTATATAACCTTTTTCGTTGTGACCATTTTGATACTGAACTTGATCACAATTTTTGTTCTATCGTTTATATTTATAAGTTTAATTATTAGACCCGTTCCCAATTGCAGACGCATTTTGCTAGGTTACTTTTTGTGAAAACAAGTTAACACTTTCCCACATACAACAAATCTGCAGAGGACAACTTTAAAAACATTTAGGCAAAAATATACAGAACAATCTGTATGAATGAAGGTGTAATTACTGAAAGAAGTTGAAAACATTGTGACAAAAGGAGAAATTGCTTGTTTTGAGCAATTTCTCATTTTGTCACAATGTTTTCGTAGAACGGCTGCTGCAGAGGCGTCGAAAAGTGTCTGTATGTGGGAAAGGATTAAGGTAAACTGAAGTCAAAAGGCATTCATTTGCTATTAATAAAATATATGTGTATGATCTTTACTAGGTAGAGATGGCCATCCAGGTTGTGTGTACAACATTTTGTATAAAGATGATGATACATCATATGAGATAGTTGATATACAGGATGACTGACTACTTGAAAGGCTCTGTGAAATTCAAAGAGTTGTAACAAGGTATGGAAATGTTTTCAAATACTTATATTTTTTATAAATCTATATTGTTTGAATTAATTTAGTTTTTCTATGTTTTATAATTAATATATATAAATCATGAATTCCTGTTAATATTGACAGATGGCAAATCTAGGCCACTACACCTTTTACTTGGTACTATTTTATATCAAATTAACATTGTGAAAATTGGATATTTTTTTAATTCAAATGGATGTACTGAACATGTTTTTGAAGCAAGGAGACATTTGTTTTTAATAAACTTCAAAAATTCAAAAACATTGTTCTTTGATGTATTGACTATAAGGATTAATGTATATTTTCTGATATATTTCAGTGTAGTTTGTGTTTGGGTGTACATACGGGGAATGGTTGTTTTGGTAAGATATTTATTTGTTCACAAGGTATTTTGATCACTTTATTGTATTATTAGGCAAACATGTATTCACCTATAATTCAGTAGAAAAATTATTCCAAACCAATTTGTATTCATTGAACAAAATGAAATTATTGTTTTGACATGCGCCCCACCCACTTATTGCTGCGATGAACCCTTAATGAACAGAGAGGAAGCTCCTCAATGTATTCCATGTTTTACTCAACTTTCAGTACAGCACATTCTTCTTGAGTGTGCTGATTTCGCCCCAATACGTGACAGATTGTTCAAGGCTCAAAGTATGCGTCAGCTCTTTGAGTCTGTAAAACCTGAAATGTTATTTGATTTCCTAAAGGGAAATATTAATATTTTTAATAAGATATGATTAATTTTGTTAATCGTGCTTTTGCACATTTATTACACTTACTGATGCTGTTTTACATTTGCTCAGATATTGTTTATCTTTATGTTATGTATTACATAGTCATGTTTAGTATGTGTGTCTATATCCAATTTTACATTGGCTTATATGTTGCTTTATATTAATCTTAAGTATCGCATACATCATGGTTGCTTGTATTTTCTAATAGTCTCGTTGTTTATGTCTTATTATTTCATCGTTTACAGTTAGTGAATTATCAAGCGCCCACAGTTGTCGGCGGCCCTTAAAACCCCATTAATTCATTCCGTCTCGCTGATGTAATATTTTCATTTCGCCAACACATTTCTCCATTTTGCCAAGCTATCAATTACACTTCATGTTCATAATAGACAATATTTTTACAACTAAGTAATTGAATAAAACATAGAATATTATAAATCGTTTAATAACAAAAAACGAATAATTAGAAAGTATACTTTTAATACCTATCTGAATTATTCCCATTTCGCCAATATACATAAACGCATGAAATGCTATAGGAATCGTAGAATTTGCATTATTAAGATACACGTTTGATATAAAATCAATAAAAACATAATTGGTTATAGTTTATTTAATGAAAGTAATCATTAATTTGACAATAATTCTCTTCTAATATCATATTTGATCTCCATTTCGCCCATTGTGCCGAAAAATCTCTATTGCGTATGTTATGAAAACCGATAAACAATTTCCCTTATACAATATATCGGAAGTAAACGACTTTGGACATATCTAGGCAAATATATGGTAAATCTCTATAACCGGGAGTGTACGCATCGAATATAGTTGAAAAACATCGTGGCAAATGGTACAGGAGGTTCAGTATCGCTCAACTGCAATTAGGCAAAAAATAAATCTTCAAACAGCCCCGCCCCATGGTGGACATAGCTTTCGACCAATCACCATTGATTGAAGGAATCTCGTAGAGCTTCAGCCAAGGAACATTTCTGCAAAATTATTTGAAAATCGGCCAAGAAGTTTGTGATGAGAAGATTCTCAAAGCGTTAACTAAAGTCATTATAAGGATAACAGCCCCCCCCCCCCGCCCTCATTGCAGCCATATTTTAAGACCAATCAACACTGCTTGGTGGAATCTGAAAGAGAGTCACACAAGGAAAATTTCTACAAAATTATTTGAAATGATAATTTCGTCCGAGGAGATCTTTTAAGTTTTCACTATAGCCATATAAGGCAAAACAGCACTGCCACCTGGAGGCCATATTTTCAACCAATAAACATGGCTTGAAGGGATCTTATAGAGGGTCGCTCAAGGAACATTTCTGAAAATCGGCCTGACCCTTTCGAAGAAGAATATCTTTTAAGTTTTCACTATAGCCATATAATGCAAAATAGCCCCGCCCCCTAGCGGCTATAGTTTTCAAGCAATCAATATGGCTAGAAGGAATCTGATAGAGGGTCACCCAAGGAACATTTCTACAAAATTATTTGAAAATCGGCCTACACTTTCGACGGAAAAGATTTCTTTGCTTTTCACTAAAGCCATTTAAGGCAAAAAATAAAACGCCATAAAGCGGCCATTTTTCGACCAATCGACATGGCGTAAAGGAATCTTATAGAGGGTCACATAAGGAACATTTCTACAAAATTATTTTAAAATCGGCCTGACACTTTCGGAGAAGAATATTTGTTAAGTTTCACTATAGCCATATAAGTCAAAATAGCCCCGCCCCTTTCGGCTATTTTTTTAGTCCAATCAACATGACTTAAAGGAACATGATAGAAGGTCAAACAAGGTACATTTCTACAAAATTATTTGAAAATCAGCCAGTTTAGGAGGAGAACATTTTAAAGCTTTTTCTTTCGATTACCATGGAAACCAGCTTTTTTCGCGGAACCCAACAAATTGGCAGAATTTACGAGAAGACATTGAGAGGATGCTTCCTATAAAGTTTCATCCCTATTGGCAAAGTGGTTAGAGAGGATAAGTCGTTTGAAGCAAAATGTTAACACACGCACGACGGACAATTCGCAATGACTTAAGCTCGATTGGTTTTCAGCCAGTGGAGCTAAACATTACTAACTATAAGCATTTTCTTCTATTGCCACTTATTCTCAAAAGTCATTTCCTGCAGAGGCGTTAGAAAGCATCTGTTTGTGGAATAAATATACTGCAGCAGAATAAAAAACAATTGCAATTAAATTATAAACTTTTTTTGCAGAGGATTTACATAACAACTGTATAAAACAAGAGGGTCATGATGGCCGCCCCAAATCGCTCACCTGAGTTATGCAATGACATTTCTAATGCAAAACACATAACAAAGTCTCAAACTGCTGAAATTAGAAATGTAGTCTCCAGCGTTGAAAAGATTTTCCTTCAATTTGCACTAGTGACTTAGTTTGAGAGTCAATATGACCCATATTCGAACTTGACCTAGATATTATTTAGACAATTTTTTGAAAAATGTTCAAGCTGCTGAAGAAAATAGTGTTAACAAGATTTTCCATCAATTTGGCCTAGTGACCTTGTTTTTGACTGGATATGACCCATATTCAAACTTGGCCTACAAATCATCAAGACAAACATTCTGCCAAAGTTTCAATATTTTCAATTAAAATACAGCCTCCAGAGTGTTTACAATATGAACTAGTTTTAGAACCAATATAACCCATGTTCAAACCTGACTTAGCTAATGTTAAGCCTAGTGACATTCTTTTTGACCCGACATAACCTATATTCGAACTTTGCCTACATATCATCAAGACATACATTCTGATTATGTTTCAACATGCTCAATTTAAAAATGCAGCCTCCGGAGTGTTAACAAGATTAACCTAGTGTTTGACCAAATATGACCTATATTCGAACTTGACCTAGCTATCATTAAGACAAACATTCTAACAAAATTTCATACTGCTTAAGCAAAAATTGTGGCATCTAGAGTGTTAACTAGATCGTCCTTCAATTTGGCCTAGTGATCTACTTTTAGACCCGACATTCATATTCGAACTTACATATTATCAAAACAAACATTCTGATAGAGTGTCAACATGCTCAAGTTTTTGACCTCATATAGCCCTGTTTCAAACTTGTCCAAGATTTGATGGAGATGAATGTTCTGATAAATTTCATGAAGATCAGATGCTAAATGTAAGCCTGTAGAGTGTTCACAAGGCAATTGTTGTCTAGGCCCGACATACGAACGACGGCCAAAATGTTATCACAATAGCTGGCCTTGAGCACTTTGTGCACAGGTGAGTTAAAAAATACACGTGGTCTGCAGGTGGTTTTGAAATACCTTATAATTGAATAAAATAATACAGTTGTTTTGCAGAGGTTTTGATTACATAACAATTGTTATACACATGTTTTGCATAGGTTTTGTATTACATAAAAAATGTAATAAAATAATACAAGAGTTCTGCATGAGGTTTTTAAATACCTACCAATTGTAATTATATAATATACTTATTTTGTAGAGGATTTGAAATACATAACAATTGTAATTAAATAATACAATTGTTTTGCAGAGATTTTGAATTACATTACAATTGTTATTAACTAATAAACTTGTTTTGCAGAGGTTTTGAATTACATTACAATTGTAATTAAATAAGACACATGTTTTGCAGAGGTTTTGAATTACCTAACAATTGTAATGAAATAATACAAATGTTTTGAAATACGTAACAGTTTTAATTAAATAAAACACATTTCGGCAGAGGTTTTTAATTGTATAACAATTGTAATTAAATAATACACGTGTTCTGCAGAGGTTTTGAATTGCATAACAATTGTAATTAAATAAAACACATGTTCTACAGAGATTTTGAAATGCATAACAATTGTAATGAAATAATACACATGATTGGCAGAGGTTTTGAAATACATAACGATTGTAAGTAAATAATACACTTGTTTTGAAATATATAACAATTGTATTTAAATCAGACACGCGTTCTGCAAAGGTTTTGAATAACAACACTTGCAATTAAATGAAACACATATGCTGCATGATTTTGAATAACAAAGCAATCGTAATTTAAAAATACACTTGTTCTGAAGAGGTTTTGACATAGATCACATCACATTTGTAAGTTGATAAAACACGCGTTCTGTGGAGGTTTTGAATTGCATAACCATTTTAAATAAATAATACATGTGTTCTGCAGAGGTTTTGAGTTGCAAAACCATTGTAATTATATAATACACATTTTCTGCAGAGGTTGTGAAATACAGAGCAATTGAAAGTAAATTATACACTTGTTCTTTAGCGGTTTTCAAGTACATAGCAATTGTAATTAAAGAATACATTTGTTCTGCAAAGGATTTGAAAGACATTACAATTGTAATTATATAATAACACGTGTTCTGCGGCAGCTTTGAAATACATTGCAATTGTAATTAAATGATACACATGTTTTGCAGAGACGTTGAGGATGTGTGTTCTTTACTTTATTAAGATAAAAATAAAACCCCAAAATAAAAGGTATTAAAACATTTTGTTCGTAAGCATCAGTACATAAAAACACAAGTTTTGTGTGAGATTGTTGTTATTGATTGCATGTCTTTTGTTAACTGGTAATTAAATGGATATACAGATTTTATATTATATACATTATACTTAACTATACATTTCCAACATTCACCATATCAATTTGGTAATTTAACCACATATTATGACAGTATACATATATACTATGACACTCTCGTTCGTTTATTTCAAAATTTCAAAATAAGTACTAATAAAAGCGAGTAATATTCTGTTCGAAATTTCATGATTTTTCAATATTTCATTCTTTGATAAACCCAATGTTATATACAATTAATTTCAAATTATGCGTGTTCTGTATTTTGCGCACCATGAACAAAACAATTGAAAGAAGTGCAATCGGCTTTCAGAAATTTTAAAAATATAACAAAATAGCGAAATACATCAATTCAAAATTGCACTGAAGTAACAAAAGTCCTTGAAAAAAAATGAGCCATATTTTGTCGAAATTTCATGATTTTTCAATATTTAATTCTTTGATAAACCCAATGTTATAAACACTTAATTTCAAAGTATGCGCTTGTGTTCTGTAGTTTGCGCTCCATAACCAAAACAATTCCAAGAAGTGCAATCGGCTTTCAATTTTTTTAAAAATATAGAAATATAGCGAAATACATGAATTCAAAATTGCACTGAAGTAACAAATGTGCTTGGAAGAAAGAGACCATTTTATAAACTTTTACTATCTAATTTCAAAGGCGAGTAATATTCTGTTCGAAATTTCATGATTGTTCAATATTTGATTCTTTGATAAACCCAATGTTATATACAATTAATTTCAAATTATGCGCTTGTGTTTTATATTTGCACTCCATGAACAAAACAATTGCAATAAGAGAAATCGGCATTCAGAAATTTAAAAAATATAAAAATACAGCGAAATACATGCATTCAAAATTGACTTGATGTAAGAAAGTGCTTGAAACAATTGTATCACTCTGTAAGTGTAAAGGTAAGGATTTATAAACAAGAGGGCCATGCTGACCCTTGATTGCCCACCTATTTATTTTTTTCACTTTGGCCATATACGCCCCGACTCTGGCGGCCATAGTTTTCGACAAATCAACATGGCTTGAAGAAATCTGATAGGAATATTTTTACAAACTTATTTGAAAATCGGCCAAACAATTTCGTAGGAGAAGAATTTTTCTTTTGATAGTGGGTCACCTCAGGAACATTTCCTTTCATTGCCATGGTGAGGTCATTGAGAGGATGCTTCTGTGAAGTTTCATCATAATTATAACACTGGTTACTGCGGAGAAGAAGTTGACGGGCGACAGAAAACGCACGACGGACGCCGGACAAAAGGCGATCACAATAACTCACCTTGAGCACATCGTGCTCAGGTGAGCTAAAATTATTACAGCAAAAACAAACACAAGTAAATGTAAAAAGTAGTACGCCGTTATCCGACCGAGAAATGCTCTAGTAATCTGTAATATAGGCGTTTTTGAAGCCATTGATTTGATTAAAACGTTACTTTTTAAATTTCATGCAGATGTCTCCTTGCAACGTTTGTTATCTTTATGGACGAGTAAATAATTACAATAGAATTGAAAGACAAGAGGACCATAATTGTCCTATATCGCTCAACTGATTTAATGAATTTTAAAGTTTTCAGTGTTCTTTCCCCTATATGAGTCTATGAAAAACAAGTGACCCCCGTAGAGGAGTAATTTTTTACCCCAGTGCTATAATTTGAACAATCTTGGTAGAGGTCCACTAGAGGATGCTACATACCAAATAACTTTTAGACAAGACAATATTTAAAGGTTTCCCCCTGAATGAGTCTATGTTAAAGTCCCTAATTATGTAAAACAAGTGACCATTTTTGGGTAATTTTTTACCCCATGGCTATAATTTGAACACTCTCGGTAGAGGTCTACCAGATGAGGCTACATACCAAATATCAAAGGCCAGGGCCCTCTTCTTTAAGACAAGAAGATTTTTAAAGTTTTTCCATCTAAATGAGTCTATGTAAAACAAGGTACCCCCGGGATGGGATCATTTCTGACCCCATGGCTATAATTTGAAAAATCTTGGTAGAGGTTCACTAGATGATGCAACCTATCAACTATCAAAGGGAGGGCCCCCTTCTTTTAGACAAGAAGATTTAGAAAAAAATAATCTCTATGAGTCTATGGAGTACAAGTGACCCCCATGTAGGGGTCATATATGACCCCAGGGTTATAATTTAAACAATCTTAGTAGAGGTCCACAATGATGCTACATACCAAATATCAAAGGCCTGGTCCTTCTACCTTTAGACAAGAACATTTTTAAAGTTGTTTACCTGTATGAGTCTATGTAAAACAAATGCCCCCTGGGGAGGGGTCAATTTTGATCCCAGGGCTATAATTTGTACAATCTAGGTAGAAGTTGTTCCCCTATCTATGTCAAACAAGTGACCCCGGTGGAGGGGTCATTTTTGACCCCAGGGCTATAATTTGAACAATCTTTATTTTAAAGGCCTGAGGCCTCTTCTTTTAGACAATAAGTTTGTTTAAGTTGTTTCTCTATATGAGTCTATGTAAAACAATATACTACAGGGAGGGGTCATTTTGACCCCAGAGCTATAATTTGAACAATCTTGGTAGAGGTTCACTAGATGATGCTACATACCCAATATCAAAGGCCTGGGCTCTCTACTTTTAGACAAGAAGATTTTTTAAGTTTTTCCCCCATATGAGCCTATGTTAAACAAGTGACCCCCGGGATGGGGTAATTTTTTACCCCGTGGCTTTAATTTGAACAATCTTGGTAGAGGTCCACTAGATAATGCTACATACCCAATATCAAAGGCCTGGGCCCTCTACATTTAGACAAGAAGATTGTTTAAGATTTTCACCTATATGAGTCTATGTAAAACAAGTGACCCCCCCGGGATGGGGTCATTGTTTACCACAGGGCTATGCTTTGAACAATCTTGGTAGAGGTCTACTAGATGATGCTATATACCAAATATCAAGGCCTTGGCCCTCTACCATTAAGTTTTTTCCCTATATGAGTCTATGAAAACAATTGTCCCCCGGGGAGGGGTCATTTTTGACCCCAGGGCTATTATTTGAAATATCTTGTTAGAGAGCCTTCTACTTTCAGAATATAATTCTTTGAACAAGTTTGAAAGAGATCCAACCAAGGATCATTCCTGTAAAATTATTTTGAATTTGGTTAATTGGTTTAGGAGGAGAAGTCGCTTGTAGGAAAATATGAACGGACGGACGACGAGGACGACGACGACGACGGATGACGGACGGTGAGCGATCACAAAAGCTCACCTTGCACTTTGTGCATAGGTGAGCTAAAAATAAGCAAGCATAAATAATTCTGACGCCGTCACAAATGGTATTCATGTTACACAACTCAAAGTACTCATTGCATTGTTCGGCAACTTGTACGATGAATACAGAAGTTGGTATCGCAAAATTGACGAACCAAATCACGGGGAAGCCATCGTTGAAGTTGAAAAGCTTTGTTAATGTTATCAACCTTTCAATGGCAAACCCGAGCGTCCTTGACCAGCTAACTTCATACAAATTGCTTGTCACTATGGTACGAGGGTGATATATCAGCCCAACATATCTTTTGTCTACTATAAGGACCCCTGTGCTCATGATTATTGAATAGGCAATCCATGTAATATCAGTGACGACGAAGTTTATTGACATAATTTTTAGGTCAATCTCTTACATTTGGACAATATCCCAAGCAGCATTAGATTAAGAGTCAAAGTGACCATCGAAAAAAGAATCACTTTCAAGTTAAGAATGATACACGTATCCAAGTCGACAGCGTAACTTTTTGGTAAACTTGTATCTCTAGTTACGTCGGTCAAGTTTTCCGGTGAAAGTGACATCAATGAATCAAGCGACAGTTTTATTTAGATTGAATGGGGTCATTTTGTCCTTCTGTATCTGAAGAAAGAAAATAACATGTATTTAGAACATCGCAATGTAAAATAAACACAGACAAAATAGAGGATAATTGTTCACGAACTTTCTGAAAAGTGCATAGTTGTAAAAAGACCGGTTTTGTGCCGAATTAGTAAATTCCTTGTATGTAACTCAACTTGACGTCATAATATGAAGTATGACGTTGTGGTATCTTTTTAAATTGACATTTTGGGTTACTCAATAACGGTAATATTTATAACAAATACCAGATCCGAGCAAGCGAACGCCAACTCTCTTCTCAATTATTAATCAAAATTTGAATATTAAATAGTGATGGAAACTAGGGACATTCTATCATAAATCAAAATTTAATTATTAAATAATGAAAAAAACATTGTAGAAAAAGAAGAGATATTATCCTGACACAAGTCGTTATGCTATCCCCCCAATCCTTAGCAACGCTTAGGGACGCGTCATCTACGGTTTTCAAAGTCTTTGGTATGACCTGACAAAGGATCTAACCCTGGTACCCCACTGTCAAGGCTGACACTTTAATCACTAGACCACCATGACCTTCATTGTGTCAAGAAAATGGTTAAACATATGACAGATTACCAGGAATCATGCCCTACCTTTGTTTCTCTCCTCTTCTAAATTAGGTATGGCCGGAGGGGCTGAACTGGGTACCGGATTGTTCGCTTGCATAGCTTTTATAATCCATTCTATCTGAAATATTTGGTAACCGACAAGAAAACAGAAACTTTCACTAGAAGACTTAACCCTTTCCCACTTGCAGATACATTTTTACGCATACTGCAGCAGACGCAATTTGAAGAAATTGCGGCAGAAGCAAACATTGTTAATTTTCAGACAACCTTAAATACTGTTGACAAATGGCATTAGCCGTTTCCACCATTAAATAAATCTTTGAAAATGTCCAGCTAAAAAAAGAGGAAAATCTCTATAAATGAAAGTTCTAATTATTTAATAGGATTAAGAACATTATGGCGAAAGAGGTAATTGCTCATTGAGAGCATTCAATCTTTTTGCCACACATAGTATGTTGCAGTTTTGCAAATTTGGGTCTGCATATGGGAATGGGTTAATCACTGATTGTTCTGGTGCGAAAGACCCTCGAAAGCATTAAGTGAGAATTTTTACCTTTTTTTTTGCATTTGTTCTGTTTGACTTAAGGGAAAACTCGCCCATATCATGCGCCATCTGCGAGATAAGAATCTTGGCACCAAGTACCATAAATTTTCTAAAATTCTAGAATGGGTTACTTCCTCTCCTAACTTCCGATTGTAAAACATGTTCCGATTAACATGTCAACAATCAGTATAAACAAGAAACGTAGATGAAAAGGAAAGTTTGAAAGCAGGTAGATAGGCAAGACTTCAAGAGCTTTCGCTTAGAGGCACAGAAAGATCCCAATAATACGAAGAAGGCAAAATCGAGACAGACAAACACACAGTTGAAGGTATGACAAGTGGGTGTGGTAATTGGCGAAGAATTATTGATTTGAGACATCTTGCTGACCATCTTAGAGCCTGCGAAATCTGTTCAAAGCCTTTGCTCTTACTCAAAATTGAAGGCGAACAACGTGTAGGATATGACAGCATTTTATATATTGCCGGTGACTGTGGAATAATTAATCTTTTTTTTTTTTTTCAAAGATGACATTTGTTATTATATTTACATTATACTATTTTAGATTCATCTACTTTAGTAGATATGCAGAATTTCAATGTCATCAAAATGTTTGATTATTCATAACAGTTGAATTATAAGAATCAATGTTTTACCGGTGTCATGCGCGCAGGCTTAACATACAGGCAGATGAATGGGCTAATGTGACAATGGAAATAGTGGGCCTTCACCACACAGCAATGATGAGACGACGGGAATAAGACGACGTACACATTCAGAATGTAGCAAGAGATTCAAAAAAACAACCAGAAATATTCTTTTGACGATCCTTTTCTTAATTATGATATTCTTTTGACGATCCTTTTCTTAATTATGATCAAAGAAATGTGTAGAACTCTCGTTTTTGCAGTATTTGAGAAAGGGAATTAAATGCCAAATATTTAAAATTATTGTCTGATCCCAGTTATTTAGTAGAAATGTTCCTTTAGAGAATCTCTTCGAAAATTGTTCAAGCCATATCAGTTGGTTGAAAAAAGAGGAGCAAGGCGGCATCAGAAATGGGCAAAAAGCAACATTTTAAAACTCTATTCTTATGAAAGTGCTTGTCATATTTGTTTTTTCAGTGACCCCCTTCATAATTTTTTCTGCCATATTGATTGGTTGAAAGACATAGTTACCAGGCGGCATTAGAAAAGGGTTAATTGAACGTTTAGCTTTAAATGATATGTCATCCTCATCCACTGTTAATTTCAACAAAACTTCACAGGAATGTCCCTTTGGTGGTCCTCTTTTTAAATTTGTACAGAGATATGAATTATAAACACAATTGTTGTAGCTGCGGTAGCAGGAAGGGAGTAAAATGCCTAAACTGTATTATTTGTCTTCTCTGAATGTGCTTGTCAGATTCCAAGATAATTTAGTACAAATGTTCCTTGAGTGACCCTTTTCAAGATTTGCTTAAGCCATATTGATTGGTTGAAAAGCCAGATGGCATCAGAAAAGGGGCAAAATTACAAAAATTAATAGTTTCTTTTTTATTCAATTTTTTGTCTGATTTCAGGATACATTTGTCTCCTCTTGATCGATCACAATTCTACCTTTAGTACTTTCAGTACTTTCATCTTATTTTGAATCTTGCAATAAAAGCTTAAAATCTGAAAATTACAGGTAAGCACTTAATTAAAATAACTTGATTTGAGGCATTTTTTTCTTTTTCCAAACTGTTGACAAAAGTTGTCTGTGTCAAGAAAAGATTTAACAAATAATGCATGAGAGAATTTCCACCTTTTGTTCCAGTGATGTAAGCCGGTTGTCTAACTGGGCGGGCATTTTGAGTTCTGATGAGGAGGGCTGCATTTCTTTCCTGTTTGTCATGGGTGCTGACAGATGGCTTGAAATGAGTGCAGTCTGCTGGTTCATCTTTTCGTGTATCTCATCTACGTTGTTAATTAACATCTGCATTCTGCAGAGCAAAACGTCACGTTGAATGTACATGATTTTGAAACAAAAATTAGGATTAATGTTGAAACTTTTGAGAATTTTCTCTGAAACTTTTCGTTTTCAGTTTTTGAAAGGTGTTTTACGTCGCTTTCAACCCTATTTTAGTTACAGGTCAATCCCGGCGTTTCCTGGTAATACCAGTATTATTTATATCAAAACCGATCGATCAGTAGTAATGCTATCCCAGTAAACATGAGTGCCATGGGGGGGGGGGGGGGGGGGGGGAGCTACTTCACCGCCGAGGTATGACTCAAGCAGAGATCGAACCCCTGTCTGCTGCTGCCAATGTGGACTCTCTACAACTTCACTACCGAGGTATGACTCAAGCAGTGAATGAACCACTGTCTCCTGCTGCCAAGGTGGACTTTCTACATCTTCACCGCGGAGGCTAGTTAACCCTTTCCCACATACAACAAATCTGCAGCAGACGACTTTGAAAACATTCATGCATAAACATGGTAATCTCTATAAATAAAAATTAATGAAAAAAGTTGAAAACATTGTGGCAAAAAGTAAAATTGCTCATTTTGAGCAGTTTCTCCTTTTGAAACAGTGTTTTCAAATGTAGTCTGCTGCAGATGGGTCAGATGCTTCTAAAAGTGAGAAAAGGTTTAAGTACATGATTTACAAGCAAAATAATTAATAAGTTGGAACTTTTGGAAATGTCATTTTAATTATTTTTGTTCATTTCAGGAGAGTTTTAAACAAGACGACAAGCTTATTGTTAAATCCTTTAAGTTATATCATTAGATATTTATGAATGTCTGATCTCTGAAATATTTATATTCTTATCCAACATGTAGACTCGTTTCGAAGCATATGCAGCAGACGTTTTTAAAAAAGCATTGTGGCAAAATGATGCGCTATTTCTCCATTTGTCAAAATGTTTTCAACTATATGCAATAATTATCCCAATTGTGCTAAGGCGATTTCAAAGTCAGCTGTTCCAGAGTTGTTGTAGTTGGAAAAGGTTAAAAAAAAAAATTACCTATCATGTATGTTGAAGACTTTTTTTTCAGTACTTTGATTTCGTTTTAGTTTACTCTTACGATGGAATCTATCGGCTATCTTTTTCTCCCACTGTATCAATGTTTCCGGTCCTGGATAAACTTGCCCTGAAAATCAGGAATGAATTATCATGAAATATTTGATATTTATAAAGAAAGGCAAACAAACAAAGTAATACAAATATTTTTGTAATGCACACACATGCTCAAACTGATCTGATATTGATACAGAAGTTGCCTGTTAACTAGTGTAATTTTAATCTAATCCTTTCCCACATACAAAAAGACAACTTTGAAAACATCTTGGCAAATATTTGAAGTATAATAATTGAATCCAGTTGAAACATAGTGGGAAAAGATGAAATTGCTCATTGTGAGCAATATCTCTTTTTGTCACAATGTTTTCCAAATGCGTCTGCTATAAAGGCTTAAAAATGCACCTATATGAGGGAAACAGTTTAACTTTAATTTTCCATATTTTGACACATATCCAGCAAAACAATGTTTAAAGGCTTGAAAGTTGTTTGGTAAAAGGACCATATGAAAAGTTTCTTTTAGCTGAAATGTTTTCAAATCTTTTCAAAAATTATAATTTCATTTTAGGAGATTTTCCATACTGTTGGCAACATGTTTTCAAAGGTCATCTGTCGTAGGTTTGTTGTATGTGTGAAAGTGTTATAAACATGTTTTCAAAGGTCATCTGCTGTATATTTGTTGTATGTGGGAAAGTGTTATGAATATGTTTCTAAAGGTCATCTGTTGTATATTTGTTGTATGTTGGAAAGTGTTATAAACAAGTTTTCAAAGGTGATCTGTTGGAGATTTGTTGTATGTGGGAAAGTGTTATGAACAGGTTTTCGAAGATCATCTGTTGTAGATGTATTGTATGTCGGAAAGTGTTATAAACATATAAACAAAGGTCAACTGTTGTAGATTTGTTTGTAGGTGGGAAAGTGTTATGATCATGTTCTCAAAGGGCATCTGCTGTAGATTTGTTGTATGTGGGAAATTGTTATAAACATGTTTTTAGAGGTTATGTGTTGTAGATTTGTTGTATTAGGTGGGAAAGTGTTATAAACAGTTTGAATCCATTAGAAAAGCAAAGTACTGCAAGTCCTGGCAGCTTAATACTACGCACCAAGAATATGACCTAATTTTCAAAACAAAGTTTCATAGAGCTCTACAAATACAGCAAATTCAGAGAGTTGTTATTTGGGTACTTCATCTATATGATCTATCAACCATTGTACAACTCATAGTGGAGATATACATGTAGTAAATTAAATTAATACAGATCATGGTCCTAGCTATAATCTCATTTATATTGGGGCTGACAAACCTTTCTGGGATGGGAGATGCTTCTAAATCGTTGTTCTTTTATAAATATAGTTTTGGAGTTTAGGGAATCATTCTCTTCTGGGTTAAATCATCTTCCTGCTGTGATCGAGTATACATAACTTTGCTCATGGTTTCCCTTTGTTGAGGCCTCGTGGAAACGCGGTGTCAGTATGGAATATGTTTCGTTTGTTACCATTGGGTGTGCACTCGAATAGGGAGCAACCAGCATTATTATTATATAGAAAAACTCTGTTATATGTATGATAACAACAACCTTTATGAATCAATAAATTGTATTAACTAATTTAAGAAACAACAAGATACAAAATATGTATGTCTTCTACCGTTATTACAAAACTTTAGACACATTTAATGGGTATTTAAGAACTTTTCCCCAATTCTTAGGCTACCCTTTTTAATAGTTTGGTTTACGGCGACGACCCGATTCATCAAAGCTCAGAAAAGAAATCCACTTTTCCCCCAACTTCCTAGGCTACGCTTTTTATATAGTTTGGTTTACAGCCCTGACGACCCGGCGAATCATCATAGCCAAGAAAACAGGTTTGGGGGGATATTTTGCCTATTTATAAAATTATGTTGTTTTTCTAAACTTAAAACGTTCCTCCCCATACAGTTTGTTCATTCAGACCATTGTATTATTGCTAAATGTTAACTATAAATGTGAATATTTTCTTTTGATTTAATAAATGTTCAATTTTGATAATACATATCTTTAAACTTGTTAAGATTACTTTGTATCTTTTGTTTACATACTTCCGTTTTTGTTATCAAATCTCTGCTTAACTGGAAGGAGAATAGACTTCCCCCTTCAAGAGCTTGTGTCACACTTAACTTATAACTAGAGGCATTTAACCTGAAGTTAATATCTGTGAATATTTCAGCACCTATGATTTTTTATCAAACTGATCTAGTAAAAGCAGATTTAGAACTATTTATTGGTAACAATTAAGAAACTTCAGCTTGTATGACACATTATAGTTGCAGTCAATGTTAAGCAAACTGTAAACCAAATGGGTTCGGACTAAACTTGTCATTTCACAACTAAACTTCACTTGTTGAATATCACATAGATCTTAGCATATACAGCGTCTAATCCCTTCGTCAAAATTGACCCTTTCTGCTCTTGATTACCTGTTATTATAGACTATGGTAGCCAGGTGAGCAATAGAGGCATATATTGGCCTTCTAGTGTAAAATAAAGGGACATTTGGCCTTCTTGTTCAAAATATTTAGATTCTGTCTGATTGCACAGGTTATTTAAATGTTCTGAACTGCATCTGCTTCCTTTAATTCATGCTTCAACATCATGCACGGCATCAAAGTTCGACTTGTATTATTCTGGAGCATGATTACTGTGTGCAAGTTGTAGGAATAGACAAGATGTGATACGCCAAACATACAGACTAATTACGGCTGGCAGAGTTGCAGGCCAATTTCAACAATTTCAACTGCCAACCCTGAGTGTACATGTATCTCCGCTAGGTCTCGTCTCCAAAAAAGAGCCACGAGAATTCAGGCTTATACACCATTTTGGTACCCACAATGTAATTCACTCAATGACTGTATATATCCTTATCTTTGCTCAGTTCAGTATACAAGCTTTGATGATACTTGCGTTATGGTAGACAATCGCTAGGGAAATCTGACAATAAGTCTGCTTTCAGACTCTTGCCTGTATATTCGATTTCGATCAACTTGGTTTTATGATTGATGGTAACTTTTATTTTGACAAGGCTTCTGCAATATGATTGCATTATAGCATGAAATACCAGGGAACTGTTTGCCTTATTCCTTGAATTTTGTATTTCTAGACAATTTAAAGAAAGCAAACATTACTTTACTTAGATAATTTTTGTTTGTGGGAAAAGGGAACTGACCATCATGCTTCAATAATGTCTGTTTTTCTATCATACAATGGGTTTGCTGGGCGTACCTATTGCTTGGGAAAAAACAGAAGGCCCCACAACAAAACTTGTTTTCTTGCCTTATACATAGATTCATAACAGGAAATGACCATTCAGATTCCAGCAGATGATTGGTGAAATTGATTTTAAATTTGCGGATACAATTTTATTATAAACGACTTTTGAGAAAATATTCCGTCAGAAAATTTGTGAAAATAAATTGAGTATATACAAGAAAATAAAGTTCTTAATTGGATCTTTGAACTGTGCTTGCCAGGCTATTTTCCCTTGCCGCTTTTTCTGTCGATGACTTATCAATTCAATCTGTGGTTTGAAAAAGCCTCACTTTCATCTTTGAGCAAAAACCGATATGTAAGACGATCTCTGATTCTCAAGCTCTGGCTGGAATTATTTAAGAATTTCAACGGTATTTTAATCTTCAATGAAAGGTACTGAGGACCGTTAGTTAGTCACAGACAGTGCGGGTGTTTCTCATCTGGGTGTTGGGAACTGTTTTTGCTGGAAGTTGGCACATGCACATTGGCCACATGCCTGGATTGAACAGGGCCTCAGTGAGGACATAACATTTTTTTTTAAATTCCAGCTTTTAGTATCACTTCACATATGGGGAGAGAGCCTTAAAATATATTTTATAGAGGTAATTTAGCAGTAGTTCACATAATTAATTCAATGACATCTTAAAATGTCTTATTCTATGATGGAAACTAATCTCCGACAAGTATGTTGTAATAGTGAAGGGAGCATAACGAATCAAACAAGAGCTGTCGGAGGACAGCGCGCCCGACTATTTCACCGCTTATTTAAGTTACTGAGGTATTGGACTCTAATGTAGTTGCATGCAAAACATTAACCACCATTTCTAAAAGGGTGATAATTTGCATTTTATGCAGAATAGAGTTATTTAACTTCATAATTGTCATAGATGTGATGGTTGGGAAGAGATGTATAACGTTTCAATGGAATGCATCAAGAATTAACTAAGATATGTACTCTTAATGTAGTTGCACGCAAACCTTTAACCATAATTTCTAAGTAAAAAAATGTCAACAATTTGCACCATATGCAGGATAGAGTTATATTAAGTGGTTGTGTATATATTTGTGAAATTGGGAAAGGTTGTATAAAGTTTCAATACAATGCTTCAAGTTGTTACTAAGATTACATTCTAAATGTAGTTGACAAACTTTAACCAGAATTTGTAAGTCCAAACAGGCCATAACTTGCATAAAATGATGGATAGAGTTATCGTACTTGATATCTTTCATAGGTGTAATGTTTGGGAAGGGCTGTATAAAGTGTCAATGCAATGCATCAAGTAATTACTAAGATATGGTCTCTTAATGTAGTTGCATGCACAACTTCAACCAACATTTATGAGTCCAAAAAGGGCCATACCTTGCATAAAATGATGGGTAGAGTTATCGTACTTGATTTCTTTCATAGGTGTGATAGTTGGGAAGGGTTGTATAAAGTTTCATAGAAATGCATCGAGTAAATACTAGGATATCGACTCTTAATGTAGTTGCATGCAAAAATTTAAACAAATATCTAGTTAAAAAAGAGGACTATAAATTGCAAAACATACTGGATAGAGTTACCATACTTGATTGTTTACATAGGTGTGATGGTTGGGTAGGGTTATATAAAATTTCAATGCAATGCATAAAGTAGTTACTTAGAGATGGTCTCTTAATGTAGTTGCACGCAAAACTTTAACAAGAATTTCTAAGTAAAAAAAGTGCCATAATTTGCATAAATGCAGGACAGAGTTATCAACTTGAAAATCTAAATAGGTGTGATAGTTGAGTAGGGATGCATTAAGTTTCAATGCAATGCATGGAGAAAATACTGAGATATGGACTATTAATTTAGTTGCACGCAAAACTTTAACCAGAATTTTAAATAAAAAAAGGCCCATAACTTATAAGTTATCTAACTTAATAATCTACACAGGTGTGATAGTTGGGTAGGATTGTAGAAAGTTTCAATGCAATGTATCAGGTAAATACTGAGATATGGACTCTTAATTCAGTTGCACGCAACACTTTAACCAGAATTTCTAAGTATAAAAGGGCCATAACTTGCATAAAGTGCAGGATAGAGTTATCTAATTTGATACTCTACATAGGTGTGGTAGTTTGGTAGGGTTGTATAAAGTTTCAATGCAATACATGTAGTATTTAAGTACTTGCATGCAAAACCTTAACTAAGATGTGACACGTGGACGCCGACGCCGACTCCAAGGTGAGAAGTTAGCTCTCATATTCTTCAAATAGTCGAATTAGTGTAACCTGTACATTTTTGCGAAATTATATAAAGACTGATAAGGCTCCTTGTAAATGCTTTGTGAATTAGCTGAAATTCTTGCCGTAACTTGGACTATACTTAAAGATGGTCAAGTTAACCTTGTCCTTCAACCAACAGCCAGTCATGTTTGTAGTTCCCCTAGGCGGAAATCTTCTTGGTACTACACAATGGAAACGTATGAAGTGCATGAAAGGCGACTTCTATTATATTGCTTCTGCGTTCCTCACTGCTTTTATTGTTTGGTCAAGAAATCATGGATGTCTTAGAGAGGCCTATAATCTAATCAAGGAAACGCATTAATAGGGATGAACGTTGAATTGTAAGGAATCTCTTGAAGCGGCCTAATATCATATGACAGGGTTCATCTTACCCAGTTCGTAATGACATTTGCCTTAATAGAATCATTTGAGCTTGGAAAGAAACTATTGAATAACAAAAGGAAATGCATTAATAGGGCTGGACGTCAAATTATAAGGAATATCTAAAATGGTAAATAAATTATATGTGAAATAGATACCTAAACAAGTAGCCTTATGCTATATGACGGGGTTCACCTTACCCCAGTTTGAAATTAAAATTGATGATACAGAAGTTTATGATGCTAATAGATAGCCACTGAATGGTGGACACATTTATGCTAAATTTGCTGTGGCGGCATTCTAGCAGCCGGTGAGAAGGCGGAATAGTGATCTAGCACCCCTAACAGTCAGAATTTATTGTTATTTTTACCTCCTACGTCCACCTCGATACTTGGACTCTGCATCAGTCAGGAACTGGGCATCGGGTGTCTCAGACGAAGAGCTGGGAACTGTGAGGGGCTATCTTTCATGGCATGTCAAGGATGTAGAACCTTGCAGGGAGGCTTCTTACAGGATTCGAACAATCCAAAATTGCATTCATTGCCATGTCTTTGGCACGCACTATTGATACAATTATTTATAGGGGAGAGGGATGCCTTGAACAGGCAGAGCATGTCCTGTATTAGCGCATCTCTCGCGGAATCCACGTTATGGCCTTTTATATGTTGTGAATAATTGTAAATGAACGATGGAGATTTCTGTTGGATTTGGAAGGAATTAAACAATACATAATATGGATATGTTTTGGATTTGGAACCAATTATTTAAAAATAGAATGCTTAATAAGTGGGTGGACAGGAATAAAGGCAGAAAAGGTCATGGTTTCATACAAGTCTACTTGTTATACATATTTTGTGTGTGCAACTGTTTAAAAGTCTTATGATCACTGTGCCGTCCTCCATGTTGGCTGAATACCACTTGCGTCCAAATATCTCCACAATTATAGTATTAATAATGTGTGTTATAATTATGTCTTGTCTGGGAATAAATGTGTTGTATTTGATGATTTTACTTTTATATTGTAATTTTATTGTGTCGGCATCATTAAATAATCAAATTGAACGGTGGAAAATGGTAAGTTAATCCAACATTATCTCCCTTGACAAACATAATGATCACAAAAGCAATTATATATTCCTTTCTCACAAGCAGAAGCATTTTGACACAACTGAAACAGGCTCCTTTCAAAGACACTGTTACAAAAGGAGAAATATTGTCATGAAGAGCAGTTTTGGCACAATGCTTTCCACTAATTTCTATAAAAAATACTTATATTTATAGAGATTTTCCCATAGTTTTGCACAGATGTATCAAAGTCAACAGCAGAGTTATTGTATGTAGGAGAGGGGATGCTTGTGATAATTATGTCTAAAAGTTTTAAAGAAAAGTGTGAATACTATAAAAAGCAATCTTTGTGTTTGTATGTTTTTTCTATTTCAAAGCTTAAGTTTCACCAATTTAAAGTTTTTTATCAATGCAGCAGATGTTTTTAATTTAGGGAATTTAACTCTTTCCCATATAAAGATGCTTTCAGATACTTCTGCAACAGATGACTTTTGAAAACATATTAGAAAAGGGAGAAATTGCAATTTTTCCTTTTGTCACAATGTTTTCAACGCTTCAATAATTATACTTTCATTTATAGTGATTTTCTATATTTCTGCCTTGATGTTTTTAAAGTCGTCTGCTGCAAATGTGCATTTGTCCACACCAACCATGCAAGTACTGGTTAGGTCTCCAGAAAGCAGACATCAAGCATGATTAATACTTGTTTTGTAATAAATGCAAACATTGAATTAAAATGTGAAATAAATTCTTTAAACTAAAACCTTTCGTTGAAACCTTTTCCACATGTTGATGCATTTTGACACCTCTACAGCAGACGACTTTTGAAAAAAATTGTACTTTCATTTATAGAGAATTTCCAAATTATTGCCTAGATATTTCCCAAGTAGCCTGCTGCCGATGTGTTGCATTTGGGAAAGGGTTAATATTTCAGATATTTCATTTGATTGGTTGATTAGGCTCATATCCTTTGAACTGTTTTTTTCTGACAGGTCAATCTCAATACACTGCTGGTTTTCTAGCTTAAAGGTGACTTTACCCTCTCCACCATACAAACAATTTGTAACAGGCGACTTTAAAAACATCTACGCAAAGATGTGAAAAATAAATGCCCATTATGAGCCGTTTCTGTTTTTGTACAAATGTATTCATAAAATACCAGCTGCAGATAAATTAACATGCATCTGCATGTGCCAAAGGGTTATGTACAATCCAAAGACAGCTCTTAACCCTTTTATACTTGTAGACGCATTGACAGTAGACAACTTTTGAAAACATTGTAGCAAAAAAAAACAAGAGGCCCTAGATGGCAAGTTTCGCTATACTGCCATATTGTTCAACTAATCAACATGGCTTGAATAAATCTGATAGAAGGTCACCAAAGGAATATATTTCTACAAAGTTATTTGAAAATCGGCCTGACTGTTTCAGAGGAGAGGATTTTTTAAGTTTTCACTATAGCCATATGAGGCAAAATAGCCCCATCACCTGGCGGCCATAGTTTTCGATTAATCGACATGGCTTGAAGGAATCTGATAGAGGGTCAGAGAGCCTAAATATATTTCTACAAAATTATTTGAATATCGGCCTGACATTTTAGAAGGAGAAGATTTTTTAAGTTTTCACTATAGCCATGTATAAGGCAAAATAGCCCCGCCCTCTAGCCGGTATGTTTTTCAACCAATCAACATGGTTTGAATTAATCTGATAGAGGGTCACCCAAGAAACATTTCTACAAAATTATTTGAAAGTCGGCTCAACACTTTTGGAGGTGATGATTTTTTAAGTTTTCACTATGGCCACATAAGATACAATAGCCCCGCCCTCTAGCGGCCATGATTTTCGACCTATGAACATGGCTTGAACAAATCTGATAGATAGTCACCAAAGGAACATTTCTACAAAATTATTTGAAAATTGGCTGAACGCTTTTGGATGAGAAGATTGTTTAAAGTTTTCACTATAGCCATATAAACACAAATTAGCCCCGCCCCCTTGCGGCTATGTTTTTCGACCAATCAACATTTCTTGAAGGAATCTAATAATGGGTCACCCAGGAAAATTTTGCATGGATGAACAAATATTTGACGGATTAGGGAGAGGACATTAAGAGGATGCTTCCTATGAAGTTTCAACCAAATTGGCCAAGTGGATAGGGAAGAAAAGTCGTTTAAAGCGAACAATATACGCACGCATGCACGCACGGACCCACGACGGACAATTCGCCACGACATACCTCTACTGGCTTACAACTAGTGGAGCTAAAAAGCAATTTCTCCTTTTACCACAATGGTTCAACTCTATTAAACAGTAAAACACTCATTTATTGAGATTTTTCATGGTTTTGTCACTAGGTTTTGAAAGTCATCTGCTGCAGATTTGTTATATGCGGGAAAAGGGTAAACATGGAAAACAACTATACTTACGGTTATCATCTTACTTACTATGGTAACTCGGATAACGTGCACAACAACAACTTTTCACATATTTAATGAGCAGGGTGACATGGGAGAACACTATGAACGGAGGACAGAGTACCGGCCGTGTATAGTACTCGGTAGTGAGGAAACAGCGCTGGTAGGACCAGTGTTTGTCCGTATTGTTCTGAATCTTCTGGAAGGTATAGCTAATAATAAAACAGAAAAAAAGCTAAACTGCAGAGGGATTTACGCTAATCGTGAAAGTTAATGTGAGTGACCCTCTTCATAACCTAGCCTTAACCGACATATAGACGGTTTCTGACGCCTCTGCAACAGACGATTTTTGAAAACATTGTATCAAAAGTTGCTAAAAAAGATCAATTCATTCTTTTGCTACAATTTGCAACTCTATTTTATAATTAAACACACACATTTTACGTTTTGGTCAATGTGTTTTAAAAGTCAACTGCTGCAGATTAACTATTTTCCACATATGACAAATCTGCAGCAGACAACTTTGAAAATATGTAGAAAAAATGTGAAAAGTCCCTTTTCAAAAAAGATCAAAATTGAAAAAGAAATTGACCAATTTCTCCTTTGGCAACAATGTTTTTTGCTGCAGAGGATTTCATAAAGCATAAGTAGGTTAAAAAGGGTCAACTCATTTGCAACCAATGTAGATCCAGAACAGTCTGCATGTCTTTTCCGTCTGATCTGGACCTTCTTTGTTCAACATTGAGTTACAAAATGTTTCAATGTTTCAATAGGCTTCTGACAACTATTATTAATTTGAATGAGATTAAATGGATGTGCAGGCTGCTTCTTATCTCAGGTTGCAATAATTACGCAGTTCCCCCTCAAGTACTAGTCACTCATAAACAACACAAATAGAATTGTTCACATTATCTATGTCTCAGTCAATGTAAATTAACCCTTAAACATTATATAATTAATATTTCTATTTTACCACAATGTTATCAACCTCTATACAACAACTTTTGACTTCGGAAAACATCAAGGTAAAAACATTACAGCTCTTTTTAAATGAAAGAACAATTATTTATTCAAGTTGAAAACATTGTGGCAAATGATGAAATTGCTCATCATGAGCAATTTTATCTTTTGCCACAATGTTTTCAAAAGTAGTCTGCTGCAGAGGCATAAGAAAGCCTCTGTATGTGGGAAAGGGTTTAACTGGTTTAAGTTCTTCAATTCTTTTAAATTTAAACAATTGATACATGCTCAGGCCAAAAATGCAGCTTCTAACAAGATTTTCCTTCAATTTGGCCTAATGCCCTAGTTTTTGACCCAACATAACCCATATTTAAACTTGGCCTAGATATCATCAAGACAAACTTTCTGACAAAGTTTCAAGCAACTCAAGTAAACATTGCGGTCTCTATAGTGTTAACAAACTTTTTCTACGAACTAGTTTTTGACCAGACCTGACCCATATTCGAACATAGCCTAGATATCATCCAGGAAAATATTCTGACTAAGTTTCAACATGCTCAAGCCATAATTGCGGCTCCAAGATTTTCCTTTAATTTGACCTAGTGACCTAGTTTTTGACCCGATATGACCCATTTTCGAACTAGGCCTAGAAATCAGCAAGATGTAGACATTGAATAGGTTTCATGACGATAAGATTATAATAGTGGCCTCAAGACTGTTAACAAGCAAATTGTTGACGACGGACAAACGAAAGCCAATAGGCGAACACTAAAACTCACCTTCAACACTTCGTGCTCTCGTGAGCTAAAAATGCGGTCTCCAGGGCGTTAAAGTCGATCGATTACCTAATCTACACAAATATGAAATAAAACTATGGGGTAACCAGGCTTGGAAAACTTTCCCGGCCCTTTCCTCTGTGCACCCCATACTTTGGCTAATGTGACTGCAGATCCCTATGTAAAATATGTTTTGTAATTTTTCCAATTACCATTTTCAGTTTAACATCATTTGTTTGGCAGATTTTTTTTTTAAAATTTGCATAAATATAGTTTAAGCATTTCTGTATCAAAATTAAAATTAAAAATCAAAGGTAACCAGACTTCTTTTCAATTTACTTTATTGAAGGTGGTGCGGTCGAGATTTCGAGTTTACTGAAAGTATTGCGTCAGAAAAAGGACAGACAGATCGACGACGGACAGAGCGTGATCCAAATAGATCACCTTGTGCCTTGATCTAAAAATACTCATACTTATCAAATAAACACACTTCTTCGTATAAGTATATATATATATATATATATAAATTAGCTGTGTTCCAGGAAAAAATAATCTTGGCATATTTATGACAAGTAATAGAGTATAGAAAAATACAGGATTTAAATGTCACTAGTCAGCGATATGATTATAATTGGAGGCACTACAGAGGGTCGCTTACAATACTTTACAAGAAAAGTTGAATCGCATAAATGCCAGATCGAGTACGATTTATGTTGAGTTAGTTCAAACGTGTAGCTGTTAAAAAGAACAAAACCATTTTTTCATTACCAGAAAAGAGAAGTAACACAAAAAGAGGATCCTGATGGTTCTATAATTGATCACCTGAATTAACAGAACTTCACAAGAAGTCACATACTTTTATGTAATACACTTAGCAAGTCTTATATTGACCTGTTGCTACTGGGTTAAAGAGCGACCAAGGTTTGTGCTGGTGACATTTAGCTACATCAACTATAAACATGTACATTATATTTCCTATGTACAACATTTGTCCCTGGGGAAGGACCATTTTTGGCCACAGGGACATAATTTAAACAAAAGAGAGTACTAAAAGGTGATGCTTCATACCAATTAACAAAGATCAAACACTTTATGTCTTTGACAAATATATAATTTCTCTTTTTACTACATACATATGAAGAAACAAGCATGGCAACTATTGTTTTTAATTAATTAACAAAACTTGAATGAGTTACTAAATTACAAATGGTGCCTAAATAATATCCTTTTTGTTGGCATGGCATGGGAACCAGAGTTTTGAAAGAAAATATTTCATTAATATTAAACGGGCATAACCTAGGGATCATTCTTTGCACAATTTTGCGAATTTGGCCCACTGGTTGAGGAGGAAAAATTATGACGATGTCTCAAAGTCATCCAACAAACCAAAAGGTGCACCATGACCACTTCATGCTTAGGTGAGCTAAATTTTAAACATGTAACATCTAACATGCAACAGAAGTGATTTGTTTATTGCATCACTTTAAGGCTTTCCATAATACAACATATCTGCAGCTGACGTCTTTTCAAACATTAAGTCAAATTTTGAATGTATACTAATCAAATAGAGTTAAAAACATTCTGGCATAATTCGAAATTCCTAATCATGAGCAATGTTCCCATTTGCCACAATGTAATCATATGTCATCTGCTGTCAAAATACATTTCTTTTTTCAAAGCAGATGACTTACAATTTCAAATCAGATAAACTGTTCATACCAGAAATTCAGTCATACATAACCTAACCATGACATTACGATAGATAATTTTTTGTTTCAGCAAACTTTGCAAATAAGCTGTATTTTGCAATTATATCAAGTGTAATTAAATGGAATCAACTGTACTAACAAACAAGAGGGCCATCATGGTCCTGGATCGCTCACCTGATTGTTTTTTTTCATTTTAGCCGTATAAGGCAAAACAGCCCTGGCGGCCATGTTTTCTTTACCAATAACCATGGCTGGAAGGAATCTCAAAGAAAAGGTCATCAAAGCAAGATTTCTCCAATAATATCTAAAAAATCTTCGAGACGCTTTGGGAGGAGAGGATTGTTCAAGCTTTCGATTAAGCCATATACTTAAAAACAGCACCGCCCCCTAGTGGCCATGTTTTTTGACAAGCAACATTGCTTGAAGGATTCTAAAAGAGGGTCACCTAAGAAACATTTTTAAAAAAATATTTAATAATCAGCCAGACACTTTCGGAGGAGAAGATTTTTTTTTTAAAGTTTTGACTATATACATATAAGGCAAAACAGCCCCGGCCCCTGGTGGCCTTGTTTTTTTACCAACTAAAATGGCTTGAAGGAAAGGATAGAGGAATGGTACATTTCCACAATTTCTTTTGAAAATCGGCCGGAAACTTTAGGAGGAGAAGATTTTTAAACCTCCACTATAACCATATAAGGCAAAACAGTCCCGCCCCCATGGAGCCATGTTTTTTTACCAATCAATATGGCTTGAAGTAATCTGATAGAGAGTCACTCAAGCAACAACAAAAAATCGGCATTTCACTTTCGGAGGAAAAAAGTTTCCAATATAGCCATATACGCCACAAAAGCCCCATCCACTGACGGCTATTTTTTTTACCAATCAACATTGTTTGAAGGAAACTGATAGAGGGTCATGCAAGGAACAATTATACAAATTTATTTGAAAATCGGCCGACCAGTTTGGGAGAAGAAGGTCTTTTTCATTTCGTTGTCATGGAAACCAGAATTATGCATGGATCCCAAACAATTGAAGGAATTCTGGTGAGGTCATTGAGAGGATGCTTTCTGTGAAGTTTCATCCCAATTGACCAATTGGTTACAGAGGAGAATATGTTGACGCATGACAGACGACGCACGACAAAGGCGATCACTATAACTCACCTTGAGCACTTCGTCCTTAGGTGAGCTAAAACGGAACCCAATCATAACTTTTCGTCTAATCTTTAAAACTCAATTTATAGCACGGAAGTCGTACATGATTTTCTTTTCGAAATTATTGGTTATGAATTGGTTTCTTCTGTTTGGGTAATGTGGTTAAAAGTAGTCCCGTATTGAAGTGTGATAATATCTTAAATATTTACTTACCTTGATGGGCTATGTAATAGGCAAATATGATCAGCATGAAAAGAGTATATCAAAAAGGTGTTATAATTAGGAAAACACAAAAGAGTTCGAGTTTCAATGTAACGTTTTGTTATATCCAATTATATCAGCTTCTATATTTAATTATTTTAACACATATAGCTGTTTCGTGAAGAAATGTGCGAACAAGGGAAGTACATACTGTATTAATGAGAACGTTGTATTCAAAAGGACCCAAACATACCTGAACATGGCAATCAGAAGATTAAGAAGGAGAACAATGGCCAGTAACATGTATACGCCCATCAGGATCGTCACCGCATGTTTACCAATGTCACTGGGACATCGGGGATATATTCTGTTAATCCACAGGGTCTCGTCAAAGGTGCAGTCATCTTCACCTTGAAGTAGATAATTAAACAAGAGCACAATGATGGCTCTAGATCGCTCACCTGAATTATGCAATGTAATTTCAGATGTAAAACACATCAACACAATTATTCTGACAAAGTTTCAAAATGCAACCTCCAGAGTGTTAACAATATTTTTCTTCATTTTGGCCTAGTGACCTAGTTTTAAACCAATATGCTTAACCCATAATCAAATTTGGCCTAGATGTCTTTAAAACAAACATAAACGAGTGTTAACAAAAGTTTTCTTCAATTTGGCATAGGGACCTAGTTTTAAACCTGGCATGACCTATATTCGAACTCAGCCTGCATATAAACGAGACAAACATCCTGATGAAATTTCAACAAGCTCAAGTTAAAAATGCAGCTTTCGTTCATTCAACGTGAGATATCATTCAGACAAACATTCTGACCAAATATCAAGCTGCTGAAGCAAGCAATGTGGCTTCTAGAGTGTAAACAAGATTTTCTTTCAATATAACCTAGTTTTCTAGTTGTTGACCCGACATGACCAATATATTAACTTGACCTAGAAATTATTAAGACAAACTTTCTGACCAAATTGTAAGCTTCTGATTTAAAAAAATGCAGCGTTTAGAGTGTTAACAAGAGTTTCCTTCAATTCGGCATAGTGGCCTTCTTTTTGACCTTGCATGACCCATATTCGGGCTTGGCCTACATATCATCATAACAAACAAGTTTCAACATGCTCAAGTTAAAAATGCCGTCACCGAGTTTTAACCAGATTTTCCTTCAGTTTGACCTAGTGACCTACTTTTTTACACGACATGTCCCATATTTTATCTCGGCCTAGAAATCAGCAAGATATACAAACTGAATAAGTCTCATGAAGATTAAATGATGAAAGTGGCCCTGAGAGTGATAACAAGCAAATTGTTGAAGACGGATGACCAACCAACGACGGAAGACGGACCAAATGAGATCACAAAAACTTACCTTGGGTACTTTGTGCTCTGGTGAGCTAAACATTAACATAAACACCTTTTCTCACATTCAACAAATCTGCAGCAGATGTTTTTGTTATCATATAAGCAACGAGAGAGCCGCAGAGCAAGCGCCAACGCTCTTCTGTTTATTTCTAAGTAAAAAAAAGGCATTACTGAATAATTAATCAAGCCAGAAGTATATGACTTGGTATACACATGCTCAATTTTATTTTGAAGTATTTTCTATACTTTAACAGTAAACTAAAACTTAATTGGCTCAGGGTATCACAATTATAAGCCCGACTTTTTTTCTTCGAAAAACAGACGTGCTTAATATAGAAAAAGAATGCAAACACTATAAATGAATGGAGTTGAAAATATTGTCAATGCTTTCAAAAGTCTTCAGAAGAAGCTACATGAAAATGCGTCTTTCTGTGGGAAGGGTTGATTTGTCAGTATCATTAGAAACCGTACAGGTCAGCCATGGCTTGTTCAACTACTCTTGCATAAAAATATATTATTTTTAATTTTACTGGAGTGGATTTTTTTTATGAAACTCCTCACTTTGAAAAGTTTAGTCAAAATATGAAATTTCTCTTTAAATGAAAGAATAATGAATAAATAAAGTTGAAAACATTGCGACAAAAGGAGAAATTGCTCATCATGAGCAATTTCACATTAAGCCACAATATTTTCAAAATGTGTTTGCTGTAGAGGCGTCAGAAAGCGCCTGTATGTGGGAAAGGGTTAATAAATATAGAGCAGTTCTAGTTGAAGAGAGTGGATGTAAATATAGGGTACAAGTACCTTTCAGCTTCATAAAAGGACATCTTTAATTCAACCAAAGTGAGAGTAACAAATTAACTGTAGATTCAATAATAATTAAATTCTCATAAGAAAGACTATTGCTATGTATAAACTGTAAATGTATAAGTGTTGTGAAATTAGGAGTCAGAAGATGATACAGGTCGTACAAACAGACAGCGGACATATGAACATTTCGTTTCTTACATGATAACCCTTTCCCACATACAGACACTTCTGGATTCTTCTGTAGCAGATGAATTTTGAAAACATTGTGATAAAAGGACAAATTGCTCAAGACAAGCAAATGTTACCTTTGGAACGACGTTTCCAATTATATACAATAACGATTCTTTCACATTAAGAGAGTTTCCATATTTTTATGAAGAGTTTTCGAAGTCGTCTGCTGCAGATTTGCCGTATGTTGAAAAAGGTCTAATGGAAATTGTACACTTAGCCAATACATGACAGTGTGGCAGACATATGCATGCACAAATGATTGACCAGACAGACAGATAGAGAAGAAGTAAATGGACAGACCTCATAATAAGGGATATAAATTTGCTGAAATTTCTGAACTCATACACTTATGATCTTGAAACATACATAATATAAGCCCTTTCTAAAATTTAGAAGCATTCGGATGCCTCTGTAGCTGACGTCTTTTGAACACATTATGGCAAATGGAGAAATTGCACTTTTTGCTACAATATTTTCAACTCTATTTAACAATTTATTGAGATTTTTCTCATATTTGCAAATATGTTCAAATATCACTTACAAAAACTTGTTAGAAGCTTATCCTTATCTTGAGCACAGAATTTACCTACCTTCAATCTCATCTCTAAACAGTTCACCATAAATGTTCCAGTATGAGCGTATCGTCATTTGGTTAATTGTATTCCAGGTGAAAGGGGAATTTGGAAACATTATGGCATGGGAAGCTATGGCATAGGACACGACAAAAACCATGAGTATCAACACAAAGTACATCAAATCTTGCACCTGAAATTAATATTTATATGATATAGTTTGAGAGTTGTCTGTTTTGCAACATCTGAGGGGAAAAGTATTGATCTTGGCAAAAACACGGAAAGCCTTTGTAAAGGGAAGTATATTTATTGAAGAGAGAGGAACACATTGTGACAAAAGGAGATCTTGCTCATTATGAGCAATCATGTCTCTTGTCACCAGATATTTTTCAAAAGTTGTCTTCTGCAGAAGCGTAAAACAATCTCTGCACATAAGAAGAGTTTCATTAATTCATAGGGGAGACTCAACATTCTATATCTAACTTGAATATGAAACCTTTAATTCTGAATAGTGATCTGCTTAAAAATTGACACATCTAAGAACAATATGAAATATTAAAAAAACCGTATTCAATCATTTACAAAGAGTTGAATACATTGTAAGAAGTTTGTCATCTGCAGCAGAAGTATTAATATAATTATATCAGGTAGATCACTCATTAAAAAAAAAAAAAAAACATATTGCTTACCATTCTTCTAATCATGACAAGCTTTGGACCAAGTTCTTTGTGTGCAGAAAAAATGTGAAGCAGACGCATGCAAAAAGTTAGGAAATTTAGAGCAAGGACAAGTCTAGCTGCTTCAAATGTGTGGGGGTTTGGAACAAAACGCAGAATGGTTCCGATTATAAATAGACAAATTGTTATCAAATCAAAAACATTCCATATGTCCGTGATGTAACTGTGAAGTTTCGTTGTCAAGGTAACAGAAGACGTCATGGCAACCTGCAATAATGAAGAATTAATGCATTAACGTGATCATTTTTGCGTAACCCTTCTCGTATACAACACAAATGCAGCAGACTACTTTAAAAACATTCAGGCGAATTATATAAATTTATGCGAAAGGTCGGTCTGAGAGCACATCGCCAGCATATTGGTCTGCCACTAACTCGTGAGCGTCATAGGCGACGCATGGCATAGTTGAATGCACATGTTCCTCGGACATTTCCCATCAGGCAGTGGACACGTGTATTCTTCCAACATGATAAAGCTCGACCTCACGTTGCTAGAGTCTGTTGAGAATTCTTAGCTGGACATGACATTAACCCACTTCACTGGCCGCCGTACAGTCCCACTATTTCTCATATTGAGCATTTGTGGGACGAACTTGACAGAAGAGTACGGCGGCGTCAAAATCTGCCTGTTACCCTTGATCAGTTAAGAATTGCTCTGGTGGAAGAATGGGACAATATCCCCATAAGGAGGATCAAAGTTCTGATCAATATACATACATCGGAGAATACGAGCAGGAATAGCGGCGCGAGGGGGGCCATACTGGATATTGACTTTTCAATTTCGAAAATTGAGGGTATCTTCCTCTGCGAATCAATTACTGTGAAATTAATCGACAATAATTACTGACAATTTGCAGTACTGCTCTTTAAAGGTAGTGCTTGAAAACCATGTAACGATTATTTTAAAGGAAATGTGATAAACTACTTTAATTCAACATGAAAGCTTACCCTGCGTTTCTTTTTTCTTTCAGTATATTTACAAATCTTTTCATTACTGATACTATCATTTATAGAGAATTTCCATATCATTGTTTCTGTGTTTCCATAGTCATCTGCTGCAAATGACTGAAGATCAATCATACAACACTTCAAAGTAACAAGTCATTTAATTGGCTAAACTGTTATGTAATTTACACATCTGCAGCAGATGTATTTTAAAAACATCGTGACTATAGGAGAAATGGCTCATAATAGGATGTATCTCGTTTTGCCACGATGTTTTAAACTATATTCATTAACTATTCTTTCATTAATAAAAATGATTCAATATTTTTTTCTAGATATTTTAACCCTTTTTCATCTGCACATGAATTTTGATGCTTCTGCAGCAGATGACTTTTAAAAACATTTTAACAAGAGGAGAACTACAATTCTTTCAACTCTATTCAATAATGATTCTTTCATTTATGGAAATGTGTTGTACTTTTCCCAAAACACTTTTCAATTTGTATTTTGAAAAGAGTTAATAGTCTTCAACTGTGAAAGTTAAAAATATGGCCAATGACCTAGATATTAATGTTATGTACCAGAAAACTAATGTTATTTGACCTTGCCTTTATTAAATTGTTATTAATGTTATGTACAGAGAAGTAAGTGTAATATATCCTTGTCTCCGCATTTGGCCTTTGCCCGTTGACATTTACAATCTATAGGCTTCTAGATCTTACCAAATACTAAATGTATGGCAAGTTTGATTAAGATTGGTCGAAGAATGTTCAGTGTAGAGTAGTCACAAGGTTGTTGATATAAGAAAATAGTTAGTCAGATTTTGACCTTGACCTTAAACCTATGACCTTGAAAAGAAATAGGCTTCTAGACCTTGCCATATACTAACTGTATTGCACGTTTGTTTAAGATCTGTCAAGAGATGATCAGTGTAGAGTGGTCACAAGGTTGTTGATATGGGAAAATAGTCAAAGTCCAATTTTTACCATGACCTTTAACCTATGACCTTGAAAATTAATATGCTTCTAGACCTTGCCATATACTAACTGTATACCAAGTTTGGCTAAGATCGGTGGAAGGATGTTCAATGTAGAGTAGTCACAAGGTTGTTGATATGGGAATATAGTCAGTCCAATTTTGACATTAACCCTTTCACCTATGACCTTGAAAAAAAATACGCTTCTAGACTTTACCATATTCAAACTGTAAACCAAGTTTGGTTAAGATCGGTTGAAGGATGTTTAGTGTAGGGTGGTCACAAGGTTTTTGATATGGGTAAATAGTCCAATTTTGACCTTGACCTTTAACCTATGACCTTGAAAATAAATAGGCTTCTAAACCTTGCCATATACTAACTGTATACCAAGTTTGGTTAAGATGAGTCAAAGGATGTTTAGTGTAGAGTGGTCACATGGTTGTTACGGATTGACGCACGGACGAACGAACGAACGAACGAACGAACAAACAATCAAACAAACGGACAGCCCCGTTTTTACAAAGCACATCTAATAAATTAAGCCCCGTCCCCTAGAGACCATATTATTTATTAGATCCGAATAATTTGAACAATCTTGGTAGAGGGTCCCTTAAAGAACATTTGTGCCAGATTATTTTTGATTTGGGCCAGTAGTTTTGGACAGGAAGATTTTTAAAGTTTTTACAATGCACATATAAGGAAAACAAGCGCCATGTTTTTAAACGGATCCAAATAATTTGAACAATCTTTGCAGAAGTTCCCTCAAGGAACATTTGTTCCACATTATATTTAAATCGGCTAGCACTTTCGGACAAGAACATTTTCAAAGTTTTTGAAATGCACATTTAACGAAAACAAGCTCCGCCCCCTGTTGGCCATAATTTTCAATTGATCGAAATAATTTGAAAACTCATGGTAAAAGGTTACCCAAGGAATATTTGTGCCAAATAATTATTAAATCTGACTAGTACTTTTGGAAAAGAAGATTATTAAACTTTTGGCAATTTTCCCCTTTCCTGAATCCGCAGCCACAAGTTCTACATGGAATTCAATTATTTTAACAACTTTGAAAGAGTACCACCTACGGATAATTCCTATTAGATTATTATGAAATCGGTCCATTGGTTCTGGAGACGAAGTTGTTTGTAGCAAAACGTGAACGGACGGTCGGGCGGACGGACGACGACGGACGAAAGGCGATGACAAAAGCTCACCTCGAACTTTTTGCTCAGGTGATCTAAGAAATGCAAAAAATATAAAACTGGAACTATGATCTTATATGAGTTAAATTCATGATATTAAAAGGAAAAGTTGCTCAAAATACAAGACATTCCACAGTGCCTTCAAAAGTGGACAGTCTGCTTCCGAGGTCATCTACACTGCAGCAGGAAAAAGGTAAGTAAAATATTAAACTGAAGCAAATATTTAACAAAAAAGTGAAAGGTTACTGCTTCAGAGGATGTAGAAATGATCTATTACAGGGAAAGTAATTAGGAAATATTAAGTTGATTAGATTAATAGCAAAATGTCATGTAAATATGAGCCACGTCTTGCGGTTTGTGGCTACAATGACTCTCCGTAACAGGGTCATGTAAAGGTAAATTGGCGTAAAATCTAAAGGGGCTACAATGACTCTCCGTAACAGGATCATATAAAGGTAAATTTGCGTAAAACCTAAAGGTGCTACAATGACTCTACTTAACAGGATCATATAAAGGTAAATTGGCGTAAAACCTAAAGGGGCTACAATGACTCTCCGTAACAGGGTCATGTAAAGGTAAATTGGCGTAAAAACTAAAGAGGCTACAATGACTCTTCGTAACAGGATCATATAAAGGTAAATTGGCGTAAAAACTAAACGGTCTACGATGACTCTCCGTAACAGGATCATATAAAGGTAAATTGTCGTAAAAACAAAGGGGGCTACAATGACTCTCCTTAACAGGATCATATAAAGGTAAATTGGCGTAAAAACTAAAGGGCCTACAATGACTCTCCGTAACAGGATCATATTAAGGTAAATTGGAGTAAAAACAAAAGGGGATACAATGACTCTCCGCAACAGGATCATATAAAGGTAAATTGACGTAAAAACAAAGGGGGCTACAATGACTCTCCGCAACAGGATCATATCAAGGTAAATTGGCGTAAAAACTAAAGGGGCTACAATGACTCTACGTAACAGGATCATATAAAGGTAAATTGACGTAAAAACAAAAGGGACTACAATGACTCTCCGTAACAGGATCATATCAAGGTAAATTGACTTAAAAACAAAAGGGGCTACAATGACTCTACGTAACAGGATCATATAAAGGTAAATTGGCGTAAGAAAGAAAGGGGCTACAATGACTCTCCGCAACAGGATCATAAGGGGCTACAATGACTCTCCGTAACAGGATCATATAAAGGTAAATTGGCGTAAAAACAAAAGGAGCTACAATGACTCTCCGCAACAGGATCATAAAGGTAAATTGGCGTAAATATTAGATGGTGACCCATATTCGAACTTGGCCTAGTGACCTAGTTTCTGACCCAATATGACTTATATTCGAACTTGACCTAGACATTCAAACTGCTGAAGCAAAGATTGCGAGCTCTGGAGTGTTAACAAGATTTTCTTTCAATTTGACCTAGTGACCTACTTTTTGACACAACATGACCAATGTTCGAACTTGACCTACATATCATCAAGATAAACATTCTGATAAAGTTTCAATATGCTCATGTTGAAAATGTGACCTCCAGAGTGTTAACAAGATTTTACTCCAATTTGACCTAGTGACCTGGTTTTTGACCTGATATGGCCCAGTTTCCAACTTGTCCAATATTTGATAGAGATGAATGTTCTAATAAACTTTCATGAAGTTGGATGCAAAATGTAGCCTGTAGAGTTTTAACGCACGACGCAAAACGTACGACGCACGACGGTCGACGGATGGACGCCGAACAAAATGTGATCACAAAAGCTCACCTTGCACTTCGTGCATAGGTGAGCTAAAAATTACCTGTTCTTAAATCAGAAATGGTGTAATTATTCAATGGATATGTGGACCAACAATCAATCTCAATACTAATTTATTATTTGAAGAAATTTCTATACTTTCACAGTAAAATAAAACTAAACTGATCTAGCAGCATCAAATCTCTAAAAAAAGAGCTGGTAGCAACACATTTCTAAATATAGAATTGGTAGCTACATTGCTCTAAAAATAGAATAGATGGCTAAATTTGATTCTAAAAATAGAACTTGTGGCTCCAGGTGGATACACACAGGGTGGCTACGGGTGGCTACAAGAGTGTATATATAGAGCAAAACATATGGATATGGATATGGATCCCTATCAACTGCAAACATTGTTTGCATTTAGTAAAAGAAAATTTCCCTCTGAAGAGTTCAAACTGTTGAACAAAACCAGTCAGAGCAGTCAAGTCAACTTAGAAATATGTCTCGTTTGGCCCACTTCAGCCTAAAACTAAATTGGCTCGGCATAACACAAAATATCTAATCTTGTGTTTCAAATTTAAAAAAAGAGCCATACATAGAATGGTTAACCATAGAGATCACTATTTCTTAAAAGGAAGGCACAGCTATTGAGAGCACAGGCAGATATTGTGAGTACATGTTTCTTCAGCAAAACAGAACTCTAGATAAAGGGCATATGTTATCATAACCCTTTCCCACTATCAACAAATCTGAAGCAGACGACTTTGAAAACATCTAGGCAAAAATATAGATATCTCTATTAATTAAAGTATAATGAGTGTTATTCCGTTAGTAAATAATTCGGGTAGTTTGGCGGCCTCCTTATAATCTGTCCAACCGTCGGGTAAAGTTTACGAGGTTGAATTACTCACGTTAAACCGGCATCTCCATAATTGTGGACAGGACAAAAATAAGTGGCTTTCATCGTTTATCTTTTATCTTTTATGAGGGAAAAATTAACTTATACTGATGGGCTCAAATAAATATTGGTACCATTATAATTTTGAGTGGGTATGCCTGAGTGTATTAGTTTTTTAACCGCAATACGCCGTTGAACGCCATCAGATGGAGTTGATTTTATTTCGGGCGAAACAAAATCGGCTAAGGCTTGGAAAAGTTGTGCCGGGTTGATGCGCCAACATGTTCAATGTTTAGTGAAGACTGAGTAGAAAGTTGATAATGTTAGACAAATAACTTTATTTCATAGCGTGGATGTTTAAAATACCGTTATATAATTATTCCAGATTTAGAGAAGGAATGTTTCTTCTTTAACTTAGTTATTTTCTCTGAATCTCCTCAGGGTTGATCTTTTCTTCGAATGACCTTGCATTTCATATATTATATTTGTGCCATTGGGACGGTGTCGCCTTACTGTTTAGATAGTTTCAAACAATTAAGTTATCCTTCCCATATTGTTCGGGCGTAAGGATTGTCCTTTAGTTGACGTTGTTTTCAACAACGTTTACTCGGGAAAGTATTAACCCACTTGTATACAGTCTTTTCGAACAATGTTTACTCCGGAAAACCATCGTTTATACTGGTATGCTCGAGAACCAGGGTAACTCATCACAGGACGGTTTAATTGTTATTTGCATATTGTTTAGGGGAAGTTAACACTTTTTTACATTATTAAGGCTGGGGATGCCAATTCGAACCAAGTCTGCGATTCCTCGCTGTTTGTCTAACAAGGGTACGACTAAGTCAATGTTAGATACTTTACAATGTCATGGCAGGGCAAGCTTCGGACCACGATCAGAGCTCCAATTTCAATACAAGTTTATATTAGCATGTAGGTAGCCAGTCCCCGATCATTCAGATTTACTGTATTAATGCTGAATACCTCAATTACGAGTTAAGTCTTAATCTGTCTTTTTGTTTTTCCTTTGCATATTATCAACAAAAATGAAACGAAGGGCCACAAAAAGGAAGACCAGAGCCACAAGAAGCCGCGGTCACTCAAGTTCCGTCAGTTTCAGTAGATAAGGGCTCCACGTTGCAGAATCAAGAAATTGGCAATATGTTTAATCCAATAAGTGTTCAAAACGTACACACCAAAATAGGAACACACGCCCTCCAAAATTTAAGGGAAAACTCGTGTTGGGGCAATACGTGGAACTCGATACTCATTTACAACAGGGTGACGGAGTTGATCAACAAACAGCCATGTTGTCAATCGACAGTTTTGGGCAACTAATTGCATCACAGCCCTTTTCAAAAAGAATAACCTCTATTGAGGTATGGTCGACTGCGTTTATCATTTTTTCAAGTATCTATTTGTCAGCCACCCAGAAAGGGCTCAGGGCTTAAGTATTTCGCAACTATTACATCTGAGGCCAAGAGGCATCTTGGTTCAGGGTTTTTAACATATGATACCCAATTTCGAATTTCAGTCCTACTTACAGATTATTAGCAGAGGTGGACTAAGAGATGTGGCTGCTCTGCATGGGCCCATCTGCTATGGTCAACCAGGCGGTTGGTAATGCTACCCCAAACAAAACATGTTACGACTTTAGTTACAAAGCCTATTATCGCAATTTCTATCCCTTTGTACATCAATGTTTAAATTGTAGTGGTAACCATCAATTCCAATTCTGAAGACGACCTGCTATTTTTTTGGCAGAACCAAAGATCCGTCAGATTGCCAGGTCTAAGACCACCCAGACACCAGTTAAGGTACTCGGCGCCAAGTCAGGCACCAAATCAGTTCCGCACATTTACTGCACCATAATTCCTTAACACATATAGGTCATTTTCCCATTAATTTTCCAAAATTGAAAGAATTTATTGTCAATTATGACAATTATCACGATGACCATTTTTTAGCGAATGGATTCCGGAGTGGTTTTAAAATCGAATTAACAGGCCCGAGGCTGCATATGAGTTTAAAAATTTAAAATCGTTTCTCGATCAGGAGTCCCATCTCTTAGATAAAATAAATAAAGAAATATCTCTAGGTAGTGTAGCAGGTCCTTTCCCTCACCCACCATTTTTAATTCTTAAGGTTTGATAAGGTGACTGATATGATTTATAAGTAAAACCCATCAACACTTCTTGTCTGTTACCAATTTGCACTGATGATTTCCTATTATTGGGTATCAAAGAAAACAACAAATGTCTACCAATGGGTTTAAGCCAGAGTGCTGAGTTATTTGAAATGTTTTCTACTTTTCTACCTTGGTCGGTGGCCAAAGAGGCTCACGATGGTAATCTAGATCATATGCTTGATGATTTATTTTTGCTGGAAAGGCAAACTCGTTAGACTGCCATAATTTTTCTTAAGGTTTGATAAGGTGACTGATATGATTTATAAGTAAAACCCATCAACACTTCTTGGCTGTTACCAATTTGCACTGATGATTTCCTATTATTGGGTATCAAAGAAAACAACAAATGTCTACCAATGGGTTTAAGCCAGAGTGCTGAGTTATTTGAAATGTTTTCTACTTTTCTACCTTGGTCGGTGGCCAAAGAGGCTCACGATGGTAATCTAGATCATATGCTTGATGATTTATTTTTGCTGGAAAGGCAAACTCGTTAGACTGCCATAATTTAGTAAACACATTTGAGTTCCTTTGCTTAGAATTAGATGTTTCCTTAGCAGTCGAAAGGTCTACAGAGCTTCGTCTGAAAGTTGAGTTTCTTTAGTAGGGTCAATCGTCGGGTTTTGATGATGCCATGAGTCATTTAAAGAAGCCCCATCACCGTCTACGCATTTCTTAAGGCATGTTAGAAGAAATCAGGTTTTGGAAAATATTTTTACGCGATTTTAACTTATATCCCACCTTCCCGGTGGTTTACCAACAAAAGCTTGCAACTGTTCTCGGACAGCGCTGGTGCAGGTCATCTCTGGGCAGGCTGTTATTTTGCCGACATATGGAGTTATTTCCCATGGCCAAGGGCATGGGAAAGATCATCAGCTCTAAAAGATCTCTCATTTTTGGAGATGGTTCCTGTGTTACTGGCTTTATATCTCTGGGGGCCGGATCTTGCAAATAAAAAAGTATCCTTTAACATATACAACGAAGCTTTTGGTGTAGGTCCTGAATAAGCAGACATCAAAGTCGAAGAGGCTCATGCAATTGGTCAGACCAATCGTCAAACTGTATATGTCAAATAATATTGTGTTAAAGGCTGTGCATATTGCTTCTAAGAACAATTCTATAGCTGGTGCTTTTTCTCGTCAGCATACGAAAAGATTCAGAGAATTGGAACCAAACACACTATCGGACCCAGTAGCTCATGTTCCAACATCTGCCCTCCAGTCTGAGTCTAGAAGATTGTTAACTGCTTCAGTGGTACCAAACACGGCAAAAGCCTACGACACCGGTTTAGCATCCTTCAAAAGGTTTCGCGTTATGTACAAATTGAGAGAATGTTGGCCCATTAGATAATAGGTTAATTTGAAATTATATAAGCACAAAACACCAGCCATTTTAAGCAAGTTATATTATTGTAGGCTAACAAGAAACAAGTAATTTCAGCTGTACCTCAGATCTGGTTGGTTTGATCATCTTTGTTTAAAAGAAGTGTTCCAGTCGTAAAACGGTTGTAACCAGGGCTGAACATGGGAGTCAAGGCAGAGTTGTGTGGTGACAAGGATATGGGGGACTTACTTTGGAAAAGACAATAGCAAAGTGGGTTACCTTGTTAAAGATCAGGAACACTTCATCCTTTTTGCTGTTTTATGTCGGAGGCAATGATTTAGGCCCCACGCCATTGAAGAAGCTACATTCCATTTTTTACGTTTAAAAGAGTTCTTGAAATCTAAATTTCCCAAAACAACTATAATATGGTCCGAGATCCTTCCAAGGGAATAGTCTGGTAACAATGTGCTAAACGCTGCTAGGAAGAGGCTGAACTCTTTAGCTATAAAACATGTGAGGCTGTTTAACGGAGTTTATCTCCGTCACAGGAATCTGTTACCTTTTAATTCAACCTAGTATGCTTCGGACGGCGTCCATCTGTCAGAGGCCGGTAGTTATATTTTTGTTGGAAACATAAGGCAGGGAATAATTGCATTTTACACAAACCTAGTTTACATAATCATTTAGCTGATTTTATTGGCTTAAATTTAGTCAGAAGGGCGTGAACTATAATGTTAGCGAAATGGGACTTGCTGCCGTAACATTTTAGTGGGCAGGGAATTTTAAATTTGGCGGAGGAAATAGTTTTTCAACCATTTCCTAGTGGCCAGCGTCTGCGGCTTATAAGCGGCTAAGGTCATTTAATGAATGGTTAGAGTAGTTTGAAGTCAATTATATGCTAGGGTTCACCGTGTTTTTTCGGGACCAATTGTTTGTGTTTATTTCAAGGCGCCCTATAGCAATTTGCCGGTGCCAAGCCAAGTTAGGGAAATAGTCATTTCTTGCGAGAATGCGAGAATAAGTGTTGAAGTTGAAACTCCTTCGTAACATATGTGATGTGATTTTAGCCTGTAATACAGAATTGGGAGTTGAAATCTGCAATTTGCAGCGTAGTTATTTTACTTGATTTTTTGTGATACAGAATTTGTTAATTACTCTGCAAGTTGCAGAACATTTATTTCATTGTAATTTTTGTGATACATCATTTACTATTTACAAAATGTGTTTACTTTCTGTTTTGAACAAATAGGTTCACGCCCTTCAAAACGCCATAATTAAGGTCTTTCCATTATTGGGTTCTGTTATAGGATACAATGTCATCTGCTGCAGATGAATTAAAATGCATCTGAAGGTGGGAAAACGGTTAATCCTTTTTTGATGGTGAAGCTCTTTGTTGCAAAATCTCAAAAGAATTTCTCACCAAGATCATTATTATAAATACGAACAACATAGGGCTAAAGGAGGATGTGCGATTGCAGGGCAAATCGGCCCCGTTTTGCAAGAAAATGTCACTGTAGTAGACGTGAAAATGTCTAAATAACTAAGATAAATAAGAGTTTCACTATGACAGTGATTTAACCTTTCTATTTCAGCGTTAACTATACCAAGGGGTGTAGGTTTTTGTCAATTTTGGGCACTTTTCGTACATTCAGATTGATAATAATATCCTCCGCAGGCCTCCGCGTTTTTCATATTTACATCAAAGTAATAAGAATAAAAAGTTATTTTTGAATTTCTTATATAAAAATGGACGACGATGGTCGAAACGTTACAATTTCGAAAAACGTTATCGTATCAGACAGCATTTCAAGCATGGATACGGTCGTTAGGGTACACAGCTTGTCTGGTGGTAGAGGATAGTTTGTTCTCCGATAACGGTTATATGCTTTTTATTCTATAAAAAGACAAACTAATTTTTATTCCGTAGTCTGGTAAAGTGTTTTGAGTGAATCAACGCTCAATGATAATAATGAATAACACAAAATAGATAAAAAGTGTAGATATGCAAATTACAATCCATTTTGTCTGTTGCAATTTCACAAACGATTCACTGCCACCACCTCCGATGTAAATAATCACATGGCGGTCACTCTTTTTTTCACCTTATGTCCGGGTTTTTTTTTCAACTAATTTGGTGATAACAAGAATGGATTATTGAAAAGCAATCGATAGAAAACATAGGTGACTATTGTTTAATCCATTTCAACTTTACACCATTGATAAGTCTTATACATGAGGGGAAACAAACTTATTTGATTCCAGGTTGTTTTCGGGATTTTTGCCACAAATTAAATCCAATGTGAAAAGGGATAGTTCGTATCTATGAAGAGGAAATAGCTGCACAGTTTTAATTAAATGTTATACTTGAACGGAGACAAGAGAGTTTTAAGTTGCAATGTATTACAGAATCCATAAAAAAATCAACTCAATTTACATGAATGTTGACAGTTGTTGTTGTTGTAGTTTGATAATTCAGAGATGATTTTCCCTAAAATGTAATTTTAAGTGTAGTGAAAAGTTGATGTGGTTGAGCTCATCACTAGACAACTGAATTTGAACCTACTCCGTGATAATAACTTTTATTCCATTTGTGTAAAGTGTCTGCTATTTATACTTAGTAATATTAAACTTGCACTGTTATTTTATAAACAGTTTGTTGGGTTTATTTAGAGAAACTAAATAAAGCACTAAAATGTAAGGTATTAATGATTAAACTACATCAACATTGTAGTGTTAAAGTGGTTTATAAATGCATATTTTCACATTATTTCTGTTCAGTTTATAGAGATCCTTTGTTGTATTGGCATGTGGAGAAAAGAGCATTACCAGGAGCAGGAAAGAAATTCTTCCATAACATGTGATGAGGTAAACTTATTACACCAGCATTTCAATTTTTGAAAATAAAATGTAAATAATGACATTAAAATTAATTACAGAACAAAATTATGAATATTTAGAGAAGTTGTCACCATGTTATGTGCAATTTGTTCTTTAATAACACTTATTTAGAAATAGATTGACTTCTAGCTTCAATATATTGTTATGAGGGAAAGGGTTTTCAGTATGTTTTTCATAAATTCCGATTGCTGATTCAGACACAATTTTTCTCTCTTGCTGGCCTGCAGATGGCTATTTAAAACATAATTGAAAAGGAAAAATATTAAATATGCAATTTCTTCTTTACACTTTTTTAATCAATATTAAATCTCAATTCATAAGATTTAATGGTTTCCTAGATGTTTTCAAAGCAGAAGCTATACAATTCTAGAGCAGGTATATATTCAAATATAGATTAGGAAATGGTGAGTCGGCAGAGTTTAACCCATCCATTGGTCGTTTTAAGAATTATTTCAGTCATTTATCACAAAACATTTCTCTTTCTTTTTGTCCTGTGTCACTGAAAGAGTGTTATCATATTCCTGTCAGTAGATTAGTGGCCATGGTAAAAACTAATATAGTCTATTCAACAATTCATCTATTAACCTTTTACCTGAAACATGCAACTTCTTATACCTTTTAAAGCACACAACTTTTGAAAATAATGTTTCAACTGTATACAAAAAATAATACTTCTTATGATATAGATATATCATAATGTCCTCATATATTTCCAAACAGTTGACTCTGAACTATTTTATTATATATATATGGTCAAAATTAAGACAACAAATCATTAAAGTTCTCAAAAGATGTATATCCAACTGTCTGTTGTATTCATATTTCTTTGTGTATATCAGATTTTAAAACTCTTTCAAGTGCTGTATTAGAGAACATAGACTAGACAGACAGCTTAAACTTTGATGTATGAAACCTGATAAGTGCCTAACTTTTCTCAAGTGACAGAAACACAGCTTCAAAATCTCACTATTTGAACTTATCACAAACAATAATACTTAGAAGAAGGAATTTAAACTATTCATCCTAATAGAGAATTATAACCTTGTTATAGTACAATTACCAAACAAATAAAAACATTTCACCTCCTAACAGCTGAAATAGGAGGTATATATGTAGAATTTGACCTGTGAGCCATGACCTTTAAAAAACCTCACATAAACAGTGTTTCTTATGCCAGTCAGTATAATTTAAATAGTCAAACAATATCATAATTATTTATACTGGGTTGTGTTGTAAGTGTTGTACATAAATTATTACAGTGATGTGTGGTATTTTATAAAAGCTGATATGATTAAACTGTTGGTGTTAGCTATCAAAGCAAATTGTAGATGGAGTGAAATATGATCACTTAATCTGATCTTTGCTTTCTCTATCTTGATTCCAGTCAGTGCAAATAAATCACTTGAACAACTTTAAAACCCTTTCCCACATACAGACGCTTTCTAACGCCTCTACTGTAGACGTCTTTTAAACACTTTGCAGCAAAAGGAGAAGCAGTTCATGATGAGTAATTTCTCTTTTTACTACAATATTTCTAGTAATCAATAATTATACTTTCATTTATAGAGACTGTTGTGTTTTAAGGTAGATGTTTTAAAAGTTGTCTGGTACTGATTTGTTGTATGTGGGAAAGGGTTAACAACATTGTCAGCAAATATGTAATGACACATAATGTGCTTTTTCTTATGGCTCAATGAAAACTCTAAAGGTTTACCACTGTGTAATTATTATGTGAGTATACTAGTATTTAACTGAAAACATTATATTGTCAGATTAATATTTATTTCTATGTTTTCTGACCTTTGTATGCATGCATCATGAAAAGATTGAACGTACACACAATGGTGTGTCCTCAAAATGACTTGATGTATGATGGAAAAGGGTATATACACAATACACAACTGCTATCAAGAGCCTCATGTTTCAATGATTCTTTTAATTGGTTACTGTTACTGGACACCTTGTATGCATGTACATGTTGTTGAATTAAGGCCCGTTGTATGTGCTTTTTCTTAGTTATGCCTTAATTTTATTGCAATATGAGTCTTGTCAATACGAGGGTTTTCAGTTACTTATTTTTTCAATGTAGGATCAATACCTTTTTTAAACGCTAATCTTAAAAAGTATTCTCCTCTGAATCCACTTGTCGGATTCCAATATAATCTTATAAAATGTTCCTTGTATGACCTTCTACAAAATGAATTCTAGTCATAGTAATTGGTTGAAAAACATTGCAGCCAGGTGGCAGTAGAATAGGAGCAAAATGTGAAAAAAATCCTTCAGTGTCTCTCTAAATAAAATCCAAGCAATAGTGATTGGTTACAAGACATAGCATACAGGTGGTATCAGAAAAGGGGTAAATTAACTTTAAGCTTCAAATGACATCTCCTTACCATATACACCATTTTTAACCCAACTTAATATGAATGTTCTGTTGTTGGCCTCTTTCAAAATTGTTCACAGAATCAAATTATATATAGAGCTTTGATTGCTGTGGCATCAGAAATAGAGAAAATAGCCGTAATTTTAAAATTCTTCTTCTCTAAATCCGCATATCTAGCTACATATATTAGCGTTTTATGTGATATACATGAACACTTTCATCAATTTACCAGGTCACACCCCAGACAGGTTCTTTTTCATCATGGATTAGTTTCTCATGAGTTAATTTATGACTGTAAAATATGTGTTACTGTTATAGAATTGACAAGCTATATTTCAACAGCATTTGACCTTTAACCTAAAAATATGACATTGACATGTAAGTTACTATAGGTCTGGTACACAACACACCCTCTTGTTTAATTTAACAACAAAGCCAAGTTGTTTGATAATCTTTAAATGAAGGTAGAATTTATAGCCTTGAAAAGCTGTTTTCATCATTTGTTGACCTTTGACCTTAATTTGTGACCTTGACCTCTGAGTTTCAATCCTATATATTGCATAGAACACATCATCATATCAAATTTAATAAACATGGCAAGTTATTCGACCATCCAAGTGTGCATAAAGGAGATACAGCTTCAACAAGTTCATATTGTTGCACAAACACACAATTTTCATTACATCATGATGAATATTTAGTTTAGTCTATGCATTTTTGCCGATGCAAGGTTAACATAACATTTATATAAAAGTAGTTTTGTTTCCATGGCAAAAGTTGAAGTTCAGTATCCACTGTGAATGAACAAATCATACATAACCATATTTTCTTTTCTTATACAGAATAACATTTATTATAATCTATTTTCACAAAATTACTTGAAAATTGCTAAATAATTCATCTTTCATATGTTGAAACCATGGCCTGTTCCCATAGTAACTTGTGTTTATTGTTATTTTTTCTTTGAATTTGAAGATATTTATTGCTGATACAATAAAAGAAAATGTTGAAAGGAAGACTTATGTATGTTTTCCTTATTTCCTTATTTTTGAGGAGAAATTGTGTTGCCATGGCAACAATGAACTTGATACGTTTTTAATTTTTGCTTATGACGGATAATAAAAACAAAAATTAAACAATTTGAAGAAAAAAAACTAACACATAAAAAGTATGAAAGTACATGAAATTATCCTATGAACTCTTACTAATTTATCAAATATAAAGTTCATCATTACTTTTTCGAAAAATATAAAACTCATATAATTTTTTCCAAAGATGAAGTGCAAACTATTTTTGCTAAAAATAAAGCTCATACTATTTTTCCCGAAGAAGAAACTTATTCTATATTTGCCAAAAAGGAAACTCATACTCTTTGTGAAAAAGATTAAAATGATATTAGTTCTAAAACTGTTATACCTTCAAAAACTATTGTGATAGTTGGTTAATTCAAAGAAAAAACTTGCAGAACAAGAGTTAAATTATAGACGTTTGTGAGAGTTGTTCACAGGCATCTTTTATGTGCATTCTTTTCCACTCAATTGTAACTGTTTGCTCAATTTTTCGTTGCGTTTATGCTGACTTAGTTTTCGGACTAAACAACTTTGTGCAATTTTAATCATACTTTTATACTTAATACTCCAATTTCACAACATTGTATAATTACACTCGATATGTCAACGTATTTAAGACGTAAATCGCGACAGTTTATGTCAGGGGAAAGGAAGAAACATTGAGAAAGTGACGTTTTATGGATCGGTGGATACAGCATCGACAGACTCCATTTCCGGGACCGTTCCGGGTCCCTACTCTATATTGACTATATGTGGGGGATATTGAATTGCCACTTAACCGAACAATAGGATAGTCATATATCGCTCACCTGATTTAATCAAACTTAAAAAGTTGTCAGTGTTATTTCCCCTATATAAGTCTATGAAAAACAAGTGAGCCCCGGAGAGGGGTCATTTTTGACCTCCGTGCTCAAAGGTTGGGCCTTCTTCTTTTAGACAAGAAGATTTAAACAATACAATCTCTATGAGTCTATGGAGAACAAGTGACACCCGGGAAGAGGTAATTTATTTACCCCAGGGCTATAATTTGAACAATGTTGGTAAAGGTCCACAATGATGCTACATACCAAATATCAAGGGCTGGGTCTTCTACTTTTTTCCGTATATGAGTCTATGTAAAAACAAGTGACCCCCGGAGAGGGGTCATTTTTGACCCCAGGGCTATAATTTGAGGAAGCTTGTTAGAGGTCCCGTAGTTGATGCTACATACCAAATATCTTTTTCCCTATATGAGTCTATGTAAAACAAGTGACTCCTGGGGAGGGGTCAATTTTGACCCCAAGCCTATAATTTGAACAATCGAGGTAGAGGTATACTAGATGATGGTACATACTAGATATCAATGGCCTGGGTCTTCTACATTGAGGTAAGAAGACTTATAAAGTTTTTCCCCTATCTCTGTCAAACAGAGTGATAATTTTTGACCCCAGGGCTATAATTTGATTAATCTTTATATGAGTCTATGTAAAACAATAGACACCAGGGGAGGGGTCATTTCTGACCCCAGTGCTATAATTTGAACAATCTTGGTAGAGGTCCACTAGATGATGCTACATACCAAATATCAAAGGCCTTGTCCCTCTACTTTTAGGCAAGAATATTTTTAAAAAGAAATCCTTTTATAATCTATGAAAAACAAGTGACCCCCGGGGAGGGGTAATTTTTGACCCAAGGGCTATAATTTAAACAATCTCGATAGAGGTTCACTAGATAGTGCTACATACTAAATATCAAACGCATGGGCCTTCTACTTTCAGACAAGAAGATTTTTCATGTTTTGGTTAATTTCCCCTTTTTTGATGCTGTGCAACCAAAGTTCTGCATGGAATACAATTCTTTGAACAAGTTTGAAAGAGATCCACCCAAGGAACATTCCTGTAAAATTATTTTGAATTTGGTTGATTGATTTAGGAGGAGAAGTCGTTTGTAGGAAAATGTCAACGGACGGACGACAACGACGACGACGGACGACGGATGGTGAGCGATCTCAAAAGCTCATCTTGCACTTCGTGCATTGGTGAGCTAACAAACGACACAGGAGAAGCATAAAGAGTCCTTTTTCTTACGTCAATTCAAAAGCAGCTTCGGGTAAGTTATATAATATTTTACCTGTAAGAAGTTTTGATCAAATGGTTAGTTAGTCACTGCAGTTTTTCTGGGAGCATGAGCAGTAAGACTGCAGTGATATATGTTACAACAAGAGGCACAAGAGGACCAGTATCGCTCCACTGCCATAAGGCAAACGATTAAATCTCCAAACAGCCGTGCCCTCTGGGGGCCATGTTTTTTTAACCAATCACAAACCATGGCTTGAAGGAATCTCGTAGAGAGTCACCAAAAGAACATTTCTACAATATTAATTGAAAATCGGTCAAATAGTTTGAGAGGGGAAATAGTTTACACTAATGCCTATATAAGGCTAACAGCCCCGCCCCCTGGCAGCTATATTTTAAGACCACTCAACATGACTTGGTATAATCTGATAAGAAGATTTTTTAAATGTTCACTATAGCCACAAAAGGCAAAATAGCCCCGCCACCTGGTGGCCATAGTTTCCAACCAATCAACATGGCTTGAAGGAATCGGATAGAGGGTCTCCAAAGAGCATTTCTACAAAATTATTTGAAAATCAGCAGACAAGTTTGGGAGTAGAAGAAGATTATTTTTCTTGCGTTTTGTTGACATTGAAACAGGGTTCTGCATGGATCCCAACACATTTGAAGGAATTCTGATAAGGTCATTGAGAGGATGCTTTCTGTCATTTTCCATCCAAATTGACTCACTGGTGGTTACTGATGAGTAGATGTTGACGGACGACTCAAACCGTACGACGGACACCGGACAAAAGGCGATCACAATAACTCACCTTGAGCACTTCGTTCTCAGGTGAGCTAAAACGGCCTGTCTTTACTGTCTATTGTGTATGTATACAGTAATGTTTTGAAAAAAAAAAAAAAAAAATTAAATTTCTACTTTTCAGGAACAGCTTAGACATGTTATGAGACAAAATATATTAGAACATTATTTAAATTTATTTATTATAGTTTGATTGTGAAACAAGCTTTAATCTTATTTTAATTACGCTTAGTGTTTGCTTCCTGGAGACAAAACCAGTACTGCCTATATACTATAGAAATATACATTGAAGTAATTCAAAGCTGATAGTGTTGAATACTTTAACATTAGGGACTGATTCCATTCTACATGAAGACAAAAATCCTGTCGCCGAGAAGAAATTGTCCATGCTCGTTTACGCATTGGGCACACATGGTTAACTCATGCATACTTACTGAAAGGTGAGGAAGCATCTCAATGTATTCCATGTTTTACACAACTTTCAGTACAGCACATTCTTCTGAAATGTGCTGATTTCGCTCCAATACGTGATATATTTTTCAAGGCTCAAAGTATGCGTCAGCTCTTTGAGTCTGTCAAACCGGAACTTTTATTTGATTTCCTTAGGGAAACTAATATTTTTAATAAGATATGATTAATTCTTGAATCGTGCTTTTGCACATTCATTACTCTTACTGATCCTGTTCCACATTTTCTCAGACATTATTTATCTTTATGTTAAGTATTACATAGTAATGTTGGGCTTGTTTGTCTATATCTTATTTTACATTGGCTTACATGTTATTTTATATCTATTTTAGGTATCGCATACATCATGTTTGATTATTTCACCATTTACATTAAGTAAATTATTAATCGCCCAAAATGACCTCAGTTGTCGACCGGCCTTAAAACACCATTCATTCATTCATTACATGAAGACAAATGACATAAGTCATGATGTTTTTGTATTATACAATTTAATGTCGTATTGCAAACAATACAAAAGTCCATTACCAGACGAGGATAGTACATTGTGTATTGTATGTGCATTTTTGGACAAAAACAACAGTGCATTGAATATATTTTGGATACAGTCCTATCAAACCTTTTTCATTTCGACCTTTGACCTGTAAGTGTGACCTTGACCTTTGTGGTCCAGACCTGTGTCTTGTGTTTCACATGTCACCTCATCATGGTCAACATGTGTGCCAGGTAACTTTGATGATGCATGGTTAAAGATGCCGGCCGGACAAGACACATTCCTATCAAATAGTACTCATTTTGACCTTTGACCTCTAAGTGTGACCTTGACATTTGAGATACAGGTCTAGGTCTCAAGCGCGACAGGTCACTTCATCATGGTGAACGTTTGTGCCAAGTTTCTTGGAACTCCTATGCTGGATAGTTAAGATGCGGGCAGGACAATGAAGTCCTACCGAACAGTACTCATTTTGACCTTTGACCTCTAAGTATGACCTGGGCATTTGAGGTACAGGCCTGGGTCTTAAGATTAAGCGCGTCTCATCAAAGTGAACGGATGGTTAAGATGCGGGCCGGACAAGTTTATGTGGGGACTGACGGACTGACAGATTGACAGACAGACAGAATCGGCCAAACCTATAGTCCCAAAACTGGTCTTTCACCAGTAGGGGACTAATAACAGTCAGACTGAATGACTGATTCAGGATATTGTTAGCTACTAAACTATCCTGGCTCAACATTATCATCGTTTAATCTGATAACCGTTCTAGGTCAAATGAATGATAAAGTCACTTGTTTACCAACATCGAAATGTGCAAACTAATCTGAATGTTCATTAGTCGCCGGGCACAAGCCCGCGACTTATATTTGTAATAGCTTTTCGGAAACGACATGGGAGGACGAGTTATTATTAGAAATAAAAAGTTATTCTAAAATGAAAAAAATATTCCGATGTTTTAAGTATTTGCAGTTTCTCTATTTTGACTCGACCAGAAGAGCTTATGCCGTGATGTGGTGTCCGTCGTCCGTGCGTCCGTGCGTCCGTGCTTCCGTAAACAATTGCTTCTGAACGCGATACAGTCTTCAGTTTTGATTGTATCTCAATCAAACTTATACAGTAGTTAGATATCCATGAGAGCTTAGTTCATTTCGCAAACCACTGGATTATGGCTCTTGAAATTGTCAAAATTGCCATAATAGAGCTTGCGAACACAAAATAGGCTCCATTTACTATCTGATTTTCACCAAACTTTCACAGTAGTTAGGTATCGATGAGAGCTCGTTTCCTTTTGCAAACCAGCCAGATCCGCCTATGCAAGACTGGATTATGGCCCTTAGAATTGTCGAAATTCTTATAATAAAGCTTGTGAACACAATAGAGGCTTTATTTAGTATCTGATCTTCATCAAACTAAAATAGTAGTTAAATATTTATGAGAGCTCGGTTCCTTTCGAAAACCAGCCAGATGTGCCCTTGCATGACTGGATTCTTGCCCTTGAATTTGTCAAAATTGCTATAATACAGCTTGTGAACACAATAGAGCCTCAATTTACTATCCGATATTCACCAAACTTAGATAGTAGTTAAATATTGATGAGACCTCGGTTCCTTTTGCAAACCAGCCAGATCCACCCATGCAAGACTAGATTATGGCCTTTGAAATTGTCAAAATTGCTATCATAGAGCTAGTGAACACAATACAGCCTCCATTTACTATCTGATCTTCACTAAACTTAGATAGTAGTTAAATATTGATGAGAGCTCGGTTCCTTTTGCAAACCAACCAGATCCGCCCATGCAAGACTGGATTATGGCTCTTGAAATTGTCAAAATTGCTATAAAACAGCTTGTGAACACAATAGAGCCTCCATTTACTATCCGATCTTCACCATACATACATGCTCTGGATTGAAAATGACCAAAGAACCATCCAAGTAGAGCATAGGCCCTCATGGGCCTCTTGTATTATTTTATTCACGAAGACACAACAGTACCTATTAGATTTGCAGCAGATTCTTATGTGTCAATATCGAGATAAAAATCAGGTCGAATTCTCCTTTTAATAACAATTTTAACTTACTGAATGTTATTTTCGTGTTCAAAGAGATGTCTTGATTTGTGAAGAATGCATTTAATAATGTTTATCCATGCATATCTAAAATATGAACTATTAATCTAATTACCACAAACTGAAGGGTCGAGGGTGTCGGGAGATAATTAATTATACATAAATGTCTCTGGAAATTGATGATATGTTAGTCCTCTTTTAACTTGTGAGTTAAATTCTATTAATATAGGAATTATTAAAAAACTGTGTTAAGCATAGATAGGTGATGGTAAGCAAATAATTGCCAATATCCATACATTGGCAAATGGAAGGGGGAGGGGCGGTAGAAAACATTCAAAAAGCATGGAAAGGTACATTTTTAGCTTGACTATTTGAAGAATGATGAGAGCTTTACTACTCGCCCAGCGTCAGCGTATGGTTAAAGTTGTATGGCAAGTTGGCATTTTCATTCATAAGCACTTGTGCTGGGACTTTCACATTTGGAATATAGTTACATCTTATACCTTTCTTCATATTGAATGCTGAAAATGCTGAGTTTGACCTTCTTTTCAGGGTACAAATCATGATTTCGGATGGTTAAAGTTTTAGGGCATGTTGGCATTTTGATTTATTTTTTTACTTTTTCTCAATACGCACTTGTGTTTAGGGCTTTCATATATCGAATAAAATAACATATAAAACCTTTCTTTACATTGTATATTGAAGATGTTGAGTTTGACCATTTTAGGGTAAAAGCACGATCTTTTATTGATTTTGAGAATTTGAGATAAATTCATAAGTTTTTGTTTCATTCATTTCTAATTGTGATCATTCATTTATCAAATAAAGTTTTCCAACATATCAAACAGGTTTTGGGGTCAAACATTTGGAAAACATTTTTTAAGATTTTTGCTATTTATGGACTCAGTCAGTTTTAACATTTGCGGTAGCTCAACGTTACAGTTTCGTTTTTAGCTGGACTAATTGAAGATTAATGAGGACTTTACTACTCGCCCTGGTGTCAGCGTCCGGTTAATGTTTTAAGGCGAGCTAGCGTTTTCATTTTTAACTCCAAAACCCTTCACTCAAACCACTTCATACTTCACAACTTTGTTCAGGACCATCACATAATTAGGTTAGATAACTCCAATGTTTCATAAATATAGAGTTATGGCCCTTGATTGACTTAGGTTTTTTTTTTTTAAATGATATACATTTAAATGTATGTATCTATTAATTTGCGTTTACATATAGAGTATATATGATTTAATAGCACTTAATGGCAATATATTTATATAGTGCTGTATGTGAATAAGCGGTATATAGTAAAGCGTGCTGTTCTACGACAGCAGTTGTTTTTATTTATACTAATAGAAAAAGTATCTATCAATCAATCTACATTTCGAGCTAAAAACGAAAAAAAATTAATCTGCGTTATACAAAATGTGTATGTTGTGTAAAATATGTTATATAATATATGTTCTCTTTTCAACTGTGAGAACATGACAATCATTTATTACTGATTAGTGATTGGCATTGGAAGTGTTATGGAAAACACTTATGAAGCTGACAGTTCAATAAAACAATGTTTAAACAGTATGAATATCTAGAAATTAATCTATACCTAACTGTCAATAAAGCTTTCTTTGTGTTTTCTAGTAATTTTGTTACGGACTTGTATATGGTTTGTTTGTATTCTTAGCTTACCTGAGTATAAAGTGCTCAAGGTGAGCTATTGTGATCACATATTGTCTGTCGTCTGTCAGTCGTGCGTCGTCAACAGTTACCTTGTTAACACTCTACAGGCTACATTTTGTATCTGATCTTTATGAACGTTTATCAGAACTTTCATCTCCATCAAATCTTGGACAACACTTAAGGGTTGAAATTAGACAGTAAAATGTACATGAATAAATGTTGTCAATTTTGACATGTCCAAAAAAAAAAAGAGCGAAATAACAACATATGATAGTAATTGAATATTGATCATTTTATCCGATAAACCAATCGGAAGATATTAATATCGGTAACCGTTCACATCCCTAATTAATAGTCAGTCTTAAGACAATCATCCTCAATTCAAATTTGTTATGATTACTTAATCATGAATTATAACTTAATCAGACCAAAAGAAGTATTTAAGTTCAATTGTACACCGAAACACTAATTTTCCAGATATAGATGACTTAATAAAACATTGTGGAAAAGAGAGAAATTGTTCTTATGAGCAATTCCGCTATTTTTCACAATGATTTCTTGTCTTTATTAAAAACCACTCATTTATTAAGCTAGATTTCCTACTATTTTAATATCAACTTTTAATTTAGAAGAGTTTAAAACTCAAAAATCAAGTGACAGATATATTAGATATACACAGTCATGTTGATGACAGTAGTAACAGCATACCTGTCTCAGTTCCTCCGTAAATAAAGTGAACACCCACACAATGAGGACTATCTCTTCACCTGAAACTTTGGGGTTGAAATTAAACAGTAAAATGTACGCGAACAGCCCAAGGAATACAGAATAGGACATCTGAAAAAAAAAATCAAAATCAAAGTTGATTGGACAAATTTATACCTGCTAGAACTGATGAAACAGATTTTGTGAAACCTATGCAATCAGTATAGTGTCAGGCTAGCCGATCCATACATCCAATTATACATGAAGAGGATTGATCGATTGGAGTTTAATGCCATTTTGAACAATGTTTCAGTAATATCATGGTGGTCAGTTCATCTATCCATGTGTTTCCCTGTTTTCTCACACCAGTACTGCACACAAAACTATTTTCAACAAAGACTGTTAGCCCATAAGTTTAAACTAGTTGATGTCTACCGTGTTGGTTTGGCATGAATATACACTTCCTCTATTCAAAATCTTTGACGGCATAAGGCTGGTGAGATCTCGGGTTTGATCCCAATTAAGGTCGAATAGATGACTTTAATAACGGTAGTTATGGCTTTGACTCCTTTGTGCTCAGGATTGAGAGGCTAGCATTACGACTGGTGTCAGTAATAAATGTATCAGTTATACTGGAGACACTGGGATGTAATTGAAAAAAATGTTGAAATTGGCTGTAAGCGCCGTACAAACAAATTCTATTCAAGACCTAATAACTAATAGCTGGAATCATAACAACTTAACTATCTACCTACCATATTATAAATGAAGACTATAACAGGAGCCGTGAAGAAGTAATAGAATCTGTTCATGTGGTTTCTCAGTTTCTCACAAGGCGTCTAAATGTTGGAAAGTCAATACAATAAATTTGAATTATTCTTCATTAGCATACCATGGTCAACATTACCCAATCAGATCATCGTTTGGCAATCACATGTTTCAAGCGCCATTTTTATTAATGCCATAAAGTTTTCAACATGGTTACATGGGCGGTGTTTCGTTAGTGGCAGTTATGTTGCCCAGATATGTCATGTATAAACTCTTTGTATTTTATTTAGTTATTTCTGTTACCATCTTGAATACTTTATGGCATTAATGCCAATTTTCAGTCAACCTCAATCTTATGCCTTTTATTCATGGCATACAAGTCCCACTGACCTTGATCAGATAACTTATTTGCGTTTCCTTAATTTTCTACAATTCAATTTCCTATCTTCCATGGATAGAATATAGCATTCTAGTCAGTCAACTGGTAAATAAAGACTGAAAACGAAGGAAAAACCTTTTCCCATATACAGCGAGGCTTTCTGACGCCTGTGCTCCAGATAAAAACATTTTTGACGAAAGGAAAAAATTCTCAAAACGAGCAATTTCTCCTTCTGTAACAATGTTTTAAACTTTTTTACAGTAAATATATCTTCATTTATAGAGATTTTCTTTGATTTTGCCAAGTAGTTTTTCAATGTCGTCTGCTGCAGACTTGTTGTATGTGGGGAAAGTATTAAATTAAACTAATAATCACAATCAATTTTTCCTTTCTGTACAATGTTTCTAAGTTAATCTGCTTCAGAGCAGATTTAAGTCATCTGAATCAGGAGCATTGTTAATGTGATATTTATTCAATACTTTTGTTTGTAAAAATATAACTTATGCAAAGAGATATGATATAGTTTATAAAAAATATGCATGCTTAACCCTCGCTTTCCAACATGCAGACATTATTTTGACACATCTGCAGCAGAAAACGATTGAAAACAAGGCAAAAGGATCATTATGAACAGTTTTCTCTTTTTCCTCAATATTTTCAACACGTTTCAATAATCTTAATTACACAGATTTTCTGCTGCATATTCCTTGTATGTGGGAAAAAGTTAAATAAAAAAAACTTTCACATTCTCTGATGTGCATAGTGAATCTTCCTCATGCTCTGATGTGTCTGGTGAAACTCCCACATTATCTGATGTGTGTGGTAAAACGTCCAGATGCTCTAATGTGTCTGGTGAACCTCCCACATTCTCTGAAGAATGACTATGGTATATGACTAGCCATAAAGCCAATGGTGGAAACAATGTACACATGACCAACTGTGAACAACAAGAAACAAAGTATAATTCATAATGCTGAAATCATCAGATTAGGAAAGCTCCTGCTTTATATTGACTGGTTGGAGATTCCCCATTTTAACCCTTTCCAGCATGCAGACTCTTACTGGCGCCTAAGCAGAATACGACTTTTGAAAATATTGTGGCATATGGTGAAATTGCTAATAACGAGCAATTTCTCCATTTGCCAAAATGTTTTCAACTCCATTCGTTAATAATACTTTCATTTAAAGACACTTTCCCATTTGTTTGCATGTACATTTTCAAAGTCATCTGCTGCAGATTTTCCTGGTTTTCCGCTATCAGTACACAGCACAACATAATTATCAGGTAGTTGGCTACATTTTGACATAGAATTTGTATCCAATTGGTGGAAGACGAATGACGCTTATCATTATGCCTTTTGTCAGTCATGGGAAGGAAAGTTCATTGCAGTGAATCATGCATCTTTTATTTATTTATTTAAAACTGTAACTAATGATTGCAGTCTAATATTCTAACGAATTGGTTTTCTCTCTTTTTCTATACACAGAGACCAACCATGCTATTTTAAGAACAATAACATCATGTTATCTTTAGTAACAGTCATTTACAAACAAACGATCAGATGCCTAGGCTTGGTAGTATGGTCTATAAATAGATTAACCCATTACTTCACACAAACGAATGTTGACACCTGCAAAGTTATCTAAATTCCATACTATTGTCATCATTTCTAGTGTTAAGTTCATCGCGTAGAAAATCTCCAACTTCAAAGCCCAATTTCCTACTTTGAGATCATGAAATTCCCCCTTGAGGATCAGAAAAGGTTTAGTTTAATATTATGTATTTTACATCGATTGCGAAACAAGCTTTAAGCTTATATTAATCACGCTCGATGTCTGCTTCCTGGATACATAACCAGTACTGGCGCTGTTTGTGTGGGAAAATCCCAAAGAAAAGGTTGGTTAGTCTGCTTTTGAAAACATTGAAATAAAAGGTGAAATTGCTGAAAACAAGCAATTTCAGCTTTTGTTGCAATATATTCAACTCTTTATCAATATAAATCTTTCAGTATTCTAGATTTTTCAAATTGTTCGTCTGATGAAAGTAGACGACCTTTGAACATTCATGTGAAGTAATGGGTTAAAATGCAATTAAAACATAAAGCATATTGGCGTCACAAAGAAATGATATGATTGGCTGTAAGTAAAGGGCAAACTTTGACATGGACCGATTGATATTTAAGCATTTCTGGAGCCCTGCAATATTACCATGTACCTTTAAAGCGTTGTTTTCCTTAGTCAAGTTACCCATCCAAATAGAATCAAGATTGCAAGCAGTTTGGGATATAAATGTCTTGTTGTCTGCTTTTAAAGCAATTATCATACATGTGGCATTGCCCCAATTACCCATTCTCCGAATCAACAAGTCCTGGGCCTGTCTCTCATCTGAAGATTGACATTTAGTAAGAACACCTATTGCAAGATTGGACCACTCACTGAAAAGCAAATTAATTATCTGTCATGAACATACCAGCTAACCCTTTTGTACATGCAAAAAACATTTTTGCCCGGATGTTTTGTAAATCGTCTTCTGCAGTATTGAAAAGGGTTAAACTTTTCCCACTTGCAGACACATTTTAACATACCTGCATCAGACGATTTTTGAAAACATAGCAAAATAAGAAATTGCTCATAATGATGCATTTGTAGCAGAAACTTTTGAAATCTTTCAGGTAAAATATAAAAAATCTTTTAACATGAAAGTATAATTAATAAACATATATGAAAATATTGTGGCAAATCGAGGTACTGCTCAGTACTGTTTACTCAAAAGGTGTCTGCTGCAGATACATCATTATGAGCAATTTCTAATTTTGGTACCATGTTTTCAAAAGTTTTCTGCTGCAGACGAGTTAAAATACGTCTGCAAGTGGGAAAGAGTTAGAATCTCAAAAACAGCAATAAAGCAGTAGACGACTTGGAAAACATCCAGGCAAACATTTGGAGAAGCACAATTTGAAAGTACAAATGAGCCGTCCCGCGAGAAAACCAACATTATGGCCTCTGTGTAATGCATTGACCCAGATCAGCCTGCGCAGTCAACACATTTTGTATCAGGGAAATAGAGGTATAGAGTAATGATTCCCGAAACAGTAAATCTACAGGAGACGAAAAATGTCTGACCGGGTTAGCCTGCGCGGCATGCTTAAGCTGCTCCGGATCTATACTTTACGCAGAGGCCACAATGTTGGTTTTCTCGCACGACGGCTCAAATATTGAAAAGCATATTTCTATAAATCATCGTACTATATGCTACGTTTATCTAATAGTCCTAAAAGAACCAACTGACCAGGGCTCGATCCTTGCACCTTTTGATCCGAAAGCAAACGCTTTTCTTATGTAGTCCCTTATTAAGTGCTTTTGGACCTTTTGATCACAAGGCAAACGCTTTACCACATCGCTACAAAAGCTAGCTCTATAGCAAGGTAGTATATGTGTCGCCTTATACATATATCTTTGCTACACTTACATAAATTGTTAAGGTATCTTTTTTTACTACAGGAGATCGTTCGGAGACATGATCCCCTTCGTGTCATCTTGCCAAGGGCGGCCACTCAAATCTACCTCGCAAAACCATGTATGTACTTACTCAATGTGTTTCTGCATTTTATTGGCTAATTCATCATCTTTTGTTTTCTTTTTCATTGCTTTCAACAGACTGTTGGCTACCAGAGCTCCAGCGATGGCATTCTATAACAACAAATAGAGGTCAAGATAAGGAGGAGAAAACAGGCGGTTGTCCCCCTATGTTGCAGGTACTCAAACGACACTGTGAAGATTTGTTGTAAGCATCCATAACATAGGGTCTGGAGATATCCCATTATCTAGAGCTCTGAGTTACATGCAAACCTGTAAACTCACTGAATGGGCTGTAACATATCAAATGACTATAACTTCTTTAACGCTTTCTGAAGTTTCTGCAATAGACATGTTTTAAAAAGTGTTGGCAACAGGAGAAATTGCTCAATTATTGGAAACAATGGGTTCAACTCTTTTCAATAGTTATACAGTTAGTTATAGAAATTATTTCTATTTATTCTTAGATATTTTCAAGACATATGCTGCAGATTTGTCATATGTGGAAAAGGTTTAACAAAATGAAATCTTAAAAATCTAAAAAAAATCACATCTCTTGTGTATACTAATCCATACAGTTGCATTCAATTCCAGTAGGCAGTTGCTGAGAAATATTTCACAGAGGTTGTAAAATGGCTTCTTATAATGTTTCTCTTTTATTCGTTGCAGAATTCCCCAAAATTGTTTGTATCAAGAAAATGTTTATTAACCCTTACGCTAATATCGACAAGTTTGAATGCCTCTGACGCAAATGACATTTGGAAGTTTTGTGGGTAAATGTTTTATGGTTTTACTCGGGAGCCGAGCCGCGGTAACTCCGTTAAGAGCGACGCCAGCTGTCAATCCAGGGATTGTGAGTTCGATTCCCAGATTGGCCAATATTTTTTACGAAGATTGACAAAAGTCACAGTGACAAGCGTTATTAGTCTTTCACAAATTAGCTCCCAGTTCACGTAAAAAAAAGCAGCAAGTTGCTTGGAAAGTATGTTGTGTGGAGTAATAGTGTGAGAAAGCTAGGACACACATGAGTAGGTGAACTGGCCGCCGTAATATGATTGACAAATTGTTGAAGGCGGCCCCAATCAATCAATCAATTTACTAAGGTATTTTCAAAGTAAATGACTCCAAAAATATCATATCAAAGAAACAGTTACAGAATATTGAAAACTCGAACTTTGACCTTACTGTTAACAATATCCCACTTGCAGACCATTTTGATGCATCTGCAGCAGACAACTTATAACAACAGAGTTGCAAGAGAATTTTTGCTTATCATGAGCAAATTCTTTTATTGCCACAATGTTTTCAAATCTATTGAGTAATCAAATTACTATTTATAGAGGTTTTACATATTTTATTCATATTTTTTAATTGTCACTTCCTGCAGAATTGTCGTATGTGGGAAAGGATAAATACATAATGTGTTACCCTGATAATGTACCTAAATGTCAAAACAAGAGAGTTTGAAAACACACATGACTGTGTGGCCTGCCTATTATTCAAAGTGTGAGAATGGCGGACACTTAGACAGACGATGAAAAGCGATACCTATGTGTCAAACTGCCAAGGCAGGAATCACAATAAAAGAAGTATTGTATGAAGAAAATGGATTACAAACATAACTCACTTTTCCTTCAGCCCAGAAAAGCTTTGCCATATCTTGTCGAATCATTAAGACAGACCATATAAACAAATCCTGGGCTCGATTCTCAAAATCTAAAAATAAAAAAAAAATACTGTTACTGCCTCTTCTAGCAGCTGTTATGCAATTAAGGAAATTTGATCCAACAATACAACTAATCTTCTGATGATTTATAGAGTTTTTGTATGAATGGTGTTTTACACTGCTAAACCCTTTCCTACATCAAACAAATCTGCAGCAGACAGCCTTGAAAGAATAGATAGTGACAAAAGTGGAAAACATTGTGAAAAAAGGAGACATTTGTCACAATGTTTCCATCAGTTGTTTGATGCTGAGGCGTCAGAAAGCATCTGTTTGTGGGAATAGTTTAAAACAGTATTTCAGTCATGCTCACACATTCTTCTCCTTTTGTCAAACTGTTTTCATCTCTATCCAATGATTCACCTTTCATTTTAAGAGATTGATGATATTTTCGCATAGATACTTTTAAACTCGTCTTCTGCAGATATGTTGTATCATTATGAACAATTTCTTTTTTTGCCACAATGTTTTCAACTGTTTAAAATAACTATACATTCATTTAATGGGATATTACATAATTGTGTCTTGATGTTTTCTGATTTGACTGCTGCATATGTGATGTTTCTGGGAAAGGGTCAAGGTGGAAAAGCGCACCTGCAATTAACCTGTCCACGTTGGAATTCCTCTTATAATACATATCGTAAGTAGGGATTACATTTTCCTTCTGTGAAATATAGCTGTAACGGTAATAATCCCCTATCAACTCTTGAATCAACCTGGCAACGTCAAGGAGAGAATTTTTATTTTCTCTTGGCTGAAACTATAACAACAAAGTGTCATCCTTCCAGACAATATGAGCTATTTCACATGAAAACAGACCTGGTTTTTTTTTATCGGGGTTTTCACATGGTTGGGTCACACCAATATCTTAGAACAATGGTAGTTATGGTGCAATAGGTTGCAAGGATAGCATATATTGCATCTGATGAAGTGGATCAGAACGGTACTATCTGGAAAGGTAAATTTTGACCAGGCATGACAAAGGTTTAATATGAGCAGTCCCGCTAAAGAACCTACAATGTGGACTGGTAAAATTATCGACCCGGATCAGCCTTAGCATACCGCGCAGGCTTACCCGGACAGACACGTTTCGCCTCTTGTGGATTTTCTGTTTCAGGAATCATTACTCTATACCCCTATTCCCTAAGACGGAATGTGTCAGTCTGGATCAGTCTACGCGCACTGCACAGGCTGATCTGGGTCGATACATTACACAGATGCCATAATGTTGGTTTTCTTGCGGGACGGCTCATATTCAGGTTAAGTCAACCTCTGAAATGCCCAGGTCAAATATTTAACTCTAGCAAACAATGTAATATATCTGAAATGCTTTTGAAATATACATGTACCTTTCACATATTTTTTTTTCTTCAAAAAACAGTCATAAACTTGTGCTTAAGACTACCTCGGAATGGCAATTCCCTGTCTAACAGCGACCATACTTTTAGTTTCAAATTTATCTGCATTTATAAATGACCATGCAAATAAAGATCACCTGGGAAGAAAGACAAGATTCATGTCTTCCCAATGGTGCTATTTATACACAAGTTTAACTGTACATGACAGTGTACATGGTGCATATGCCCGACTGTCATGATTAAGCAATAAATATGTAAAACTTACCTCTTTGGGTTTTCCTTTCACTTCATTGAGCAATGTTCTTAGAAGACAATTGTTCTCTGGCATCTGAAAAAATATATATAACTTTTAATCAGAATTTTAGATAAGGATGAGTAAGTAGATCTTTGTCCAAGAATATCTCACTTATAATTTAGTAATAATCAGTCATTTGTAAGCAATTGGAACACATCCCTTATCTAGAGCATTGTTATTATTCGCCGGGCAGTAGCCCGCGACTTATATGTTTAATAGCTTTTCGGAAATGACATGGGAGGAGGGGTTATTACTAAAAAAAAAATTAAATGTCTTGAACATATTACAATTGCGTTTGTTTAAAAACACTAAGTTATGACACATCTAAAATGAAATAAATATTCCGATGTTTTAAGTATTTGAGTTTCTTTATTTTGATTTGCATTTATGTTTTTTTCCTTCTTACAACAAATCTGCAGCAGATGAATGTCTTAAAACTACTAAGCAAGAAAATCTCTATATACTAGCAAAAGAATAGAATGGAGTTGATTCCGTTGAAAATTGTATGGGGAAAAGTGAAATTGATCATCATGAGAAAAATCTTATTTTGACTAAATGTTTTCAAAAGTCGGCTGCTGAAAGTGCATCAACATATTTCTGAACGAAATAAAGGAACACATAAAATAAATGTATACTACCAGTACATTATAAAAAAAAATTATTTTAGTCTGAATACTCAATTCTTGAAAAACAGTTGATAATGTTCATTTGTCAATATCTAAACGAAGCAATGATCGTTTCTTATATAAACACACACAATTTGACTCATCAGCAGACGACTTGTTTTATCCCTCAAAATGAGGAATTATTTTTTTGCCACCATCTTCTGAAATCTATTCAATAATTTATACTTATATTTATAGTTACATTTATACTTTCATTTACAGAAATTTTCCAAATATTGTACATTTAGATCAGACAGCAGGGATGCAAATGTAGTTTGTCATCTACACTTCTACACTGGCTCTTTAATTGATACAGTTACCTCTACACTGGTTATACACTTGATACAATTACCTCTACACTGGTTCTACACTTGATACAATTACCTCTTTACTGGTTCTTCACATGATACAATTACCTCTTCACTGGTTCTACACTTGATACAATTACCACTACACTGGTTCTACACATGATACAATTACCTCTTTATTGGTTCCTCAATTGACACAATTACCTCTATAATGGTTCTACACTATATACAATTACCTCTTAACTGGTTCTACACATGATACAATTACCTCTATACTGGTTCTACACATGATACAATTACCTCTACACTGGCTCTACACATGATACAATTACCTCTACACTGGTTCTACACATGATACAATTACCTCTACACTGGTTCTACACTTGATACAATTACCTCTACACTGGCTCTAGACATGATACAATTACCTCTACACTGGTTCTACACATGATACAATTACCTCTACACTGGTTCTACACTTGATACAATTACCTCTACACTGACTCTAGACATGATACAATTACCTCTACACTGGTTCTACACATGATACAATTACCTCTTTATTTGTTCTGCAATTGACACAATTACCTCTACACTGGTTCTACACATGATACAATTACCTCAACAATGGTTCTACACTTGATACAATTACCTCTACACTGGTTCTACACTTGATACAATTACCTCTACACTGGTTCTACACATGATACAATTACCTCTACACTGGTTATACACATGATACAATTACCTCTACACTGGTTCTACACTTGATACAATTACCTCTTCACTGGTTATACACTTGATACAATTACCTGTACACTGGTTATACGCCTGATACAATTACCTCTACACTGGTTTTGCTAGTGCTAGTCTTAACACTTATACAGGTATTTCACCAAATCCGGCATAGTGCTAAGATGCACATTACCAAAAACTCTATTTATCCATATTTAAACCTTTCTAAAAAAAAAACCTTGATCAATTTATATATTTTCTTGTCAAAAATTATTTTTTTCTGTGTTTTAACTTCTCAAAAGGATGTTTTAGATTCGACGAAAGAGAAGGCATGACAATGATGCACATGTCTACACCAAAGCAGGGACATAGATAAGCTCTACGTCCCTGACCAAAGTATTACATTTGGAATAAATGTGTTTGTTACCTCATTATAGAGAGAAACTAGACATTCTTGGGTAAGGAACTCTCGTAACTCGACGCCATGATCCATGAACAGTTTTACAAAATCTGTCCTGTTTAACTGTATGGCCAACAGCATCAATTCATTAAATTGTTCAGTCTATAATGGATAAAAAAAAACATGCAGATCTAAAGGTAAGAAGGGAGACATATATACAGGGGTCAGATTTATTTTGATGATTTCAGTCAGTCCAAGTGCAGATTCAAATCACCCTGCACAGCTGCTTGATCTCATTAGAATCTATACAAGTTTACAGAAGCTTCTAATAAGCTTGGTGTAAGTAATATTTGAACAGGGTAGATCTTGATCTGACTGTGCAGATTCACAGCATGATCTTGATCTACACTCTTAGCAAATGCCAACTTGTACCTTTTCCCATGGATGGGGTCATTCGATTTGATTCTCTAATGAAGTATCATTTATACAGATGATTTATACAGATATGCAACTTCTTATATTTTACATTTTTTTCAATTTCAACATTTTATTACACATAATACATTATCATGTATAAATATAGGGAAATATAAAACAGCAATACATCCATCGATTTTATACATATGGGGAAAGCCTCCACAGTGTCATGTATTTTGATGTCATTCAATCACACTATTGACATAATAAAATGTGGTCTTGCTTAAATAAGTTGAGCAACATTTGAGCTTTTCATGGTTTTTCATCTTGTTTGCATGTGCCAACCGAGTTTATGCTGATGTATTAAATAAAGATGTCTACTCCAAAAACCAATAAATAACATTGAGCAATTTCTTCTCTTTCAACATTTTTTTAAAACTGGCATCTGTTGTAGAAGCAACAGGGTAGAGAGCTTTAGTTTTTTAGACACTGTACTGTTTCATGTTTGTTAGCCAACAGTAATGTTTTATTCGTCATGCTAAAAATGTTAAATTATCTCAATTATTACTATTCCCAGGAATTTGTTGAAAAATCATAGGGTTGCTACAGCACAAATGTTTAGGGAGGAACGACCAGCACTTTTTAGGGTTCCACATACAAAATTGTAATTATATGTTGGACTTTAAATATTATTATGAATTCAAAGATACCCCCATCCAACAAATGAAAATAGCTTGTAGAATGAGTTATGAAAGCACATTTCCTTGAGTTTGTCTCAAATTGTTGAATCTGACAAAGTAGATGATATGTGCATATTATCCTCTCCTTACTAAAGCATGGACGGACACATGTACAGACCATCAGACATAATGAAGAGAACAGGCTTCGACATTTAATGAAAAGATGAAAAAAAGTTATATAGTATTGAATCCCCTTTCCCACATACAACAACAGAACGCTTTGAAAATATGGAAAATCTCTGTAAATATAAGTATTATTATTGAATATTGAATCATGGAAAACATTGATTTCAAATGTCGTCTGCTTCGAATAAATTAAAATGAATTTAGAAAAGGTTATATTTCAAAGTTAGCATATCTTACCGGAAGAGGGCAAACGTCAGTGAGAATATCATTCTTGACCACATCGATCATGTTCCATTCTATAGCGAGTCTTAGCTGATCCATTACATTGTTCTTATTAGCTGAACAATAAAGACGTATTAAAGGTAACAAAATCATTGAAAAAAAGTAACTAAAGAAAATAATTAAAATTTAAACTCTTTGTCGGCTCTTACGTGTTCTCAAGATTTTCCAAAATTTTACCTGAATACATCATCAGTTTCTGAACCCATGTTACCCGGTTTCAAACTTGAACTAGATTTGATAGAGATGAAGTATCTGATGAACTTTCTTGCAAACTGGATGAAAAAGTTGGCATCTAGAGTGTCACAATGTTAATCAACGGTTGTCCTAGTAACCCAGATTTTGACCCATGTGACCCAGTTTTGAATGAGATTTTATTCAGATGAATGGTCTGATGATTTATGTGAAATATATTGCCTATAGAGAATTCAGAACATTTTTCTAAACTTTGCGCTAGTGACCTAGAGTTTTGAATTTTACTTAAATTTTAAGGTAACTTCTGATGAACTTTACTGAAGATTGGATGTTAAATGTGACCTTTAGAGTGTACACAAGGCAATCAAGATATAGCAAACCAGTGGGCCGCAAGCGAATCAATGGAGTCTCGTCTGCTTTTTTCTTAGTCGAGAAAGGAGCATAACTGAATAATTTTTAAGCAAGAGTTATGTAACTTGGTAAACACATGCGTATTGTTCCCAGGAAAATGTTGAACATTGTTTTACTTATAGGGTAAGTTAAAGTTTTGTGTGACGACACAGATAAGCTAATAAAGAGGTTACATACTCAAATTACCTTTAAGTAAAGCCTGTAACATTACCACATCAAATTCGCGACTTCCAGATGTATTGTCGAGTTCAAACACAGACAGGAGATCATTCTCATCCAAACATTCTTTTATCCAGGTAATGTGTTCGTCGATTTTGTCAGATTTGAATTTCCTCTCCACCATCTCCTTCACACAGTTCGTCAGAGCATCTTCCATACACCTCCTCGTTCTGTAACAATAGTCTTAATATTAACCTCTTTACCACATACAACAAATCTGAAGCAGACGGCTTTGATAAGATCTTTGCAAATACATGGAAATATCTATAAATTAAAGTGATTTGTTTTAATAGTGTTGAAAACATTGTGGGAAAAGGAGAAATTGCTCGATGTTTTCAAATATCGTTTGCAGCAGATGTTCTGTCAAAACACCCTTCATATTCCTCTGTGTTCTGTAACAACAATCTGAATGCTAACACTTTGACCTGATTCAGATGACATTTGACACATTTGCAGTTGTTGACTTTTGAAAACAATTTGAATAATGGAGGAATTGCTTAATAGGCAGATTCTACTTTTGAAACAGAAAGAAGATGATCACAACTTATTATGTCTCCCACAGAATGTGTGAGTGTTTGGGGTGGGGTCAGAGGAAGATGCGACATTATAATATGATCTGAAGAATGTTCTTCAACTCACTTTTTCTGAGAATTTCCTCCTTGAATTGTGGCCTCAATCTCCTTGGCATTATTGTAAGCATATGCCAAAATGTCTGCCACTCTACCAGAGCCCTTCACAATGACAGCTGGTATGTTCTTCTGTATGGCTGCATGCACAGTCTCCAGAGTATCAATTCCCCCTGCCAGCACCAGTAACACAATGGGAGCCGATTTTTCTTTTTCAAAAAACATGTTTAAATGTGTATTCAAATTATATAAAAATCATATTTTTAATTATTTTGTTTCGGAATACTGTTTTTGTTTCTCTATTCTTAACACTTTTCAACTTCCTTGCACAGTTTGACACATTTGTCAATGGTGGATGACTTTGAAAACATGGAATATCCAATGGCAGGCAATCCTTAAAGTATCGTATCAAGAAAAAACTTGACAAAAGACATAGTAGCACTTATATTATAGTTAGCCAAATTTGTATTTGTTTTTGTTTTTCCACAATATTTTCAAAAAGGGTCTTCAACAAGTGTGGTATATTCTTACTCCATACTATACATAGGTACATGTAGGATTTGTTCCCTTGTTTTGTTTTCGAGTTAGAAGGGTAGCAACAACATATACATGTCAGAACATGATTTAGAGTCAATAACAAGAGTGGTCAAGGGCACATGATTGTGTCCCCTACCAATAGGTCAGAAAGTGAAAGTGTTACAGATAATTGATCCACACATGTGTCTCCCTGCCAAGGCAAGGGACACAAAAGGTCAGAGAAATGATTATTAAACATGCATTACCTTTATCTGTCTGTTGTTTAGCAACCATCTCTTCCAGTTTGACACGAAACGGAATCTCACTGTCAAAGTCACCTTCTGTGGCATTGTCCACGAGTATAAAATGGGAGTGGTTCGGGTCTAAAAAGCTTTCTTTCGGGTTTGTCTTCTTCTGTATTCTGTAGTCAGCAGGCCATAATCCACAGCGTTTTGAAACAAGTTTTTCCTTAAAATTGACATGACCATTAATCTTTAATTGATTCCAAAGACATTTGGCAACTTAAAGGTAGACCATTTTAAAACAAGAGTGCCATGATTGCCCTGGATCGCTCACCTGATTTTATTTTTGTTCACTTTAGCCATATAAACCCCGCCCCCTGGCGGCCATATTTGCGAACAATCAACATGGTCTGAAAAAGTCTGACGGACAAAGGCGATCACAATAACTCACATTGAACACATCGTGCTCAGGTGAGCTAAAAAACATTGTGAGAAAAGGATAAATTGCTCAAAATGAAAAAGAAATGTATTTTTTCCGCTTTGTCTTCAACTCTCTTGCTTAACGTTGTTGCTTTTGTTTGCATTGTGTTTTGATGCCACTTAAAACAAATTTTCAATTATATCATGGGCTGTCCTGGCTACTTAACTAGTACTAATGGTCCATATATCCTGAAATCAGCTAGTCATTCATAATGATAAGCCAACATTTCTGAGCGCTAAGGAAGGAAAGTCACCATAACCATTTTAAAGTCTTTGGTACTACCTGCGAAAGAATCAATCCTGCAATTATTGCTTAGTCACATTTTATTCTTAAGATGTTTTCAAAGTAAATGACTAATAATTTCATACAAGATACAATTTCCTTATCATCTGTTTTGAACCTAGAGCTGCGACTGATTTTTTGCTTGTTTGTACACTTAAATGCATATTTTAAGCCTTTCCCACATACAGTTAATCTGAAGACAACAACATTGAAAGATGTGGAAATGAAAGCATAATTATTGAATCGAGTTGAATTATGTGTACTTTTCGTTTCGCCACAATCTTTTCAAAAATTGTCTGCTGCAGAAGCTTAAAAATGCGTCTGCAAGTTGGAGACGGTTAAACTATAGGGTATCAATGCTAACATAAACAAGATCGTCGGTCATATTATGTATCGATTGGTTGAAATTAAGATTTGAAGAAAGAACCTGGTATGTAATTTATCCTAACCTCTCTGTTTTTTAGGACATGTCGATTTTTGCGAATCACGGTCAAAATCCCCACCCCAGAAAATACCCCCCCCCCTCTAGGTCTTTGGCATAGGCAGACAAAATCCCCCCCCCCCCCCAGTGTTGTTACCGGGCTGACAAAATCCCCCTCATTAAAATCACAAGGTGGACAAAATCCCCACCAACAGGTATATAACATGAAAAGATATATTAAAAATAAACAAAATGTAAAGTTATATGTTTAAATTAAAAAAAAAAGTGTAAAATCATTAAATCATTAGACCTGATATGAAAAATATACATTCGTATGCAAAACAAATCATTTTATTATAAAAAAAATATATGATTTAAAATAAAATATGAAAAAATCTAAATATGTATAACTTTGTATAAACATATTTGAATTAAAATGAAAAGAAAATATAATCAAATAATAATCAAACAATTATGTAATTATGTTATAAATGTGTCATGATTAGATTACCAAAATTCCAATTAATGAAAGGCATGCATTAATTACCTAATTATATAATTTGATATTAGTTATAACAAACCATTCACATGTTAAGATAATTGAAATTCCAATTAAGAAAGGCAGCATTAATTACAGTTGTTATCATAGAGCAAACTGATAATAATGATCAGTTCTATAATGTGTTTGGTACTCACTAGTGCAAACTGATATATGAATGAATATATAACATGTGCAAAATGTTCATTTTTCGTTGCATGAACATAATGGAAGTCATCAACAGTCACAAAGGCTCTAAAAAACTCTGCTATGCAGGATATGCATACACTAAGAAAAATCAACCATTAGATGGCAATGCACACACCGCAATGCCAAGCAGTGCAAAGGGTCACTCACAACCGACATCCTGATGACCGAAGTCAAATCTACAACAGACCACAGGCATGAAGCAGATACCTTCGCTATAGCTGCTTTTAAAATGAAAGCAGAAATAAAGGCATCAATCGAAGCCAGCAGAGGAAAACCAGGCAAGATTGTGACAGACAAGCTGGCCACAGTCCTAACTTAGGTGGCTGTGGCAGTAGGGACAGTTGAATAAATGAAAAAAGCATTTAGACGAGCACAGAAGGGCACATGTCCAAGGGAACAGAAAGGCATCAAATACATCCCCACTCCCCTGCCTGAAAAGTATGCTGATTAAATCATCTACGACAAAACATCAGCAACAGAACGCATCCTGATGTTCGCCAGCGAGGAATCGTTGAATCTCGTGGGAGACGCCGACACGCTGTTAATGGACGGAACACACTCCACGGCACCATCACACTTTACCAAGCTGTTCTGTATACGGGTCCGCCTAGGAGAGTTATGTGTTTCAGTGGCATATGCACTTCTCCCATCAAAGCAGCAGGTCATCTACGAAGAATGTCTAACTGCGCTTCTGGACGCCTGTCTCCAGAGAGATATCTGGCCCATTATCAGTCGCATAGTAGCAGATTATGAGACAGCTATCCACATTGCGGCCAGGGCTGTCATCTCTCCGAACGTACATATCCAAGGCTGCTTCTACCATGTCACCCAGTCCACATGGCGGCATGTACAGGCTGATAGTCTACGACTTTGAAAACATCTATGCAAAAATAAGAAAAACCTCTATATATGAAAACTTCATCATTGAATCAATTGAAACGTTGTGGCAAAGGGAGAAATTAAGCAGTTTCTTCTTTTTGTCACAATGTTTTCAAAATTTGTCTGATATCAATGCGTCAAAATGTGTCAACAAGCGAGAAAGGGTTAACACATATTTCAAGATCAAAGTCACAAGTAAGCGGTACCAGATACAAATAGTTTTCCTGTTATATAGGTGGGGGGATTTTGTCCAACTTGTTAATGGTACTGGGGGGGGGGGGAGATTCTGTGTGCCTGGTAAAAACACTGGGGGGGGGGGGGTTGTCTGTCTATGCCAAAAACCTAGAGGGGGAGGGTTTGTCTGCGGGAGATTTTGTCTATATACCCGATTTTGCACACAGCCCCAAGGAACTATTCCGATGGTGACGACTGGATTCTGTGTGAAGTCATTGACCGCTTCTCCAACGTCCTTCGTCAAACCTGCGTGGGTTCCCCCTGTGATTATCCATGCACCTAAACAAACAACCAAGACATCTGGTATGACTGATGGATGTTCTCACCATGAATTTCAACCCTTTCCTAAATACAGACGCTTTAAATAATCAAACTCTCATTGATGGAGAATTTTCATGTTTTTGCTCAGATGTTTTCAATATCATCTGCTGCAGATGTGTTGCATGTGGGAAAATAATGAAGGGCCATAAGTAGGTCAAAAATGCTGCTTCTAAACAAGCTGATAACATGAGATCTCCTCTTCGTATTCAAACTTCAAAATGAGTTTCAATGAGTTCCAACCAGTAGTTGTTGAGAAAAAGCTGGGATAATAAATAAGAGACACAAACTGATGGACACAAGCATGAACAGATGCACAAACAAGAGTGACCCTTTATGCTTCACAATGGATTCAAAAGCTGTCTGCTGTTAATGTGTAAGTTTTATCTGTATTGATGCAATGATTTGTTTGTTTAACCCTTTTCCTCATATAGACAATATTTGACGCCTCTGAAGCAGTCAGCTTTTGAAAACATTGTGACAAAAAGAGAAATGAATCGTAATGATCAAATTCTTGTTTTGTCTCAATGTTTTTAATTCATTCAATTTGATATCTGTTCTTTCATTTACAGATAAGCAACGTATCACTTTGTAGATGTGGCTGAAGATTTGTGTATGTGGGGAAGGGTTACAAAAATGTTCTCACCAGTGGTCAGTGCAGTCTTTATTAGTCCACACTTGAACGTCTCTTTTAACCGTTTGCTCATTTTAAAGTTATCACCGCCACCAGTGACAGAGATGAGTAAACTTGGTTTTTCCATTCTCCACACATCAAACATCAGCGTCTTCATGTCGTCCATCTTTGTATCGACGTCTACACGGACATACTGGTGAAAACAACATTAAAATATGTTGTCAGTCTATTTATGATATTTAACCCTTTCCAACATACAACACATCTGTATCAGACAACTTAGCATACATCTATCCAAAAATTGGAAACTACTTATAAATGAATGTATAATTATTACATAGAGTTGATAACAGTGTCGAAAAAGAAGAAATGTCTTACAATGAGCAATATTTCTCCTTTTTTCCCAATATTTCAAAAGTCATTTGCTGCCGATGCATCAAAATGAGACTGCAAGTCGGAAAGGGTTAAACAATCATTTATAGAAATTTTCCATATATTAGCCTTCATATAGACGAATTCCTCTGCTGCATATTTGTTGTTTGGGGGAAAGTGTTGAAATATAAGCCATAGGCTCTCTCTGCAATCCTGATGGTGTTGTATACCTTAATCATTTTGTAAATTGAGAAATTAATTAAAATGAGTAAATATTGTTTAACCAATTTTCCACATGCACAAACATTTTGACAACATTTGCAATCATTGAGGCAAAAGGAGAAATGATTAATTTGTCACAATGTTTTTTTCATCTCTATTCAATCATTTTACATATATTTAATGAGATTTTACTAGATGTTATCTAAGTCGTCTGCGGAAAATCATTTAATAATTACTTTTACTTATAAAGTTGCGTGGTACAGATGCGTCAAAAAGTGTCTGCAAATCAGAACGGGCTAAGCTATTAATAAAAGTTTGATAAATAGTTTTTATCCTGGGTAACCCTTTCCCACCTATAGACGCAATTTGACGCATCTACAGAAGACGACTTGTGAAAACATCGTGATAAAAGGAGAAATTGCTCAAAACGAGTATGATCTCCTTTTGTCATAATGTTTTCAACTTTTTTCAGGAATTATACACTTACCTACAATTATTGAAATTAACCATTTTTTTAGTAGACATTTTCAAAGTCATCTGCTGCAGATTTGCTGTTTGTGGTAAAGGGTTAATTGAATACACAATGTACAACATGATTTTTACAAAAGTATCAGGATTGAAGTAAAAGCCTTTGGGTTATATTTAACTTCCCTTTCAATTTTCATATAACCTTTTCCCAGATACAACACATTTGCAGCAGACGAATTTGAAAATATCTAGGCAAAAATATTGAAAATCTATAAAAATTGTGCAAACTGACTCTTAATGTTGGAAAGAGCAAAACTATTATATACTTATATTTAAGATTTTAACATTATTTTTGTAAATTCTTTTTTTTTGTTCAGGTTTTACTGTATCAGTCACAAAAAACACAAACTGTTTTAAACTATATTGTTTAAACTTTCATTTCACTCTTAAATCTTATGTTGTTGTTACCCCAAAAATCATCGCAGTGAGACAATACTTTTGAGTACCAACAACATAGTTTTGAAAATATAATGGTGACAAGTTCACTTTCTTTATCTAGACATTTGACCTACCTTCCCAATTGTTCTACCATACTCAACGAACTTTATGTCGCCAAAAGCATCTGTCTCTATTTTTCTGGAATGAGTTTCGATAAAAAGTTTTCAACTATGTTCTACAATTAATTTTTTATTTATAGGTATTTTCTTTTATAGATTTGTCTCAATGTTGTCAAAGTCTTCTGCTTCAGATTAATTGTATGTGAAAAAGGGTTAACAAACTTTTCAGGGTCTTTGTCAAATACATGTACACTTTTCAAATCTTCGTACTTCCGTTTTGGCTTACACAAAGACTGATTAAATCGCAGCAATCGGATACATTATAAGGGGATATCACATGGCCCACAAATAGTGAAATAGATCTGTCATAGTTTATGATAGATCTGTTTGATCATCCAACTTCTGGAGTCTTAAATACATGTTTTTATTTATTCCAAGGTGGTTACAAATCGATAAATATCAGTAAAATTTATCTCTAATATCTTAATCTGATAATGTCACATTGAATGTGAGGGACACAAACACCTATTAAACGCCATATTTATAAACGTTTCATAATGGAGAAATTAATTCAATAGGACATTATTAGTAAGTTCATTTTCGGTCAGATATACTGTGTTTTATCATCACCTCAATCAGTTACAATCCACATATGAGTTATCTTACTTGACTGTTTAAATAGGATTTATACTATGGGAACCATTGTAGAAAGTTTCAAAGCAATACATATAGTAGAATGTAATGAATCTAGTAGTTATTGAGATATATACTCTTAATGTAGTTAACACTACCTAAATTTAACCAGACTTTCTAAGTAAAAAAGGACGATAATTTGCATGATATGCGGGATAGAGTTATCAAACTTGATTATTTTAAATAGGTGTGATACTTTGGGGACCATTGTAGAAAGTTTCAAAGCAATGCATATAGTAGTAACTAAGCTATGGTGAAATATATGTACTTGCATGCAAAACTTTAATAAACCAAGGTGTGACGCTAACGCCAGTGTGAGTACCTAGCTCTCATATTCTCCGAAAAGCTGAGCTACAAATAGGTAAACACCCTTATAAATGAGTATTATTATTGAATAGAGTTGAAAATAATGTGGCAAAGGGGGAAACTGCTAATTATGAGCCATTTCTCCTTATGGCACAATGTTTTGAAAAGTTCTTTGCCGCAAACGCATCAAAATGGTTCTACATGTTTAAAAGGATCTTATATTGGTTTTCCTGGATCAAAATAAACCATTTATAAATCATAATCTCATCATTGCAAAGTTTGCTGTGCACAAAGGAAACAATAACTGTACAATACCAGGAAATTGTTAGTATATATTTTCAGATTTGTAAAGATTGAGCGCTAACGGAACATTGTTTGTTTTGAACAATTTTACCATTTTCTATGTTTTCAAATACCACGTGTAACAGAGGCTATAATGTGTCCGTATCAGGGAAACAATTGAACCAAATGAGCTGTACTCACCTTTCTGCTTCCCGGCACCTTAAATGATCTCTTATCCATGCTGTCTCCGAACGCTTTCTTATCGATTCTTTCTTCGAACGATTTCTTGTAAATGTTGTCTCCCTAACATCCATCTCCTGTAATGTCAGATTATTTCATACTATCAAACTGTTATCTTATATGATATTTTAACCCCCGTACCAATGTGCAGACTCTTATCTGCAGCGGAAGTATTTTGACAGCATTGTGGCATTTTTATTTACCACTTCCCATCTGCAGCAGTCTACTTTGAAAATATCTAGACAAAAATATGGAAAATCATTATGAATATATATTCATTTTTTATTAAATTTAAACATTGTGGTAAGAGGAGAAAATGATCATTCTGAGCAATTTCTCCTTTTGCAACATTTTATTTTGTTAAAGCTGTTTGCTGCAGATGCATTATAATGTGGGAAAGGGTTAAGCCAAAGACCTCTTTCAAAGATCTTCAAAGACAGCAGCGTCCAGAAACAAAGCACTTAAATTGTTAACAGGCGGAAGGGTCTATATGCACATCACGAATTACAGTGTATTGGTTTCTGCGGAATAAAATTAGGCAATCTAACGACGCCTAACGGGGAAATATGCCAACGAATTAAATTAATTATTTTTGTTGTTGTTAGAAAACAATATCATAAGATATAGAAAAGTTTTTGCTGTTCTTTTGCTTACGCTTATCTAACGTACTTTGTGGAAAACAGAAAGTGTACAGACGTCAAATAGACGTTATATTGGTCACCGATGTTGCGACTAAAATCCAACGCTGGTACGATGTCAATCCAACGTCTAACCCTGACGTTGTATCGTCGTCTCGAATCCGACGTCGGATAGACGTTGGTTTATGGTCACTGATGTCGCAACCTTAATCAAACTTCAATCCAACGTCGGTGTGACGTCGCGTGTTTACTGGACTGTTGGTGTCTGAGTATCATTGGAAGTCTTAATTATGTTTGTAATATCATTAGTTACGTGCTCAATAATTACCATAGTACAACAGTCTTCTTCTTTTAGTGAATCCATTTCAAATACATCAGTAACTGCATTGGGTCCATTTGGTTCATACTCATTGAGTTGAGGTAATGAAAATAATTATGTATAAGCAATATTTGCTATCAGCATAAGTTTGGTTCCAATGTAATGCACACGTTGTGTAGTTAGATTAATACTACTAATTATTAAACTGTCTGTCTGTTTGTGAAGCAGTATGAAGTTTACTTTGAATTGCCTCTTGAAAAAGGGTGATACATCTTAACTTCCTTCAAATTGTTTTTATGTTTAAGGGTCTCAAACTTTCCTCATTGACATATGCCATCTAATCTGAAAATAATCAAACACTGAAAGTACTGTCTTTATTAAAATAAATCATCATTAAAAGTTGTTTAAAAATATGAAAATGGATTAATTGCATTATTTAGGTCAACAGCTTTAAGTTTACAATGTCAATTAAAACAAGCAAATTCATGAAATTTATATCCCCCGCTTGCAGGAAATATTGTAGGAATAAAGTCCGCCGAAAATGACGATCAAACTTGGCCTAGCTGTTAAGGCATTTAACCTTGTTACCAAGTTTGAAAAAAACCCGGTACACATTTGTGGCAGTAATTGCAGGGAAACAGCAACAAACGACATTTTTTGTTAATCAAGGGGCCATAACTCCACCAAATAAAGTCCGCCGAAAATGACGATTGAACTTGGCCTAGCCCCTAAGGCATTTTACGTTGTTACCAATTTAAAAAAAAACGGTTACCATTTGTGGCAGTTATTGCACGGGAACAGCAACAAACGACATTTTTTATTAATTAAGGGGCCATAACTCCACTGAATAAAGTTCGCCGAAAGTGACGATCAAACTTGGCCTAGCCCTTAAGGCATTTAACCTTGTTACCAAGTTTGAAAAAAAAACGGTTAACATTTGTGGCAGTTATTGCACGGAAACAGCAACAAACGACATTTTTTGTTAATTAAGGGGCCATAACTCCACCGAATAAAGTCCGCCGAAAATGACGATCGAACTTGGCCTAGCCCTTAATGCATTTAACCTTGTTACCAAGTTTTAAAAAAAACGGTTCACATTTGTGGCAGTTATTGTACGGAAACAGCAACAAACGCCATTTTTTGTTAAATAAGAGGCCCTAACTCCACCGAATAAAGTCCGCCGAAAGTGACGATCGAATTTGGTCTAGCCCTTAAGGCATTTAACCTTGTTATCACGTTTATTAAACAAACGGTTCACATTTGTGGCAGTTATTGCACGGAAACAGCAACAAACGACATTTTTTTGTTAAATAAGGGACCATAGCTCCACCGAATAAAGTTCTCCGAAAGTGACGATCGAACTTGGCCTAGCCCTTAAGGCATTTAACTTTGTTACTAAGTTTGAAAAAAAAACGGTTTACATTTGTGGCAGTTATTGTACAGAAACTTAGTGTCATAGACAGACGGACAGACAGACAGACAGGCGGACAAACCGAATTAATAACCCCCCTTTTTTTCTTCGAAAAAGCGGGTGATAATAATGTGAGATATATATATATGCGATTTCCATTAAGAAACCATTGTTCTTGTGAAAGTTCCGAGAATTACATATTGATCATTATCATAATAATTAACCCTGTGAAGGCTTGTTGTTGCTCACTAAATGACCATAAAACACTATACATTCGTTGATGCTTGAACCAATTGTGTGAAGCATGTGCCACAAGTATAGACCCAGGTTAGGTAGCGCCGCTCAATACTGATGGCCGCTCAACTCATCATTTTTAATATTCCTAGAATTGATTATTTACTCTCCTAAATCCAAGGCTAGACAAGTCCATTTTAAAATTTCAGCAGTTGTTGAGTTAATCAACTTTTAGTAAGGTTCAATATACCCTTATGCACTGTTGTTCTTTTAAATATGATTAAAAATAATATCATAAATGTTAGCTCTAAAGCATATTTTTAATTTCAAATAACAGGTTTTCCAATTCATATTACATACCTTTCCCACTTGTAGATTGATTTTGACACATCTGCAGCGGAAGGCTTTTGAAAATATCGTAGGGAAAGAAATAATTCCTCATAATGTTTTCAACTTTTATCAATAATTACATTTTCACTTATGCCTAGATGTTTTCAAAGTCGTCTGCTGAAGGTGTGTTGTAAGTGGGAATAGGTTGAATAAATTATCAAATTAGAAATAATGTTCTTAGATTTTTCTCCATTTTTTTCTGACATTAAAAATGGTAAGAAATGTATTGAATAAAACAGAATACAGCTATGGTATTACTCATCAACTTTAACCTGATCTTTACCTTTGCTGAAAGATTCTTTATCATAACATACATACATAAGTATTTTTATCTCATGTAACTCTTTTGTCTGCAGCAGATGGCTTTGAAAACAAAATGGGCAAAAGTATGAAATTTCTCAAAAAATGAAAGTATAAATATTGAAGAGTTAAGCATTGCGTCAAATGGATGAATTGCTAATTTTGAGTAATGTTTCCATTTGTCGCGATGTTATCAAAAGTCGTCTACTGCAGATACGCGTCAATATGCGTCTGTAGGTGGGAAAGAATTAAACTGTGTAGATGTTATCTTAATTACTGTAAATTTTCAGTAATCAAATTGAACATTAAATGCACATACAAGTGCATGAAATTAAAATTTATCTTTTTTGAAAAGGTCAGGATCAAGTTAATCAGTATAACTTACCAGGTTTAGAAACACAATCCACTTCCTTCACTTCTTAACAGCACCTGATTTTGCAAATTTAAAAAAGACAACTACAAATGTCCGTCATACATGCAACATGCCATGAGATGTAAAGCTATGTGCATCATCCCAACCATCTGTTACTTCATAAGTCGCCGGGCAGAAGCCCGCAAGTTCTATTTTTAATAGGTTTTCGGAAATGACATGGGAAGGGGGGGGGGGGGGGGGGGGGTGGGGGGGTTATTATTAGATTTTTTTCATTAAATGTCTTGAACATATTACAATTGCGTTTGTTTAAAAACACTAAGTTATGACACATCTAAAATGAAATAAATATTCCGATGTTTTAAGTATGTGCAGTTTCTTTTTTGTTTGACTGGCATTTACGTTTTTTGTGTTTTATTTACGAAGACAAAACAGTCCCTATTAGCTAGACTGAGATACTTTATTTTCATAAACTATGTAATCAAAAGGCGATAAATACAAACCTTAACGTCGCAGAGTCTAATTTGTTTACATACGCGTACCTGCTTGCAGCAGACTATCAATATGAAAATCACGTCGAATTCGCCTTTGAATAAATAAGTTTCAACATAAACTGGTAACAGAAACAAAAATAAGAAATATTTTGTGAAATATGTCTCAAATATAAGCCTGTTTATCGGTCGTGAACGTCGAAACGCCTTTTCCTCAGTTCGTGACCTAGTTTCATATTGGCAAACTGTAAAAGCGGGGTAACCGGAAGTAAAAGGTAAACTTAGAAAAGTGACTTGTTTATGCAGACAAAAAATGTCGCACGACAAATTGATTTCTTAAACGTCACGAAACGAGTGCATGGGTCGAATGTAGGAGAAAGAAAGATAATATAGAAATGCTTTTTTTCTCTCAAATGCAGTGGAATAAAACATGCACCAAAGCTTTGCCTAATTTCTTATTCACTTTCTTCGATGTCTGACACTACGACTCGATCTTGACACGAGTCGAGGGTCAACATTTCGAAAGAATGATCAAACTCCTTATTACGGATAGATAGCTAATATTACATACTTAAATGATTAAATATATGTGATATTAAATGTTTATTTGGCTTGAAACAAACTAAGAGAAGAACAAACTCTGATAAACAATAGATTTAGAAAATAAAGAACATCTGCTCTTTCGCACGTAATTAAGTTCATATTTGCCACCTACCATACCTAAATAGTAATGGAACTCGCAACTGGCATTTCTCTTGCGCCAAACATATAGTGTATGCATCAACGATTTAGATAAACAATTTAGCTGACATGTTGTTTCAAGTGTGGTCTACTTTTTAAACATATGATAAATTTTAACATCTGTGAAATATTTATTATAATTATCATTAAAAAGGAGGAAGTTCATGTCTTCAGCAATTTAACCGTTTTCTCAATGTTTTAAGCGTTTAAAGGGTTTCATTGTTGCTTCAGACATGGAAAGGGTTTATTAGCTTTTGATTGCATGTATATTTAAAGCCTAAAATGTATTTGTTGTGGTTTTATTGACAAATACAAAACATCCAAAATCCTGACCAAAAGAAATCCTGAAATTTGTAGATCTATGTGGAATTTCAAAAATCCTGGAATTAGTCCTTATAAAAACATTATGTGTATGTTTAGACCAAAGACATAATAACACTCTGTTATTAGGTCTTTGGTTTAGACTAATGAAAGTCAAGAATACATGTGTGTTCAAAAATAAATAAATGCAGTCTTTTCCGGCGACATTGATGCCTTGCATCAACTTTTTCTTGTTTTTTTTTGTTTTCCTACTAACTGAATCAAATGCGCCGAATCGATGCAATCGATGTCAAATTATATTTCATTGGTAAGCTCATTAACTATCAACCAATCGTTGTGCGTCTTTTTAGAACCCGGATTAAACCCTTCCAAAATGTTGAAACGAAAACATTTTCGACAATGGCTGATTTTTTTCGGCAAGATAATGCGCCGACAATCACTAAAACCGACGAAATGAATCAAAATTGAGCCGATCAGGACGAAATGCCCCACTCAACAAGTACAGTACTTGATTTTCCTGTAAACTGGTCTAGAGCCTTTCAAAGTGTGATGCTGCAGTGTTCAATGCCTACGCTTCGATGCAGCTAATGTACTGTAATCTCTGAATCCAACATAAACAAATCAAATGAAATGACGAAAGGGACTTCTAATTTTCGGACCAGTACATTTTTGAGCATTTTAGACTGTTCCAGTTTATCTCACCTTTCACATGGTGGAAATGTTTCATTTCATCCAGAAACCACAGCCAAGTACATGACTTTTTTCTGCCCCTTAATTTGTGTTTAAATTTAATTAAAGTTAAAAAAACAATGATTCACTCCAGTTTTACACTGTAAATAAGTTTAAAGTAAGAGGTTAATAGTTAAATGATGTTAATTGTTTTATTGCTTTTAACTCAATCAAGGAAGATAATTATTTACAGTAAAGTTTAAATTCAAGTTAAATATGTTTGTCAAATATTGTCATCAGTTTTAGTAACAATGTCTCCACATTGTTTTGCTAGTAGGGACACATGTCCCCATTGAACTTGAGTCTGGAAGAAAACCTGGATGTGTGTGATTAATGCATCAACATATGGAAAGTACTCACGACTTTTAACATCCTTGAGAAATTAAGTGTATAACTTTCAGTTTCTTAATACGCAACCTCGACGCTACGAAAAGCCCTTTCGGATACAAAATGTCAGAGTCAACTACTTGGAAAACTTCTGAGAAAGGAAAATGTACATTATATCTGAACATTGGACATTATAGTAATGACACAGATGTAAAAGGAGAAACTACACCAAATTTTTCAGCAATTTCTGCTTTTTCTTAAATGTTTCCAAATATCATCTGAACAAGGGAAAGGAATACAGTTATTTGTAAGATTGTTTTCAAATTGTCTGCTATAGATTTGTTGTATGTGGGAAAGGGTTAACACCAATAAGATGTCAGAGAGAACATTCATTAACTAGTATGTTGTACATTTGTAAGGCATGAATTTTAATTTGTATGTTGTAAATTAAAAAGGCATGATTTTTTTTTTGTGTGTTGTATATTTGTGAGAAAATAAATAATCAAAGCAATGAAAGCGCTGAAAGCGCTGTGGTGCCATTGGTATGAGTGGAAAAAGATGGTCAACTGTTCCACTTTTTTTAGCATTTACAACACAGCTACATAATTTCAAATAATGTAAACATAAAAACTGAAATACACACAGTTCAAACAGTAAAAACAAGGTTAATCTTTTTTCCAAAGATCTTCAATTGAACTCATGAACAGTAGGCATGGTTTACATAACCAAATGCATATGCGTTAGGTAATTTTCAAACGCATTGAAAATTCCGATTTTAATGATAAAGGGTAACAGACAGTTAACACATCTTGTAATGTACATGATATGTTTACAGTCTGCTTAACCCCTTATCACATATACAACATTTACAGCAGAGAATTTAGACATTTCTAGTCAAAATTATTGGTAAATCTGTATTCATGAAACTTAAAAGAATTGGAATATTTTTATAAAGTTAAAAATAGTTAATTATGATTATTGGCAGACGTTCATTTGTGTAAGGTAGCATATATCCTTATTTGGTCTTGTGTATAATGACAAACACATCTGATTGGACTAGTGAAAAATCTAACCAATCATTTCTTTGATTGATTTCTTTGATCTCATTGGTTTAAATTAAAATATGTTCATGCATGGAAAATCGTGGAAAACACAAATCACAGTTTGAATAGTATTTGACACGAGAAGAAGCCTCTTCTAATTTGATTAATAGTTGTTAAAAGTTGTTTATAAGTCTCAAGTTGTTGGAGAGACACATTTATAGACCACCACTGTGGTCTTTTTATTATATGGACTGAAAGAAGTGTAGTTGTGGAAAATGCCGACTATGGTCGTTTTATTATATGGACTGATTTAATTTAATTTGATATTAAATAAAAAGAAGTTTAGTGATGGTTAGTTACAACGTGGAAAATGCCGAAAACTAAAGGTCGGGTAGGAAAAGGGATAGAAAGAGAACAGATTAGCGATGACGAACAAGTAAGCCAACTTAGAGAACTGGGCGTGAACGCACTGAAGACGTCGCCTCATGCAGAATTTTCCCTTCAGGGAGCCTCAGGAGGTACGGAACAACAACAACCGGTGTATAGGCAAGTTTCTCCCCATAAAGTGTTGTTGACAGAGGACGATATTGACGACGAAATGGAAAACATGGAGAGGGAAATAAAACAATTGCAGGAGGAAGAAGTGAGGTTAAGGAGAAATGCCGAAGTGGAGAATAAGAGAAAAGAACTAGAGCTGCAAAGAAACAAAGTGCGTCGCCTAAGAGGTAAAAGCAGTTTAATTTCAAAGGACACTTTTGTCGATAAATGTGACGAACAGGGGGCTAGACCCAAAGTTTTTTCCCAGAAACAAAGGTGTTTTGATAGCGAAAAGGTGATGACAATTAATGATCTTCGTAACGATGACCAAATACGGTATTTGTTAAAGAAAGAATTAAAAAAACTTGGGTTGTGTGAGTTTTTGGATGGGGATGACTCGTCTTCTGAAAGTGAAAATGAGTCTTCAGTCTCCAATCAGTCAAACAGCTCTGAGTCTGATGTAAAGAAAGAGCAAAAACATAGAGTTAAGAAAAGTAGGAAAAAAGTGTCTGGTATTAATGCCAAGGCATCTGACAGGGTAAAGTATCCACAACGTTGGCCGCAGTCACATTTGCAATTTGAGTATGTGAATAAGCAAATGAAATTTGAGGATTTGGACTTCAAACTTTTTGTAGCAGGCGAGTTAGAGATAATTGCTTGTGTTGATGTTTATGCAGTTGAGAAAGCAGGGCGTCTAGAGTTGTTAAGGAAAATTGTCTACTACTATGGAATATATGAGTTCGCTGGCTTGAAATCTTTTTATGCAGCTTGGTTGAGGGAAATCGAACTGGGTAAAAAGAAGTGGTCAGACGATTCTCAGCAAATTGAGACTGCAATTCTTTCAAAGTATGTTTTGAAAAATAAAGCTGAATTAAAAACAAGTTGAAAGTTAACAACATTGAGCAATTTTTAAATGCGCATGACTTAGTTAATAACTCCGGGAAATTTAATTTTGAATATTGCAAGATTCCGGTTAAAGACCGATTTAACATGCAGTACATTAGATCATTGCTAACAGATTATAAAGATGATCAAATTTGTGATTTGGTAGAATTTGGATTCCCAATTGGATATTTGGGGAGTGAAGATTTTCCGGAAATAAATCAAAAGTCACTATGGAAATTTAGAAATCATAAAGGAGCTTTGGAATTTTCAGATAGCATGCTAGCATATTTGACTAAAGAAAGTGAAAACAAGGCAATTTTAGGTCCATTCAGATCAAATCCATTTAAATCCGGTATATAAATTTCCCCACTTGACTCTTTACCCAAAAAATATACAGTAGAAAGAACAGTAATTCTGGATCTCAGTTATCCAAAAGGCAGTTCTGTGAATGATCATATAAGTAAAGATGTTTATTTAGGGGAGAAAATAGATCTAGTTTATCCCAAAGTAGATGACTATATTTCAATTATTAAAAAGAAGGGTAAAGGCTGTTTATTGTTTAAAACTGATTTAAGGAGGGCATATAGGCAATTACCAATTTGTCCATCATCTTACATTTAGTTGCTTTTATTTGGAAGAAACACATTTTCTGTGACACGGTTTTGAGTATGGGTAGTCGGTCATCTGCATTTTGTTGTCAACGGTTTACTAATGCACTATCATTTATAATGTATAAATTCGGAATTGAGGTGTTGAATTATTTGGATAATTTTGCGTCAGCCGAGAATAAACAAAATGCATATTTTGCATTCTATACCTTACAGAAAGTTTTAGAAAAATGTGGTATTGAAGAAGCAAAGAGTAAAGCTTCTCCTCCATCTACAATCATGTCCTTTTTAGGAGTTTTATTCAATACTAATACAATGACAATGGAAATAACTTCTGAAAGATTATTGGAATTGAATGTATTATTATCATTTTGGTTAAGTAAAGAAACAGCTACTTTGAAAGAAGTGCAATCATTATTAGGGAAACTCAATTTTGTGGCTGCATGTGTTAGACCTGGTAGGATATTTGTGTCTAGAATGATTCAATGGTTGAAAGTATTATATAAAGAAAATAAAAGGTCACATTTCATTCCAAAATTTGTCAGAAAGACATTTTATGGTGGAATACCTTTTTACCTCACTACAATGGTATTTCTATGATGTTGTATGAGGAGTGGTGTAATCCCGATGAAACTTTTTCTTCAGACGCTTGTCTAGAAGGATGTGGTGGTTTTAGTAATGGAAAATTCTTTCAATCCGATTTTCCAATAGATGTTAAAAACAGGAAATATTGTATTAATGTGTTAGACATTTTTTCTATTATGGTTTGCCTTAAATTGTGGGGCAAGTTATTTAAGGGAAAAAGAATTCAGATATTTTGTGACAATGAAGCAGTGTGTCAAGTTTTAAATTCCGGCAGATCTCATAACGAAAGTTTACAGTCAGGATTGAGGGAGATTGCATTTTTATCTGCGGAATATGAATTTCAAATTCGAGTTATACATATTAGTGGAATTTCAAATAGAATTGCAGATCATTTATCGAGATGGAATTCAAGTCAAAAGCATATAGAGGCTTTTCATATGCTCACCAAGCAATTTAAGTTACAAGAATTCCAGACGTCTAGTGAAATATTTGAATTCACTAATAACTGGTAGCATTGTACATAATTTATGTTTCAGAGTTTCAGATGACAGACTTAAAAAAGGATCTTAAGAGTTCTAGAAGATCCGCATATGCTGTTGGTACTTTAAAGAATCTGAAAGTTCAATGGGAGGCTTATTTGATGTTTTGTATTTTCTTTGGTTTCCAGAAACTACCATCTAGCTCAAACACTTTAAGTCTTTTTGCTCAATTCTTAAGCAGAAGTGTCAAAGCAGTTCAATCAATAAAAAATTACATAAGCGGGGTTAAGACTATGCACTTATTATTAGGATATCCAGTCGCAGAAATAAATAATTTTATTGTAAATCTTACTATTACTGGCATAGCCAGACAGAATCCACATTGTATTAAACAAGCACTCCCCATTACCCCAGATATGTTGCTGAAAATGGTAAAATACTTAGATTTCTCATTAGTAAGTGATAGGGTTTACTGGTGTTTATTTTTATTTGCGTTCTTTCTGTTCGCTCGTAAATCAAATTTAGTTCCTAATATTAAGAAAGATATCAAAGAAGGTAAATGTTTACAGCGTAGTAATGTTCATAAAAAGAATGGAATGTTGGTGGTTGAGATAAGGTGGTCAAAAACCATTCAGTTTGGTGAGAGAAAATTAGTAGTACCTTTAATACCTATTCCAGGATCCGTTTTGTGTCCGGTTATGGCTTATAGAAATATGTGTGAAAAAGTTAGAGTTATTGACACTAAACCTTTATTCAGTTTGTCAAGAAATAACTATATTACATACTCAAAATTTCAAATAAAAATGAGACAACTTATAGAGAAAATTGGGTTAGATCCAGAAGTATTCTCCACTCATAGTTTTAGAAGGGGAGGTGCAACTTTTGCTTTTAAATCAGGGGTTTCCTCTGAATTAATCCAGTTACATGGAGATTGGAAGTCTGACGCGTATAGAAACTATTTAACTTTTGATTTAGAAGATAAGCTGCAAGTTGCAGAAAAAATGAAAGAAAACATTTTACGTAACGTGTAAATAGTTGACACATATGATAATGGTACTTTTCAGTTTTTTAGTGGAAAGTTACGGTTTAGCATATAATTCATTATTATATAGTAATTGAAGTATATATATAGTAGTTACTCAAGTTTTATTCATTGAATTTGTAAAGTTGTGTTTGTGTCTATTGACCATTGCTCGGTTTGCATGGATATTTCAGATAACTATTTGCCAAGGGAGGTGGTATAGTGGTTAGTTTTCAACAAAGTGTTTAGATTTGTTGGGCTAGCTTGTCTTTTTCTGTGGTATGCATGTATGATTGAGTGATGGTGATTAGATTTAAACTATGATGCAAGGGAGGGAACTCTCACTTAATGTTTAGGGATATTGGGTGAGAGTTGTTTACCTTGGTAAATCACTGCGTGTTAAAATGAATTATATTATCAATTCTTATTACAGAAGTGAGAAAGGTCACTATTATAAGTGATTCCATGGCCAAATATGTTTCTGGCATAGAGGGGTGTAAAGTTCAAGCCTTTAGAGGGGACACAATTGCTAGATTAACGCAAAGGCTTCAACGTGGGGAAGCAGATTTAGAGAACTTTCAATTTGTAATATTTCATGTGGGAACAAATGATATTGGAAACAGAGCTTCGAAGAGAGAAATGTTGTCAGATTTTGGTAATTTAATTGGAGTGTGTAGGAAAATCAAGCCTTCAATTAGCATTTGTATTTCTGCAATTCTACCCAGACCAATAGATCATTCCATCACTGAGGTGGTTATAAGGGAAGTGAATTCTTATTTAAATAAAGAGATGAGAAAACAAATGCAATTTAATTTTTTGTGTACATACAAACCTTTTACACATTGTGGGAGAATTAAAAACGAGCTTTTTGCAAAAAGAGACGGGGGGTTACATCTCAATACAGAAGGATCTAATAGGTTGAAACATTTCTTTCTTCAAGTTATTGCACATCTGTGATATATAACATAATTATGAGTATTCATGTATAAGATAGGTTTAATTTAGTAGGGAGGATTGTCTATTATTTTATATTGATATTTGTACAGGAATTCAAAGATTGACGTTGAAACTAGGAGTAGACGCAAGTAAGGGTTGTTGCTTGCTTCATTTATTACATCAATTTTCTTCTGGAATAGTTTTTCCATACAGGATTGCACTATTTAATAGCCCTTTTCCTCATATAGACTCGTTATGGCACAGGTGCAGCAGAGGGTATTTAAGGGCATTGTGGCATAAGGAGAAATTGCATGTTTTGTGCAATTTCTTCTTTTGTCACTAGGTTTTCACTTTTAAGTCATACGATATCCATTAAATTAGTAAGATTTTCTAATTTTTGACAATATATTCAAAGTAGTCTGCTACAGAATGGTCATATTAGGAACGGATAGTTGATGTGGGTTTTTCTTACAATTTCTGGAAGAGAATTATGGAAAAAATGGCTGATTAATGTTAATTGTTTTTGTTTTTTCTGTATTATTGCTTCAGCTTCTTATTGCTTCAGCTTAATCCTATGTTTGTTTTTTCTTTTTATTATGTGTTTTTGTTTTGTGTTTTTGTTTATTTTTGTTTTTGTTTTTGCTTTTGGCCGGTGGGTTGGCGGTTAGTTTGTAATATCAAGGTTTGATGATTACTTATAGCAATTAGTTGTCTGAAGGATTTAATAAATCCATTGTTTGTAATAGTATGTGAGAGGCTTCTCAATGGTATTGATAACAAATTACAATTATATATTCAAACATCTTCATTTTTTATTTTCCCCCTTCTATGTTTAAACAAAAGAATAATTGGAATATTTTTATAAAGTTAAAAATAGTTAATTATGATTATTGGCAGACGTTCATTTGTGTAAGGTTGCATATATCCTTATTTGGTATTGTGTATAATGACAAACACATCTGATTGGACTAGTGAAAAATCTAACCAATTATTTCTTTGATTGATTTCTTTGATCTCATTGGTTTAAATTAAAATATGTTCATGCATGGAAAATCGTGGAAAACACAAATCACAGAAGCCTCTTCTAATTTGATTAACCGCCCACCCACCCTACAACCTTTGTTACTTTCTTATATGTTTTTCATTATTTTGGTTCATGTTTTGTGTACATTATGTCATAAAAAGTCATTTAGATAATAAGAATTTAAAGATAGAGCACAATACTTCACAATGTTTCATCATGTTAGCCTGTCAATCAAGGTTATAGTTCTGCATTTGAGATTGAACTGAAGAATAATAATGGTTGACAGGCGGTTAGTTTGTAATATCAATGTTTGATGATTACTTATAGCAATTAGTTGTCTGGAGGATTTAATAAATCCATTGTGTGTAATAGTATGTGAGAGGCTTCTCAATGGTATTGATAACAAATTACAATTATATATTCAAACATCTTCATTTTTTATTTTCCCCCTTCTATGTTTAAACAGAAGAATAATTGACTTGTTAGGAAAACATTGAGGAAAAAGTCAAAATTGCTCATCATCATCCGTCTGTTTAAGATTAGTCTTAATGGGTCTGTAGTGGAAAAAGAGGAAAATAGTACATGTAGAAAAACTATTTATTATATAGAGAAGCTAAATAATTAACTTGGATCAGCTTAGAAAACATTATGTGAAAAGAAGAAATTGCTCATTTTAAATGATTGCTTGATTTCCCACAATCTTTTCAAAATTCGTCTGTTACAGTAACCATTTCCCGCTGGCAGAAGCATTTTGACGCCTTTTTAGCAGACTACATTTGAAAGCAACGGGAAAGAACAATAAATTGATTATCGTGAGCAATTTCTCTATTTATCATAATGGTTTCATTGTTTTCAAAAATAATACTTTCATTGATAGAAAATTTCCATATTTTAACCTAAATATATGCAGTTGTCTGTTAGATTTGTTGTATGAGGGCCAAGAAGTAATTCGTTGAATAATTTTGTAATTTAATAGTTTAAGGAACTTTTATAAACAATAATCTGCATATATGTAAATCAAATAATATAGTTACTTTTATTATGCGCCCATTGCATATGTTGGTCGGTACGTCGGTATGTCGGTCCGTAGTCCAAAGCCTGTCCGAATGATAACTCAACAATGCCTGCACCATGGCACTCAAACTTTACATGGAGTCTGTGGGTAACCAGTAGATGACCCCTATTGACTTTGAGGTTATGGCTCAAAGGTCAAGGTCACAGTGACCTTGAACATGAAAAGCTTGTCCGAGTGATAACTCGACATTGGCTGCACCCATGCCTTCTGACTTGACATAGTGGCTAGGGGTGACCAGTAGATGACCCCTTTTGATTGCGAGGTCATCTGGTCAAACGTCAAGGTCACTGACCTTGCAAGCGAAACTTGTTTGAGTGATATTTCGACATTGCATGCACTATGACCCTAAAACTCGACATGGAGGCTAGGTGAAACCAGTAAATGACCCCTATTGTGAGGTCATCATGTGAAAGGTCAAGGTCACAGTGACCAAGCTTGTTCGAGTGATGACTAAATAATGCCTGTAGCTTTAGTCCCTCAAACTTGACTTGGAGGTTGGGCCTTACCAGAAGATGACCCCTATTTGATTTTGAGGTTATTATGTCAAAGGTCAAGGTCATAGTGACCTTGATCGCACAAAGCTTGTTATAGTGATAACTCCACGTTTCCTGCATACATGGCCCTAAACCTAAGACATGAAGGCTGAGGGTTACCATTAGATGACCTCTATTGATTTTGAGGTCATTGGGCCAAAAATCGTCCAAATATTCCTGACAACATGGTGCTCAGGGGGAGGGGCATAATGTTTGACAAACCTCTCTTGTTCTGTTTTCAATCACAGCTGAACCAGAAGTTCACATGTTGCCATAGAAACAAAACTTTTTTATGTATATGTTATATAATTATATATATTCCAATTGCAAAAAACGGATGAACTGAAACTGTTTTATAGAAACAAAAACATAAAACTTAATAAAAAATAATTTCATAAACACATATAAAGGTACAAGATAAAGTTGATGCAAGGCATCAATGTCGCCGAAAAAGAATGCATTAATTTATTTTTTAACACACATACATTCTTCACTTTCAATAGTCTAAAAAATCACATAATTTTTTTCATTAAAAACTAATTCAATGATTTTTGAATTCCACATACAAATTTCGGGATTTGTTTTGTTCAAAATTTTGGATTTTTTGTATTTGTCAAAAAAACCCACACAAGTACAGTTTTGATTTTAAATGTCCATGAAGTAAAAAGTTATTTAACCCTTTCCATGTTTAAAGCTACATTGAAAACCTTTAAACGTTTAAAACATTGAGAAAACGGTTAAATTGCTGAAAACATGAACTTACTCCTTTTTAATCATAATTATAATAAGTATTTCACAGATTTTAAAAATTTAAACTCATATGTTTTAAAAACTAGACCACACTTGAAATACCATATCAGCTAGATTGTTTATTTAAATAATTTATGCATACAATATATGTATGGCGCAAGAGAAATGCCAGTTGCGAGTCCTATTACAATTTATATGGTGGCAAGTATGAAATTAATTGGGTGCGAAAGGACCAATTTTCTGTAATCCCCAAACTTATTATTTATCAGAATTTGCTCTTTTCTTAATTTGTTCAAGCGAAATAAACTTTTAATAGCACCTATATTTAAATATCTTAGTGTGTAATATTCTTTTTTGTGCATCGTTCGAAAAGCCTAACTAGCAAACAGAGAGCAAGCTGCTACCACACCTTTTTTGGGGGTACTTGACGAAACAAGAATGAAAATCGTGACAGGAATGTAAATCAAACATTTGAAATAACTTAATATATATGATTAATATCTGATGGATTTTGATACACTATTAAAATAAATGCATTAAAGAATATATATATATATATATATATAAGTATGGAACATACATTAAGGCGAACATTCCGTGTAAAATAAACATACATAAAGGCGAATATATCTTTAGGCGACCATATTCAGTTCGCCTTAATGTTTAAGATGTCACAGAAGTTTACCATGAACAATAGGGTGGGTATCAACCGTTTCCAAAAAAACTCAAACAATCGATTAAATGCTTTATAAGAATAAACATATTTGCATCAAAGTTTCCCAAATCTGCCCACGCATGGATTTTCTGGTATCAAGAACGGAAATGTAACTGGTTTGTTTAAATGATTGCAGTATTTATATACAGTTCTTTAGCGTACCGAATTACATGTAGCTTATTGTTTTATACACATGCCTCTTTCATAGCAGATTCAGTTTGACATTTATACTCGTGGTATGCTTACACGATATTATATTAAATATACTAACCGTTGCAGACTTCTTTCGTTATATCAAGTTTCAATAAATATTACAATTGTGTGAAGTCTCTTTATGGTTAAAGCCAGTCAAGCTTATGTCAAGGAGAATTGTGCTTCCGTACGTATTTGCATTTGTTCATATGTATGCATCTTCAATCACTCTTTTGCTCTCTCTCTCTCTCTCTCTCTCTCTCTCTCTCTCTCTCTCTATCTCTCTCTCTCTCTCTCTCTCTCTCTCTCTCTCTCTCTCTCTCTCTCTCTCTCTCTCTCTCTCTCTCTCGCTCTCTCTCCCTCTCTCTCTCTCTCTCTCCTCTCTCTCTCTCTCCTCTCTCTCTCTCTCTCTCTCTCTCTCTCTCTCTCTCTCTCTCTCTCTCTCTCTCTATCTGTGTGTCTGTCTGTGTCTCTCTCGCCTCCCTCTCTTTTTACGTGCTATAAAATTGAGCGGATGCGGGTTTTGTATGTGCTATAGAATTGATCGGATGCGGTTTTATTACGTGCTATAGAAATACTAGAAAAGGACCTATGCAAAGGGGCATAAATCTAGCAGGGTTCATTTGAATTGATCGAATGTTGTTCTTTTACGTGCAATATAATTAATCGCATGAAGTTTTATTACGTGCTATATAATTGATCGGATGTGGTTTTTTTTACGTGCTATAGAATTGATCGGATGCGGGTTTTTTACGTGCTATAGAATTGATCGGATACAGGTTTTTAACATGCTATAGAAATACTAGTAAAGGACCGATGCAACGGAGAATAATTATGTCATTTAATTGTATCAATATCTTTGATATGTCATGATTGTTTGAAAAGTAACTTTCAGTCTTATTAAAACTTAATTACGTCTTGTTCAATGTCATGTAATTGAATCAACATGTTTGATATGTCACGAATGTTTGAAAAGTAATTTTTAGTCTTATTAAAACTTACGTTTTGTTCAATGTCATTTATTTGAATCGTCATGAATGTTTGAAAAGTCTCTTTCAATATTATTCTTCAAACTTAAGTTTGTTCAGTGTCATTAAATTGAATCAATATGTTTGATATTTTAGGAGAATATATACAAAGATCGGTCTTTAAGTTAATATTTATTTCGAATGTATTGATATTTTAGGAGGATAGAGACAAAAATCAGTCGTCACATTAATATTTATTTTGAATGTATTGTTATTTTGGAAAAAAGAGACAAAGATCGGTCGTTTCATTTATATTTATTTTGCATGGATCGATATTTTAGGAGAATAGAGACAAAGATCTGCCTTTATATTAATATTTATTTTGAATGTATTGATATTTTAGGAGAAAAGAGACAAAGATCGGTCTTTACATTTATATATATTTTGAATGTATCGATATTTTAGGAGAATAGAGACAAAGATCGGTCTTAACATTAATTTTAGTTTGAATGTATTGATATTTAAGGAGAATAGAGACAAAGATCGGTCTTAACATTAATTTTAGTTTGAATGTATTGATATTTTAGGAGAATAGAGAAAAAGATCGGTCTTTACATTAATATATATTTTGAATGTATTGATATTTTAGGAGAAAAGAGACAAAGATTGGTCTTTACATTTACATATATTTTGAATGTATTGATATTTTAGGAGAATAGAGACATAGATATGTCTTTACACTCATATTTTTTTTGAATTTATCAATATTTCAGGAGAATAAAGACGAAGATCGGTCTTTACATTAACTTTTTATTTTGAACTTATTGATATTTTAGGAGAATAGAGACAAAGATCGGTCTTAACATTAATTTTAGTTTGAATGTATCGATAATTTAGGAGAATAGAGACAAAGATTGGTATTTACATTAATATTCATTTTTAATGTATTGATTTTTTAGGAGAAAAGAGACAAAGATTGGTCTTTACATTTACATATATTTTGAATGTATCGATATTTTAGGAGAATAGTTACAAAGATCGGTCTTTATATTAAATTTCTATTTTGAATATATCGATAATTTAAGGAGAATACAGACAAAGATCGGCTTTACATTAATATTTATTTTGAATGTATCGATAATTTAGGAGAATAGAGACAAAGATTGGTATTTACATTAATATTATTTATTTTGAATGTATCGAAAATTTAGGAGAATAGAGACAAAGATTTGTATTTACATTACAATTTATTTTTAATGTATTGATATTTTAGGAGAATAGAAACAAAGATCGGTCTTTGCATTAATATTTATTTTGAATGTATTGATATTTAAGGAGAATAGAGACAAAGATTGGTCTTTACATTAATATTTATTTATTTTGAATGTATCGATAATTAAGGAGAATAGAGACAAAGATTTGTATTTACATTAAAATTTATTTTTAATGTATTGATATTTTAGGAGAATAGAGACAAAGATCGGTCTTTACATTAAAGTATTTATTTTGAATGTATTGATATTTAAGGAGAATAGAGACAAAGATTGGTCTTTACATTAATATATTTTTTATATTTTTTATATTTAATGTATTTATATTTTAAGAGAATAGAGACAAGGATCAATCTTGAATGTATCGATATTTTAGGAGAAAAGAGAAAAGATTGGTCTTTACATTTACATATATTTTGAATGTATTGATATTTTAGGAGAATAGATACAACGATAGGTCTTTACATTAATGTTTATTTTGATGTATCGATATTTTATGAGAATAGATACAAAGATCGGTCTTTACATTAAATTTTTATTCTGAATGTATTGATATTTTAGGAGAATAGAGACAAAAATAGGTCTTTACATTTATATATATTTTGAATGTATCGATATTTTAAGAGAATAGAGACAAAGATCGGTCTTTACATTATTATTTATTCTGAATGTATCGATAATTTAAGAGAATAGAGACAAAGATTGGTATTTACATTAATATTTATTTATTTTGAATGTATTTATATTTTAAGAGAATAGAGACAAAGATCAATCTTTTCATTTATAAATATATTGAATGTATCGATATTTGAGGAGAAAAGAGACAAAGATCGGTCTTTACATTTATATATATTTTGAATTAATTTATATTTTAGGAGAATAGAGACAAAAATCGGTACTTACATTAAGATTTATTTTGAATGTATTGATATTTTAGGAGAATAGAGACAAAGATTGGACTTTGATATTTTAGGAGAATACAGACAAAGATCGGTCTTACAGCAATATTTATTTTGAATGTATCGATAATTAAGGAGAATAGAGTCAAAGAATGATCTTTACACAAAGATTGGTCTTTACATTAATGTTTATTTTGAATGTATCGATAATTTAGCAGAATAGAAAATTGTCTTCACATTTATATTTATTTTGAATGTATTGATATTTTTGGAGAATAGGGACAAAGATCGGTCTTTACATTAATATTTATTTTGAATGTATTGATATTTTAGGAGAATAGAGTCAACGATCGGTCTTTACATCAATTTTTATTTTGAATGTATCGATAATTAAAGAGAATAGAGACAAAGATCGATCTTAACATCAATTATTATTTTGAATTTATCGATATTTCAGGAGAATAGAGACAAAGATCGGTCTTTACATTAACTTTTTATTTTGAACTTATTGATATTTTAGGAGAATAGGGACAAAGATCGGTCTTGACATTTATATTTATTTTGAATGTATCGATATTTTAGGAGAATAGAGACAAAGATTGGTCTTTCCATATATATGTTTATTTTGAATGTATCGATAATTTAGCAGAATAGAAAATTGTCTTCACATTTATATTTATTTTGAATGTATTGATATTTTTGGAGAATAGGGACAAAGATCGGTCTTTACATTAATATTTATTTTGAATGTATTGATATTTTAGGAGAATAGAGTCAACGATCGGTCTTTACATCAATTTTTATTTTGAATGTATCGATAATTAAAGAGAATAGAGACAAAGATCGATCTTAACATCAATTATTATTTTGAATTTATCGATATTTCAGGAGAATAGAGACAAAGATCGGTCTTTACATTAACTTTTTATTTTGAACTTATTGATATGTTAGGAGAATAGAGACAAAGATCTGCCTTTACATTAATATTTATTTTGAATGTATTCATATTTTAGGAGAATAGAGACAATGATTGGACTTTGATATTTTAGGATAATAGAGACAAAGATCGGTCTTTACAGCAATTTTTATTTTTGAATGCATCGATAATTAAGGAAAATAGAGACAAAGATCGATCTTAACATCAATATTTTTTTTGAATTTATCAATATTTCAGGAGAATAAAGACGAAGATCGGTCTTTACATTAACTTTTTATTTTGAACTTATTGATATTTTAGGAGAATAAAGACAAAGATCGGTCTTTACATTTATATTTATTTTGAATGTAACGATATTTTAGGAGAATAGAGACAAAGATTGGTCTTTCCATATATATTTATTTTGAATATATTGATATTTAAGGAGAATAGAGACAACTATCGGTCTTTACATTTATATATTTGAATTGATCGATATTTAAGGAGAATAGAGGCAAAGAACGGTCTTTACATTTATATTTATTTTGGATGTATCGATACTTTAGGAGAATAGAGACACAGACTGGTATTTACATTTTTATATATTTTAAATGTATCGATATTTTAGGAGAATAGAGACAAAGATTGGTCTTTACATTAATATTTATTTTGAATGTATTTACATTTTAGGAGAATAGAGAAACAGATCGGTCTTTTCATTAATATTTATTTATTTTGAATGTATTTATATGTTAAGAGAATAGAGACAAAGATCAATCTTTACATTTATAAATATTTTGAATCTATCGATATTTTAGGAGAATAGAGACACAAATCGGTCTTTACATTTATATATATTTTGAATTAATTTATATTTTATGAGAATAGAGACAAAATTCGGTCCTTACATTAAGATTTATTTTGAATGTATTGATATTTTAGGAGAAAAGAGACAAAGATTGGTCTTTACATTTACATATATTTTGAATAGAGACAAAGATTGGTATTTCCATATATACTTATTTTGAATGCATTTATATTTTAGGAGAATAGAGACAAAGATCGGTCTTTTCATTAATATTTATTTTTAATGGATCGATATGTTAGAAGAATTTAGACAAAGATTGGCCTTTACATTAATATCTATTTTGGATGTATCGATATTTTAGATGAATAGAGATACAGATTGGTCTTTACATTTTTATATATTTTGAATGTATCGATATTTTAGGAGAATAGAGACAAAGATTGGTCTTTACATTAATATTTATTTTGAATGTATTAATATTTCAGGAGATAAAGATCGGCCTGCAATTAAACTATTGAAGTGTAGAAGTCGATCTTTGCTTTAATCTTACTTTTGAAGTGTAACTATCGATCTTTTCTTTAATCTTATTTCTAAAACTTCAAACAGAATGGTAGTTTATACTGCATTTTATGGACACATGAGCATGGAAGGTAATCCTACTGTTATAGGCCAGTCAGAATGACCCGACAACCTGTGTTGATGGACCAGTCAGAATGGAGCGATATGATGCATTGTTTCGGCATGTCAGAATGGCAAGATATCCTACATTTTATAAGTAAGTCAGAATGACATGATATTTTACATTTTTTAACCTGTTGGGATGCCATTTTATCCTGCATGTTATAGGCCAGTGAAAACGAAATGAAAATTGAATGGACCAGTCAGTATTGATACGATACCAAACATTGAATATGCTAGTGAGTATGGCAATATATCTGGCACGTTATAGGTAAGTCAGAATAACAGGACATCTTGCATTTTATGAATCAATCAGGATGACATGATATTCTATATTTAATAGTCCAGTCAGACTGGTACGATATCATGCATTGTATAGGCGAGCTTTAATGGCAATACTTCCTGAATTGTATAGGCTATTCAGAACCACATGTTATCCTGTAGTTCACAAGCCAGTCAGACTGACAGGATATCGTGTATTTTAGGGACCAGTCAGAATTACAGCCCTACCTGAATTGTGTAGGCCAGTCAAAATAGAGGATATCCAATATCCTGCATTTTATGGGCCAGTCAGAATGGTAGGATATCTCGCAGTGTATGGGCCAGTCAGAATGGTAGGATATCTTGCAGTGTATATGCTAGTTAGAATGGCACGATATCCTATATTATATAGGCCAGTCGAAAACGCAGAATATCCTGCATTGTATATGCTAGTTAGAATGGCAAGATATCATGTATTGAATATGTCAATGAAAATGGCAAGATATCATGTATTGTATATGTCTGTCAAAATGGCAGGATATTCTGCTTTGTAACGGTCAATCAGTCAGAATAACACGATATCATCCAATGTATAGGCCGGTCAGAATGGCAAGATATTGTGAAGTGTATAGGCCAGTATGAATGGCAAGATATCAAGCATTGTATAGGCAGGTCGAAATGGCAAGATATCCTGAAATGTATAGGCTAGAATGAATGGCAAGATGTCCTGCATTATTAAGGCCAGTCATAAAGGCAGGATATCATTTATTTTGTACATATAGGGCCATTTTAAAGGCAGGTAATTCTGCATTATAAAGGCAAGTCTGAATGGGAGAATATCCCGCGTTCTATTAGGCATTTATACTTGCAGGATATCCTGTGTTGTATAGGTCAGGTCAGTTAGACTTGCATCATTACCTTTTGTTACAGACCAGACAGACTTGCACGATATCCTAAATACAATCGGTTAGTCAAAAAGGCAGGATATCCTGTATTTTATCATTTTTCCAGAAGCCTGCATGTTGTAGGCCTGTCAAAAGGACAGGATATCCTGTATTGTATAGGCCCGGCAGACAGACAGGATATCCTGCAGTGTATAGCCCAGTCAGAATGGCAAAATATCATGCATTGTATAGGCTAGTCGGAATGCAGGATAACTAATATTTAAAGGACCAGTAATTATGACATGATAACCTGCATTTCATAGGCCATTTACAATGGCATGATATTTCGCAGTTTATAGGCCATTCAGAATGGTGGGATATTTCGCAGTTTATATGCCATTCAGAATGGCAGAATAACCTGCATTTTATAGGTCAGTCAGACTGGCAGGATATCCTATATGAGTTTTACCAGTCAGAATGGCAGGATATCCTGCAGTTTATAGGCCATTCAGATTGGCAGGATATTCTGTATTTCATAGGTCTGTCAGACTGGCAGAATATCCTGTATTTTATAGATCAGTCATATTGGCAGGATATCTTGCAGTTTATAGATCAGTCAGACTGGCAGGATATCCTGCATTTTATAGATCAGCCAGACTGCTAGGATATCCTGTATTTATAGATCAGTCAGACTGGCAGGTTATCTTGCATTTCATAGGTCTGTCAGACTGGCAGGATATCCTTTATTTTATAGATCAGTCAGACTAGCAGGATAAACTGCATTTTAATGGTCAGTCAGACTGGCAGGATATCCTGCATTTTAAATGTCAGTCAGACTTGCAGGATATCTTGCATTTCATAGGTCGGTCAGACTGGCAGGATATCCTATATGTTATAGGTCTGTCAGACTGGCAAGATATCCTGCATTTTATAGATCAGTCAGACTGGCAGGATATCCTGCATTTCATAGGTCTGTAAGACTGGAAAGATATCATGCATTAGTCAGACTGGCAGTATATCCTGTATTTTATAGGTCTGTGAGACTGGCAGGATATCCTCCATTTCATAGGTCTTTAAAACTAGCAGGATATCTTGCATGTTATAGGTCAGTCCGACTGGCAGGATATTCTGCATGTTATAAGTCAGTCAAACTGGCAGGACATCCTGCATTTTATAGAGCTGTCAGATTGGCAAGATAGCCTGCATTTTATAGGTCAGTCAAACTGGAAGGATATCTTGCAGTTCATAGATCAGTCAGACTGGCAGGATATCCTGCATTTTATAGATCAGCCAGACTGCTAGGATATCCTGTATTTATAGATCAGTCAGACTGGCAGGATATCTTGCATTTCATAGGTCTGTCAGACTGGCGGGATATCCTGCATCTTAAAAATCAGTCAGATTGGCAGGATATCCTGCATCTTATATATCTGTCAGACTGGCAGGATATCCTGTATCTTATAGATCAGTCAGACTGGCAGGATATCTGGCATTTCATAGGTCTGCCAGACTGGCAGGATATCATGCATTGTATAAGTTAGTCAAACTGGCAGGACATCCTGTATTTTATAGAGATGTCAGACTGGCAGGATATCCAGCATTTATAAGTCAGTCAGACTGTCAGGATATCCTGCATTTTATAGATCTGTCAGACTGGCAGGATATTCTGCATTTTATAGGTCTGTCAGACTGGCAGGATATCCTGCCTTGTATAGCTCAGTCAGACTGGCAGGATATCCTGCAGTTTATAGGTCAGTCAGACTGGCAGGACATTCTTCATTTTATAGGTCAGTCAGACTGGCAGGATATCCTGCATTTTATAAGTATGTCTGTCAGATTGGCAGGATATCCTGCATTTTATAGGTCAGTCAGACTGGCGGAAATATTCTGCATTTCATAGGTCTGCCAGACTGATAGGCTATCACAGTTTTTAGGTCAGTCAGACTGGCAGGATATCCTCTATTTTATTGGTCTGTCAGACTGCCAGGATATCCTGCAATTTATAAGCCAGTTAGAGTTGCATTATATCCTATATTCTATAGGTCAGTCAGACTGGCAGGATATCCTATTTTTTAAAGGCCAGTCAGACTGGCAGGATATCCTGTATTTGATGAACAGTCCGTTATTGTCTAAATTCGCATAATGTCAAATAAGAAGTAAAGCTCATCTCATGGACCGTCCGGTATACTCGTAACGCATCTGCTGTATTAGCCGGCAGCCGATTTAGTAACAACTACAGCAAGGAAAATTTCTTATTTTGTTACGACATATGATAGGTACAACCGCCATTATTTGAGATAATGATGCACTCGTTGCCGTTCCGTTTATTTGCATATGGACGATTTTTCCTCCATACTGAACCAGACATGTGTCAGGTGCAAGTTCATCGGATCATCTTCCAGTTGTTCTGTGAAACATGGTATTGTAAAGAGGACCACTGCACACACAAATTCAACGGACAAGATCATTTCGTGAATGTTCGTGAATTAGATAGTTTAGAGACTTACTAATAAAAACATTCACTACGGTATTGAGCCTATCTAATTTCGAGTACAGTAGAATAACTGATGATATATAAGGTCAAATTATTTTCAAAATAGTCGTTTTCAAAAAAACAAGGTTGGAATGTTTGGCAGGTCAGTTAATCCGTCTGTTAATGTGCAGTTTATAAATATCACAAGGAGAGAAAAACATGCAGCCAGTCCGGAGCTCGAACCCGGCACCTCTCGCTTTCAAGGCAAGTACTCTACCGACTGAGCTAACCGGGCCGCTTACATGAAGTCTCCCCAACTGTGTACAAGTTCAGACCGTGACATACACCCCTGGTTAACTGGAAATTCGTCCCCGAATTTCGGAATTCCAGTGCCAAGGATGTCATAAATCGCACTGCAAGCGCTATTAGACTGACCTAGCAGTGCTGTCACGGTCCCATATTGGGCGCCAATATCACAAAGTGAGACTTGTTGGCCCTAGCAACACGCATGAGATCTTTGTCAACAATGTTCGTGTTAACGCATTAATTGATAGCGGAGCGATGATAACCAGTGTATCCAACTTGTTTTACAAAGCTCTTGCTAACAAACCACCACTACTGGACATTAGTAACTTGGGTATAGACATTTCTATTGCAGATGGATCTTTGCTGGCAGTAAATGGGTATATTGAGACTTATATTCGTATTCCTTTTTGAGCCGATTTGGAAGTTCCTGTACCTGTCAGTGTTGTGCCTGATACTAGTTTTGGTAGTATTTGCCCTGTAGTTATTGGTTATCGGTGTAAGTCTATCGCAGAGACCGATAACGTTGGTAAAATTCCCGAGGTATGGTCGGCTGCTTTTACAGCCCTTACATGTAATCCGTGTGTGGTACGTTCCACGAACAAGCGCATCATTACTGTTGGACCATACGAGTCCTTGAATCTAAATGGTATTACCAACGGTTGCAATAATCTTGCTGGGTCCGTTGTAACCGAAAACTGTATTGATTCGACTACTGGTTTCATTGTGAAACCACATGTTGTCAAACTACCAGCAACAGGAGATTGCGTTAAGGTGCCTGTGCACATATGTAATATGACTGCGAAACCAATTTATATTCGTCCTAAGTCTCTTATTTGTCATTTAAATGAAGTAAATGTGGTTGATAACCTGACTTCATGTTTAAAGTCGGATGGTAAGGGAAGCGATTCTGATAATCTATCAAAAGTTGCGGACGAAATTGGTGTGTCTATAGAGAGTGACAACCTTTCGCCCGAACAACTCTTTCGTTTGAAGACAGTCATTGGTAAATGGACACTATTTATTTCAACAGGAACCACCGATATCGGACGTACTGATTTAGTCAAGCATAGAATCATACTTGACGATGATATCCCTTTTAAGGACCCCTATCGGAAAATTCCCCCAGCAATGTACGAGGAGGTCAGATGGCACTTGCGGGAAATGTTAGATTGTAGTGCTATTCGCGAGTCTGATAGTCACTACTCTTCCAATGTTCTTCTTGGCCGCAAGAAAGATAACTCTCTCCGGTTCTGCATTGACCACAGAAAATTAAACAGTAGGACCAGGAAGGATGCTTATATGTTACCTCGTTTTGACGACGAAGTCGATGTCCTGTATGGAGCGATATATTTTTCAAAATTGGATCTCCGTTCGTCTTATTGGCAGGTAGAAGTAGAGGAAGGAGACAAACACAAAACAGCATTTTCTGTTGGTAATCTCAGATTTTACGAGTGCAAAAGGATGAGTTTTGGACTGTGTAATGCCCCAGCCACATTTCAACGTCTTATGGAGAAATGTATGGGCGATTTACTACTGAGGGAATGTCTAATATTCATAGACGACATCCCTATTTTCTCCAGAACCTTTGAAGAGCACATAGAGCGCCTATAATCTGTTTGTAGTCGACTAGCTACTCACAACCTGAAGCTCAAACCCTCGAAATGCGAGTTTTTCAAGTCGTCTATTTCTTATCTAGGGCATGTTATATCACAAAATGGTATTGAAGCAGATCCTGCGAAGACCGAAGTAATAAAGAACTGGCCAACCCCTAGGAATGTTAAGGCGGTGCGTTCTTTTCTTGGCTTTGCAGGGTACTACCGTCGTTTTGTAAAAGACTTCGCAAGGGTAGCATAGCCTTTAAACATTTTACTCGATGGTCACGGTCTGAACAAGATCAAAGATGGTTGTCGGAGGAAGAAGAAATGCAAAAAGGCAACACCTTGGATTTGGGGTGATAAGCAGGAATTAGCATTTAATAGGCTGAAACAGAAACTTTCAGAACCCCCTATACTTGCCATTGCTAATTATGACTTACCTTTTAAGTTGCACACTGACGCCAGCGGCCTAGGACTTGGAGCTGTTCTATACCAAAACCATGACGGAAAAGATCGAGTCATAGCCTACGCAAGTCGAGGTTTAAGACCAAGTGAGAGGAATTATCCTGCACATAAACTAGAGGTCCTTGCGTTGAAATGGGCAGTAACTGACAAACTTCATGACTATCTTTAGTGTACGTCATTTGAAGTCGTAACGGATAACAACCCCTTACTATATATCATGACAACTGCAAAGCTGGATGCAACTGGTCATAGATGGGTCGCAGCTCTTTCCAATTACAATTTCAGCATTTCTTATAGGCCTGGTGCACAAAATGCTGACGCCGACGCCCTTTCCCGGATGCCGAGTCTCTTTGGAGATGTGGTAAAAGCTATTTGCCATGCCGCTTCTGCGGATGTCAGCCTTATTGAATCGCTCGCTGGAGACACAACATCTCATTCTGCAGATGACGATGTTGCGCCTTCAGGAAAGTTCCCTTCAATTGACTGGAAAGTCGAACAACAGCTTGATGAGACCATTTCTCTCGTTTCTGACGCCATTGATCGCAGTTTTTGTCCGACGAAGGAAGAAATACTCAAAAACCCTGTATCAGCATAGTGCATTTTTAAGCAATACCACCGCCTTTTCAAAAATGATGGGGTATTGTACAGGAACGCGGTCATTGACGGTCAGAAAATAAAACAACTCGTCCTTCCTGAATCTCATCGAAATGAAGCATTTAAGGGTGTTCATATTGACGTTGGTCATCCAGGCAAGGAAAAGACATTATGGCTTGCTCGTCAAAGATTTTACTGGCCGGGTATGGAAATTGAACTAAATCACAGAGTCGAGACTTGCAACCGGTGTGTACGGCGGAAAACATCAGTGAGGAAATGGCTGAACTTATACTTATCAACACCTCAAGACCAATGCAGCTCGTGTGTATGGATTTTCTTGGACTGGAGCGGTCTAAAGGAGGATATGATAACATCCTAGTCATTACACCACTTAACATGATTTTCGAAAGCAGTTCTGACGAAAAGCCAGACAGCACAAACAACAGCCAAAGCATTATACGATCACTTCATCGTCAATTTCTCTTTTCCGGAACAGCTACACAGCGACCAAGGACAGAACTTTGAAAGCAATGTCATAAAAGAGCTATGCAAAGTTGTCGATGTTCGAAAAACTCGAACAACCCCATATCACCCTATGGCAAATGTAAGTGCGGAGAGATTTAACAGAACCCTTCTCAGAATGCTTGGTACGCTTGAGGAATCCCAGAAAATTGACTGGAAGTCCCATGTAGGTCCTCTTGTTCATGCCTATAATGCAACTAAGAACGAGGCTACAGGCTATTCGCCACACTATCTACTTTTCGGATGGCATACCCGTCTGTTTGTAGACGCATTCTTAGGAATCACGCCTGACGAAGGTAATAGCGGCAGCCCTACGGACCACATTGGTCGACTCAAGCAAAGAATAAGTCAAGCCTACCGCACCGCATCTGAGACCGCACAGAGAAATGCCACAGACAACAAGGTACGGTACGACCGAAAAATAAAGGAAAACAGGTTAGAAGTTGGTGACACTGTACTTGTGAGGAAAGCGCATCGCACAGGAAAATGTAAGTTGGCATATGTTTGGGAGGCAGAGCCGTATGTCATAACTGATATACCCGACGCTGCTGTTCCGGTGTACCGTTTACGGTTGCTTAACAGCAAAGGACCCACCAGAACTCTGCATCGAAATATGCTTCTTCCATTCAACTGCATACCGTCTACTGATGAAACTGGGATGACGTCAGGAAAAGCGAAGCTGAGCCGAAAGGAACCAGCAAAGAAAGCTTTTCCGGTACCCCAATCTGATACGGATTCGGAATCCGACTCATCATCACATTCTGACAATAGTGATCGGTACATTATACCACAAAGACGTACAGTAGCACAGATTCGGGCTCGCGACCCGACGACTGAGCATCACTCTCCAGCTGGCGACATGGCCCATGTAAATCATTGTCATACGGAAAATGATCAGCCAGTTTTCACCCCTATTCCTGAGAGACCTTATGTACCTGTGGCCGAACCGGTCCGTAGATCCACAAGATCTAGTAAGCCCCCTGACAAATACGGAAAATGGGCTTGCTCCCAGAACGTTTACTTCGTTTAGAATGTTTTTTAATTAGATTTAGTAAGTTGTAGTTTTGTAAATCAAATTTGTCATGATTAGTAAATAGCTTTTGTAATTCATGTATTTCATGTAAAGTATTCTTTGTAATTCACGTATAACATTTTAACTAATAATAATTATGTCTTTGTAGAAATGTCGGGAGCCATTTTACTTTGCAGGGGAGTATGTAACCAAGGTACATATAGGGAGTATTTTTCCTACATGTACTCTGCTCATGCATAATTAGCTGGGCTTGTGTTATCACAGTGAGAATCAGTGAATGTTAGTGAGCAGATATCACCTAACATATCCCAGCATACATTCTAACAATCCTTCTTTTCCCGCTCTTCTTCATACACTTGGACATTCTTATGTTAACTCCGAAAGGACGAGGAATGATATGTGGAGAGCTTTACTTTTCTCCAATTATTACTCTATCAAACTCGACTATCCTGATACGTGTCTTTTCTACTACTTTTGTTATATATGTTTATTTTCGCTTGCTCATTTTCTGTTAATGATAATTGTATTTAGAATTCAACTTGTTATATCCATCACTTTATTCATTCTATATTTCATTACAGACTCCATTTGTACATAATAAACCACGACAGTAAAATTATACAACCCACCCAGGAGTATCGTTCTTAAATCTCCTGGACCTGGGTTACATAAAGATTATAGGTATTTAATAACCATGTCATATCTAAGGTCATAATAACCCTTTTCAATAATGAAATTTGACTTTTGACATCATATCAGTGTAGGAAATGTACCTATGCAAATATATGTTAAGACAACTTACCGATATTCCTGTTGTTCACAAATAAATATTTTCCCTTTTCATTTACACTATATTTTCAATCTATAAAATATACGTCAGACCTTTATGGTAGCTGAAGTCGAATGACGAGCCTTAGTAACAATGTTAAAACTCACGTGGTACATTTGCTTATAAGCACGGCCAATAGAAACCGTGATATAAATAGATTTAACCTATTACACTATATCGGTAATTTTGAATAAAATGCTCTGAAACTTTTAACAAATTTGAGCTGTTGTATACGCTGTTATATAAGCTGTAACGGAAATAATATATAAGAGGTTTAAACGTCGTTCGTAACGATATTTTAGTATCGTTGCCAAATTCACCAAACGTATGTTCCCTTGTTTTACCTATTCAGTATACTGTATACAACATTATTCCAAGGCGACTGACTTCCTTCCCACATAGCCTATTATATAGCCCATTGGTAACTAACGCTCAGTGCTTTAAATATTTGAGAAATGTAGCATATCTGCACTGCGACTCTCACAATTTTATCCTGACGTATATGAAGGAATGCATTGTTCAATAGACTCTTCACGAGAGAGTGAGAGAGAGAGAGAGAGAGAGAGAGAGAGAGAGAGAGAGAGAGAGAGAGAGAGAGAGAGAGAGAGAGAGAGAGAGAGAGAGAGAGAGAGAGAAAGAGAGAGAGACAGACAGACAGACAGACAGAGACAGAGAGAGAGAGACAGACAGACAGACAGACAGAGACAGACATACAGAGAGAGACAGACATACAGAGACAGACAGACAGACAGACAGAGACAGACAGACAGATACAGACAGACAGACAGAGAGAGACAGACAGACATAAAGAGGCAGACAGACAGACAGACAGACATAGTCAGAGTTGAAAATATACAGAGAGAAAGGGAGAGAGCGAGGGAGAGAGTGATAGATGAACAGAGAGTGTGGGCGAAATACAGAGAGAAGGAGAGTGGGAGAATGAGACTTAGATAGAAAGAGAGTATGGTTTCCATATCTGAGACAAAATATTAGTTTCACTTCACTACTGTACTTAATATTTAAATTCATAACCTATATCTAAACGTTGTTCAGGAGCAAACGTTTAAACCCTTTCTTACAGACAGCAAATATGCAGCTCCTTGGTAGTACTATGGAAATTGTATATGAATTAGAAATTATTATATTACAATTACACAATATTTTGAAAAAAAGAGATTGCCTATCACGTATGTATCTAAAACGAGGATAAGGGTCACGATAAGCAATTTCTCCTTTTGTCACGATTTATTCCAATGCCGTCTGCTGCACATGCGTCAAAAAGCGACTGTAAGCGGGAAAGGGTTGAACCGTTTCCGTTATAGCTATTTACATACGAATATTGAAAGTATTTTTGGAAACAGAACAGAACAGAAAGTATTTTTGCAAAATCTCAATCAAACTTATCCAGTTGTTAGATATCCATGAGAGCTCGGTTCCTTTCGCAAACGAACCCGATCCGCCCATCCAAGACTGGATTCTGGCCCTTGAAATTATCATAATTGCTGTAATAGAGCTTGTGAACACAACAGAGGCTCCATTTACTATCTGATCTTCACTAAACTTAGATAGTAGTTAAATATTGATGAGAGCTCGGTTCCTTTTGAAAACCAGCCAGATGTGCCAGTGCAAGACTTATGGCCCTTGAAATTGTCAAAATTACTATAATACAGCTTGTGAACACAATAGAGCTTCAATTTACTATCCGATCTTCACCAAAAGTAGATAGTAGTTAAATATTTATATTATATACAAGACTTGCTTATTCTTCTTCCCATTGTTGCTTATACATACATGCTCTGGATTATAAATGACCAAAGAACCATGCCAGTAGAGCATAGGCCCTTATGGGCTTTTTTTCTACCTATTTCGTCTTGCTATTTTAACCACGTGTTTGAAGAAAAGAAAATGGTGGACGATTCAAATATTTCGCTGATGGGATGCATTCTTTTGAGACTCAATTCAATGATAAATAAGATTTATTTAATCGTTGCAATAGCTGCCCTTGATGTAAAGATCATGACAACGCTGATCGCAGCGGTCGGATAAATGTGAAAAGAAAATTTACTTATTGAAAACCGTACTCAAGACGATTGCATAACAACACCCTCTGCTAGATAATGTCAATTAAAAAAATTAAGTGCATGTCACCAATTATAGAATACTATACCAAGAACATATGCACAGCTCGGTGAATGTCCCCAATTATACAATGATATACCAAGTACATGTGTACAGCTGGGTGCATGTACCCAATTATAGAATGATATACCAAATTTAAATCGGAATAATAAACACTGTTTCCCTACAAACAAGAATAAATACAACATTGCTTTTGTTCTTATACTTACTCAGATTATTGTAAACTTCTTATGCAATACAAAATGGAGCAATTTATTTCTATGTTAAACGACATTTTCGATGGAATGGAATAAATTACGTATTTACCACTATTAGAACTACTTATCACTTTGTTTATGGAGATCGAATCTGAAGAGAGTTTATCAATCTATTGTGCAGTGACTCATTACACGCTGTTGCACAAATACAGGAAAATATTAGCACGAAGCGCATACATAAAATCACCTTTATAACAACAAAAATGAAATGTTTACTGAAAAAAGTTAAAATCGAAACAAAACTATGCACAGTCTTTGAAGCCCGCATATTGAATATGTTTATATTTTGATGTTAGTATCATTGTTTAAACTGTCAAAGGAACCACAGCTTTCTTGACTGAGTATAACAAACATCGTACACTCTGATCGTATTTTTGTCGCAAGGCTATTCGACACGAGTTTCATGCTTAAGGTCAGTGCATTATGTTCAAAGCGCGAATTCAAATCTCTTTTTGGGTATAATATTTGAACATGCACAATTATTAGTTAAAAACGTAAACTGTCACACTTAATCATTACCAGACCATAAAAGAACGCATCCAGTTCACGTATTTTTTAAGAACTTTAACTTTATTATTTTTATTTTTTAATATCCTATGACGGTTCATGCATATTAACGTCTTTGAAATATGTACGGATAAGTGATAATATCTCAAAATATTTGATCAAATACCATTATGAAATGTTATGTTCATATGATGTTCTTTAAAACAAATATCCATTTGTATGATATAAATGAACACAAAAAGCAATTTAGTCGTTTTTCAACTACGGGTTAATGCGTACGATTGTCATTTGTCTAAACTACAGATACATGGGGACCGAGTGTATGATGTGTCTAAACTAAATAGAGAGAGGGAGCGAGACAGAGAGACACACGCAGTGATTTCGAGACAGACAGACAGACAGACAGACAGACAGATAGACAAAGAGACCAAGAAGACCACCAAATGAAGATTACTATGAAATTGGTTTACTGGTTAAGGAGGAGATTTTGTTTAAAGCTAAACGTTTACAATGAACGACGCCGTCGACCTGACGGATGATGGACAAACAGTGATCTAATTAGACTAAAGTAAATGGAAGCTTGCACCTGCTAATTGCGGCCATGATTTTCATCTAATCAATTTAAACTAAAAATAAATTTGCAGAGGGTTACTTACGGAACATTTCTGCCACATTTTGAAATAAGACAACTAGATCCAGAGATTTTTTTTTAAATTGTTGACGTTAATACCAATTTCCATCATTCTATAGCCACAGCATCCAAAGATCTACATCGAATCTAAATCTTTGAAAACTGACCAATAAAAGACCATTCCTGTAAAGTTTGACTGGAATTTCAGGTTCAGAAGGAAATGTAGATAAATGCAGAATTGGATTAAAAGTCGTCTGCTGCAATTGTGTTGTATTTGGAAAGCAGATAAATGTTGAAAAACCTTGATACTGATCAGGAAATGGATGTTTAATCGCCATATGGAATGGAGTTAGCTCAAGAAGATCCTGGATTCAAACTTAAGACCTCTTGATTTGAGGACAAGTACATCCCTTGAATCTTGAGCTCGACCGCTGTGACAAATAACAGTTTTTAAATATTCAACTTATCCCCAACATACATGAAACCTACGACAGATGACGTCGACCATATCTGGCTTACAGTATGGTAAACCTAAGGCAAAGAACGTATACATGTTGAATAGAGTTGAAAACATTGTGACAAACATTGCTCAGTTTGAGCTATTTTCTCCATTTGCCACAACACTTTTAAAAGTCATCTGCTGCAGAGGTGCCAGAAAGGGTCTATGTGTGATAAAGGGTAAATTAAAAGCAGAAAGGAGTTTTTTGTTGAGCAGCTTTCACATCATTCGTAATTACATCTTAGCCTAAAACCTGTACATAGTAGCTGCTTATCGAGAAAAAAAGCCTTAGGCTATATTTTAGAAATCTGCAGCAGACGACATTTGAAACAGGTTGACACAAGAGCATTATTGAACATAATCATTACCAGGGAAAGGACCCGAGAGTGATTCATATCGGCGTATTAATTGTCACCACATTTCAGCTCAACTCTGTCAAGACGGAATTTTATAAAGAAGACTATTTCATGTTAAAAATCGGACGATAGTATGTTTAATGTATCAACAGTTTAAGACTTTTTTCATGACTTTAATCTAAGAAAATGGACTTGTTCTCCATATATTATTTAAACGACTTTAATTCGGGATGAAAAAAAGGTATTTTAATGTTTGGTAACTCGATAAACACCTTAGTTAAAACTGAATTTTATTATCTGGATGCATTGAAGACGTGTTTTTTGTACATACGTTAAACCGTCGTTTAATTGGGGTTATATGCCGTTTTCAACATTATTCCAGTTATATCGCGGCGACAGTTCACATATTCCTAATCCCTGATCAGGCAAAAAAGCATTCGGCTAAGAAATGTGCCTTACCCAAAGCACTTCGACGGTCCCCGACGCTCAACCAGTAGGCAATGGCGGATTACTTATAAACATATAATGCAAAACTGAATGTTAGTATCTGGACGCATTGACGACGTGTTTCTATACAGACGTGAAACCATCATGGATTTAGGATAACTTGTATATCTAGAGCACTATCTCTTGTAGAGCACTATCTCTTGTTTTCCCGTACATAGGTTTTATAATAACGCCTGCTGTAGACACGTCATTTGTCGACTACATCAAGGTAAGGGTAATCCCATCCCACACACAGACGCTCTCTGACGCCTCTGCATTAGACGATTTTTGAAAACGATAGATGATCAATATCTCCTTTTGTCTGTTTGATTTAAACTCTATTAAACAATTATGCTATTATAAAAACAGAGTGTCCATATTTTTGTCTAGATGTTTGCATAGTCTTCTGCTGCAAATTCGTTGTGTGTGGGAAAGGGATAAATAACATCCATCTGTCAAGGATACATCATGTAACCCAGTCTCTATGTTATTTAGTCTATCTTATATGGCTCTGGCTTTCTTAAATGCAGACGTAGTTCAGGCATCTGCAGCAGACGACTTTTGAAACATGTTGGAGTTTTGTTTTAAATAATCATGACCAGGAAACGGACCCGAGAGTGACACATGTCGGCATTCTAAGAAAATGATCATTACTAGAACATTATCACAGCTTTAACCCTTTTCTACATACAAACACTTTCCGACGCATTTGCAGCAGACTACAATTGAAAACAATGTGTCAAAAGATTAAATTGCTCAAAACGAGCAAGTTCTTCTTTTCCCACAATATTTCAACTTGAGTAGGTAGCAATGTTTCATTTACAGACATTTTTCACACCCGTCTGCTGTAGACACGTCAGTTGTGGACAGTATAATGTGAAGTGATAAACAGCACCTGCCTGCCAAAGACATCAACATATTATGTATCTCAATCTCTATGTAATTTCATCTATCTTTTGTTGCCGAATTTTCACGGGGCTAAACACACGTGCACCGTGTTTAGCGATGTTGGATCTTAATGACAGATCTATATACTATCTATTTAACAATTAAACTTTTATGTATGGAGATATTTCACATTTTGTCCAAGGTATTTTCAAGCTGTCTGTATAAAGTCAAAGATAAACAGTGAAAAGGATCGCTAGATAATTTCATTGTTTTAAACATTGAGTTTCTCAATAATCCTATTAAAAGTATGTTATAAACACATCGCTTTACCTTTTCCCACAAACAGGGGCTTTCGGACGCCTCTGCATAAGAGGAATTTCGTAAATATTGTAGCAAAAAGGAGAAGTTCTCCATTTAACGGAATGATTTCAACTCTATTTGACAATTACACTCATATTAACAGACGTTTTGCCCAGATATTTTCCAACTCGTCTGCTGTAGATGTGTTGTTTGTGGGAAAGGGTAAATTCTTTATGATTAAAGCATCTATCTTATTAAAATTTCAATTTGCAAGAGATGCCAATTATTCTGATATTTCTATTATTTTGAAATTTTACTTTCTTGTTAAACAAACTTGGTAAATTATGTTGCAAAATGCAGGTTTACAACTGCATCAAGACTGATCTGAAATTATTCTAAAATGGTTATTGCAAATTACAAAATTGAATAGTCATTGATAAAATGCAACCAAGTCATTTGTTCATATTATTCTCAGTTATCATTTTAAAGGACTACTATGATTAATTATTAACAGCATTTAGTGGATACTTGTTTTGGGAGGTTGCGGGTTCGATCATACTAAAGACATATAATTGGAAGTAATGTATTTTCCTCCTTGGTGCTCACTGTTGTGGCGTTCGCATAAACACTGATTCTCTGGTGTCAATATAAATGGACCAGAAATACTGTTAACTTACACAGGCAATGCTGTGATATAACTTTAACATTGAAAGCAGGGTAAAACACCATGCAAACAAAAAGACATATATAATGGATACAATATGCATGAGTGTGATAGTGAAAGTTGACATTGTTTTCTTGTAATATTTACCTGCAGTGTATCTAGTTGATATAAACCGTATAGTCATATTTTATGTTGATTATTTATTCTGCTTTCAAACAAAGAAAGAAATGATAACATTAAGTGTCAATGAAGTCTTCTATGAAGTCATTATTTTGATGGTCTGACGTCAGTGTTCAATATGAGCAATTGTTGTTGTCCGTGTTCGTGTGTTAAACAGATTTCTGAAAACGACATCTTCTAACAAACTGGGCCAATTGTCTATTTAAGAACTGATACAAAAGTTCAATTATGTTACCATGTCACAGAGACGGTATATGATCTTGTTGTGCACTGTTTGCCAAACAGTGGTAGAATGTTTCAAGAACTTTATTACAAAACTACACATTGGATCAGATTGCAATCATGCGCAATTATATATTTATTTCAACCTAAGTTGATTTTCATGTATGGCAATGACCCTCTTATCAAACTTGCGCAAACGCGGGATGACCTTTATGCGAAGGCACAGAAAATGTGGAATAGATTTTGCCGGTTCTTTGTCATTTTCTACAATGTTTTCTAAACATGACTAATGCAAAGACATGACAAGACGAAGTTTGATGCTATGCAGGTGAGGGTGCCATACTCTGGCTCCAAGTCGCACTAGCCGGATTCCACCCAGATTTATGGCAGCTGGCTGCAATTTTCAGATGAAGTTGGCATTTTGGCCAAGTCTACAGCCCAACTCCGGCTGTATATTGTCAGGTGAAGGTGACACACTCTGGCTCCCAGTCGCACTAGCCGGATTCCAACCGGATCTATGGCAGCCGGCTGCAAAACCCAGCCGGAGTTAGGCCTACAGAGTGGCTTCTATCCTCGTTTTGGCGTGCCTATTGTTCGAGATTGTATTGGATGGATCGGATGATTGATTGATGCATGCCCAGTGAAAGCGCCTCAAACTGACCTCGTGTTGCATGAGGTCCTGTTTCGCCAAGTTGCGTCAGCCGGCTGCCACCCCCAGCTGGAGTTGGGATTTTCCGACAAAGTCCCGACTTTGCACCCGTACTGTTCGAATTAGAGAGATTAACTGGCATCGTGACATGTACCAGGTGAGGGTGCGACACCCTGGCTCCAAGCTCCAAAAGGTAAGGGTTAACCCGTTCCCACATACAGAAGCTCTCTAACGTCTCTGCAGCAGAAGATTTTTGAAAACAGTGTGGCAATAGGAGAAATTGCAATAGATGAGCAATATCTCCCGTTGCCACATTGTTTTTAACTCTATTCAACAATTATACTATTAAATGTACAGAGTGTCAATATTTTTGCCTATATGTTTGCATAGTCGTCTGCTGCAGATGTGTTGTGTGAGGAAAAGGGTCAAATAACATCAGTCTGTCAAGGATACATCATATAACCCAGTCTATATGTAATTTCTTCTATCTTATATTGCTCTGGCTTTCTTAAATGCAGACGTTATTGAGGCATCTACAGCAGACGACTTTTGAAACATGTCGGAACAAAAAGGAATGAAACATAATCATGTCCAGGAAACGGATCAGAGAGTGACGCATACCAGCATTCTCATTTTTTTTTTTATTGTATTACAAGGCCACCGGCACATTTACATACATATAAACTACATAACAATAATTACATCATGTGTTGTTATGGTTTGAAACTAACTTAATTTCAACTGTTCTCTTCTTCGAGGCATAAAAGATAAACATTGAAAGATTCCTAATTATTTCTTTATCAGTACTTGCCATCAGTATGACAAATTTATTTAAATTTTGGTGTAAGTACAGTTTCTGAGGGATGTATTTGAAGCGCAACTCTTTATAAAGAGGACATACCAGAACAAAGTGAAATTCACATTCAATAACATTATTACAGAACAGACAGTATCTGAGGTTTCTTTCAATACCTAAATGGCGTCCCTTTTCTATCATAAGATCATGAGCAGATGTTCTAAATGTTGAAAGAGCTTTCCTAAATTTACCTAAATCAATTAATGACAAGTATGATTCAGAAGCAAAATTAGGTTTAAAGTAGCAATAGTAAGACAGTTTACTACTATTACTGCAGAAGTCATGCCATATTTGGTAGAACTGGTCTTTCAACTTTCTTTCATAAGATACGAGAAAGTGTTTTTTGTTTGTTACAAGTTGACTCTCCCAAACATAACCAAAACCATTCATAAAAAGATTATTTTTCACATCAGATCTGTAACACAATTTTGATACCCATTTTCATCTAGTAATTTCAGCATAAGATAACACTTTTTAACATATCTATCATAAGGCATGCATAGAATGTTTAACCAATATTTGATACATCGTTTAGATGCTGATATATATAGCGGGAATCTTCCACAATCGCCTAATATGGCATAATTTATTGAATTTTGTGGGGCATGCATATAGCGTTTGCAGGCATATATATGAATTCTCTCTACGGTTTCCATTCTTTTTAGACCCTAAAGCTCTGACCCGTATAATAATGTTGAGGTTATTTTGGCATCAACAATTTTGAAAAACGTTTTATAAGACAGTGGTAAGACACTTTGTAGATTTTTTAAAAGACAAACTAAAACTTTCTTACTTTTCCCCGCCATATATTCAGCCATCTTGTACGACAATACATTACTTGTAAAACAAATACCAACATAAGAGAAAAAGTTAACTATTTCAATTTGATTACTATTATAAATCCAATGCTCTTTTTTAGAAATTCTCCCCCCATTTCTAAATATGACAATTTTCGTTTTCTTTGTATTGACCTCCAGCTGCCAATCAGTGCAGTACTTGTGTAAGGCATTGAGTTGCATCTGGAGACCAATAACCGTGTCACTCATATCAGGATACAGTTGAATCCCTCGAAAATAATACAGGGCTTAACTTACAGCCTTGGCGTAAACCAACTGGACAACTAAATGCACTAGATAAATCATCAGTAGTTGTATCTTTAACACGAGCTTTAACAACTTTATAAATGCCAGAAATAGATTTAAGCAAATTGCCCTTTAAACCGTGTTGCCGTAGGGCTGTAAATAATTTTGACCTGTTAACAGAATCAAAGGCTTTTTTAAAGTCTATGAAGGCAACATATAATTTTTTCCCCTTTTTGCAAAGATATTTATTTATAACTGCTTGAAGTATAAAAGCATTGTCGACTGTAGAATAGCCCTGTCGAAAGCCTGCCTGAGATTCAGTTATTTTATCATAAGCGTTAACAAAAAATGTTACCCTACTGGAGAGTATGCTGATGTACAGTTTACTAAAACAATCAATCAATGTGATACCCCTGTAATTATCAGGATCGTTGATATTGCCTTTTTTATGTAGTGGTATAATAACCGATTGAGACCGAGCTCCTGGGTACTCACCAGTTCTGAATAATCTATTAAATAACAACCTTATATAAGGCAATACGACTTGTATTCCATATTTAAAGTGATTTACCACTAAATTTCCAACACCTGCCTTACCCACATTAAGATCTTTAACCGCATTAATAATGTCATCGTCAGTTATATCACCATTAAAAATGTTATAGTCTGTGTCATTTTCTAAATCAACATTAGAATTAAAACTAGAATTGTTTTTGCAAAAAACAGATGTCTCCCCTCAAATATCTGTCAAAATCTCTCAAAACATTCCAACCTATAAATTTGGGACAAATATGGAGCGGACACGAAATAAAGCCTCAAACCTTTGACCTTCAAGCGTGACCTTGACATTGACCCTATATTGTCGAGACGCGGGTTCTGCACGTCGCCTTGATGAGGTAAACATGTGACCCAAGTTTCATGAAAATCCTTCAAGCCGTCTGGGAGATATGGAGCGGACACGAAATAAAGCCTCAAACCTTTGACATTCAAGCGTGACCTTGACCTTGACCCTATATTGTCGAGACGCAGGTTCTGCACGTCGCCTTGATGAGGTGAACATGTGACCCAAGTTTCATGAAAATCCTTCAAGCCGTCTCGGAGATATGGAGCGGACACGAAATAAAGCCTCAAACCTTTGACCTTCAAGTGTGACCTTGACCTTGACCCTATATTGTCGAGACGCGGGTTCTGCACGTCGCCTTGATGAGGTGAACATGTGACCCAAGTTTCATGAAAATCCTTCAAGCCGTCTGGGAGATATGGAGCGGACACGAAATAAAGCCTCAAACCTTTGACCTTCAAGCGTGACCTTGACCTTGACCCTATATTGTCGAGACGCAGGTTCTGCACGTCGCCTTGATGAGGTGAACATGTGAGCCAAGTTTCATGAAAATCCTTCAAGCCGTCTTGGAGATATGGAGCGGACACGATTTCGGACAGACAGACAGAAGGACAGACAGACAGACAGACAGACAGACGCCAAGGACAAAAACAATATATCTCCCCTGTATACAGGGGGAGACATAATTAACATCTAACTCACTATCCTCTACCGAATCAAATGAAGAAAAAACATCCGTGAAATGACTAAACCATCTGTCAACTGAAATATCAACTGAATTATAGGCTTATCAGACACTGATTTCACCATTTGCCAAAATTGTTTAGCATCATACATTTTACTATCAATATTTTTTATACATTGTATTCTGTGTTCATGTTTTTTCCGTTTACATATGGACTTATATGATTGTTTAGATATAATATAGTCAGTTAAAGAGTCGTCAGATTTATGCTTACGGAAATTTCTTAATGCTGTGTTTTTTAGACTCTTCATTTCGTTGCAATCTTTATCATGCCAAGACTTATTTGTATTAAATATTCGACATCTCTTTCCCGATTTAACTTTTTTAAAAGAATCACTACATTGCTTTACAATGTTTTCAAAGTATGTTAAAACACTATCAATACTAGGATCATCTTGTATCATATGTTCTAATGTATGAAATGACCCTTTATCAAAAGAATCTGACAATTTAAACTGATAATCTAAAATGTCTGAATTACTGAATGCATAAAAACTCTTCCCATCTGATCGCTCATTTGTATTAGCTCTTTGATGGATAGTATCTGTATTTAACATAGACCCATTACACTGAACATTCAATGATAGACTTATAGGCAAATGATCACTTATAGATACAGTTTCAATAGAAAAATCAAATAAACAGTTTATGACAGTTTTTGATACAACAAAGTAATCAACAACACTACACCCATTACTGCTTATAAATGTATAATCACCAACAGATCTATCTTTACCAAATCTTCCATTCACAATAAAGTATGAGTTCATGTTACAAAAATTAATAAGATCTTTCCCAAATCTATTTACAACACAGTCACTATTAGCCCTTGGAATATCTAGATCAAAATCAAATAAATCAGTAAATTCTTCAAATATGGGTATAGTTGGAAAGGGTTCGTTATCTTTTAAACATCCCGTTCGGGCATTCATATCTCCACATAAAATTAATTCTGACTGATCAAATACGTCAGCATTTGCATTAATCAGACTTTCCAAACACTTCATGCCCTTTCCTGTTCATCTTCATAAAAATTTGAATTTTCAGGAGGAAAATAAACTGATACTAGAATAACATTTTTAGAAGTATTTTGTCAATTAATAAGAATACACCTAGATTAAAATCAAAAGCAATCTGTTTAACGCATTGAGAATAAACATTCTTAACCAATATTAACCACCCACCCATATTTCTCCCTCCTCGTCTAGACGTTTTAGCGGGACAAATATAAATATAACAATGAAAAGATGGAAAATAAACCTCAAAGTTATCAAGAGCACTTAACCAGGTCTCCTGAAAACAAACAATGTCATAACTATTGACTCTATTGACAAATTCATTTGTAATTTTATCAAGTATACCACAGATATTCCATGATAATATCACAAACTTTTGGTTACGATTTACTTCATTTAATGGGCCTTGACCCCAACCCTATGCCGTAACAGAAGCATACCCATTGTCATTAGATACGACCTCAGAATAAGACGCTGGTTTCGAAACAACATCATTCGCAGCTGCGACATCATCATAGGATTGGTGACTCATATCATTATCATTTAATGAATCTACTGGAATTTTACGGACTGCCTTTTGAATGTGCCTTATATCTAAGACCTTGAGAACACCGTTTTTAAAGTACCCATTTCTACTACTTTCCTTCAGCTCCTTTAACTGCTTTCTTTCCAGGCTAGATAAAACTTATGCTTGAGCTTAGAAAGTTTCACAATAACCATTCTAAAATGCTTTGGATTTATAGCACCAATTCGACGAGCACTGATAATCGGATTCGAATCATAGTTTTCATTGGGGTAAGCTACTCTTAAGACTTCATCTAGAACCTTCAGTTTAAGAGACTCGTCATTTTCATCAGGAGACTCATTCAGACCAAATATACGTATATCATTCTGTATCAGTTCCCTTTCCACATTATTTAGATGCATCTTCAGATTGTTGATTTCGTCACATTGCTTTTCATAATTATAGGCCAGCAAAGCAAGATCTTCATCAAACATTTCAGTAGAATGAGCCAACTTATCAACTTTATCATCCAAACATGTAAATTTAGAGTCAAAGTGTACCTGATCCTGCACAATATTCTTTACTTTTGATCTAATATCTGAAACATCATTCTTCATATAACTAAGATCGGTTTTGACAGCTGTAACTTCACACATGACTTGTTCAATCCTTTTGGTCATCGTAGTCTTGGATTCCTCGATTGCTTCCAAAATCTTGCAAGGATCAGTAGTAGGACCTGGATTAAGCTCTATATCTGAAGCTAGTTCAAGTAAACGCTGAGAGTAAGACATATAAATAGATGTATATACTTCTGTAGAGTCAGTTCTTAAGTGACTGATCATTAACCAGTGTGTACCATAAGACGTGGGTTTGCTAATCCTATCAGTATCATAGCTTTTTATCAAAACGCTAATTGTTGACAAATATTGAAGTATAGCCTGGGTATGGTGGCAGCAAGCTAGTATCATGAAGATGACAAACAATGTCGCAAACATTCTAAAATGGATATCATCTGAACGACATGACTGTTTAGACGCCAAATGTGCAGGTCTTTGTCTGATCCTGTATGCTCTTCCACCACGAAAAAAACCAATCCGTAGCCTGTATAAAGTAATGTCAGTACCCATATCGCTTTGATTGCGTGTATATGAACGAGCCACAAGAAAAAAATGTCCAGATGCCAAATGTAGTTCAATCAGTAGCTGGTTAGTTCAATCAGTAGCTAGTTAGTTCATCAAGTTGTGCCACGGCCACTACTGTTGTTACAACTGTTTGCCTAGCTTAGGGGTGTTCCAGTTTGTTTGTACAGTACTGAAACTGGTTCTACCAGTTTAGTAAATTATTTTTTCCAATATCCAATTGAAAATCACTAATTACTTCAAAATTACACAGAATTCTAAACTTTTAAAGTTACCGACAGAAAGTCCAACTCCTCATAGATGCGTTGTTCCAATCTTGTTCCAGAAAGTAACCGCTTTTATGCCGAATCTTCTACTTTTCTTCTTCTTTTCTTCGGAGCAAAAAACAAACAACCGCCATAACAACCACGTGACTAAGAAAGTGACCAGAACATTATCACGGCTTTAACCCTTTTCCAAATACAAACGCTTTCTGACGTTTTCATTTACAGACATTTTTCACACCCGTTTGCTGTAGACACGTCAGTTGTGGACAGTATAATGGAAAGACACAAACAGCACCTGCCTTCCAAGGGCATAAACACATCCTATAACCCAATCTCTATGTTATTTCATCTATGTAATACGGCCGAGTTTGCACGGAGTTAAACACACATGAGCCGTGTCTAGCGATTTTGGCTCTTAGTGCACAGGCTCACCAGTGACTTCACTTTTGGCCAAAATGTTTTATAGACATACAACCTTTCCCGCATACAACACATCTTTAGCTGAAGACTTTGAAAACATGTAATGAACAAATTGGAAAGTCTCTTTCTATAAACGTTGAGTTTAAGAATACAGTTGAAATCGTTGTGGCAAATAGTAATTTCTCCTTTTGAAAAAAAGTTTACAGAGGCTTCGAATTATGCCCAAGATTAAATTAATGTAACTTTTGATAAAATAAACTAGAAGCCTAGACCCACTAGCTGTACGCTACGTCGGAATGTCAATAAGGCCCCAAGTAGTCTGACGCGGTTCTTGATAAGGTAGAAATAGACTGCGTGTGCCTAGTCACAAGAAAATATGTTATAAAATATAATTATGACTGTGACTTTCGGTAAATTCGGTAATCAGGATCCACCATAGAAACGTCTTATAAAGTTAGCGTAAAGTTCGTCGATTGTCTGCTTCGAACGTAAATTGTCTGATCGAACTGTGCGTCTACACATACTGATCTTAACCTTTGTTGAGGATTTATGTGGATTCGTCAGGAGGCCCCGTCGGAGTATTTTTACAGTGGTTCGCATTATATGCACCTTAAAATAATTTTGCGTATTAAACCTTTATCGTTATTCGTATTAACTGTAGTTGTTTTCACAGAAAGCGTCGCATCCGAAACATGAGAATGATACTGACATATGAACGGTTTGATCATACCGTACGCCTCTATTGAGCACCGATATGTTTTCGCTGGGTTGACTTTGAGGGCGTATAACACCTGTATCATTATTATTATAAGCTCCAGTTCGTTACGTAGAAACCGTTTATTTAAGGTAGGTTCATTGAAACGAAATATAGTCGTTTCTGATACATGAGAATGACAAATGTAAATTGACATACACAGATATTCTTCATTCTTAGAAGCAAATCGTTCTTTTTAAACCGTATTCATGTGTTTCTAGGTAAATATGTACGTACTTCTGGTCTTAATTATTACATAGGGTTGATTTGACTTCAAGCGCGTCTGCAGCAGACGACTTTTTAAGTTCGGGAAACATTTGGAAGTTGGGGAGAGAGGCGATATTGCTTGGATTGAACATTTCCTCCATTTGTAAAATCTCCAAACGTATGAAACGTGTTTCTTTTTGACGACATTCCCTTTAATTTATCATAAAGATGTTTTAGACGCTTAAAATGTTTGTAAAATCAGAATAAAAAGGAAAAACATCATCATACTAAATTTAAACAAGTCAGCAACCAAGCAAGAGATTACTAGAAAATCCTACCTGAACAAAAATATCGCGATAAGTTTTGCAGGTTTTGTGTAAATATTTTACAATCAAAAATATTTTGACTCTTTCCGACATACAACTTATCAGCAGCAGACGAGTTTGAAAACATATTGGCCCAAAATAATGGAAAATGTGTATAATTAAAAAAAACAAAGTCAACCCCCAATGGAATTTAATTGAAAAACATAGTGGCAAAAGAAGAAATTGTTCATCATGAGTAATTTCTCCTTCTGCCACGATGTTTGCAAAAATCTTCTGCTGCAGAGGCGTCATAATACGTCTATAAGTAAAGTTAGTGTTTTTTATAGTGTCACCATTATTGAAAGGTCCAGTCATTTCTGACTTATGAGAGACCTTTGTCCTGAACATTTTTACTTCGCGAGTCTTAATTTTTCCAGGCACCGCGCAGACAGGCTTTTGGCACCATTATGTAACTAGCCGGCGGCTACCCAAACGACCTTCCAGAACGGACCCCACTGTCACTACTTACTTTCGAACCTTCGACCTGCCACTCCCGAATCGAATATCTTAACCAGTAGGCTATCGAATCGGAAGAAGGGAAAGGGTTAAGTGAAAACATTTTAGAATTAGAGGTTACGAGATGGTAGATCTTACAAAATATTTTCAGCCAACCGATTTCCGAACGTCCTTGACATTCTTCATTTGGTGTAAACACTATGTTATTATATTTATATTTGTACAAAGCACCGACATATCGTAAATGATATATTTCAAGAATTTAGTTATTCAGTTTGCTTTCCGCGTTTAAGCACATTTGAACGAAAGGTATACGTTAGCATTCCTGTGAAGTATAGATCCAGATTAAATTGAGTAGTCAGCTTGAATTTGCACAGTTTCAAAAGAGCCTTAAATGTCTATCTACATATTATTTAGTCATAGGTGCATAATTTGACAAGTTTTCAAGTTTATATTCGCTAATCGACATCTTGCCTTTGGCCATTTACAAATGGTATAAATGATGATATGACAAAAGCACAAACGTGTATGCAGCAGACGACGGAACTACATGGGCTACAGATCTAGTAGCTTTTACTGCAATTCAGTAATATATTTCGAGACAAAGGTATAATCCATAAATGCAATAGCAACCGATGATTTAAAATGGCATTGTGAAAATTATTCTGAAAGCTTTCCCTCAAACATTTCCCATGACGAAAAAAACATGTAATGTGACACCCTATGCACAATCGCAAACACACACTCACACGCACGCACGCACGCACGCACACACACTCACACATACATGTATTTGGTGTCAAATGGGGACATGTGTTATAACCACTAGAAATGGGGACTTCTTTAATTTTGGTTCTAAGACGCTCAAATTACGTTGACAAGGTCAGAGTAATATCTACATCGACTGAAATATAATACTTTGACTGTACAAGCAATATAAAGGGATGTGAATATATGCAAACTAACCGGGGACACACTCTTAACACATAACCGGGGACACACTTAACACTTGTTTTTCAGAAGGAAATGGGGGACAATTGATATCATAGGAAAATACATGTCATGCAATCAGGTAAAATGACATATTTACGAGACTGTAGTAAGCTACACAGAACAAATCTTTGCACTATTATTAGTTAAAAACGTAAATTGTCAAACTTAATCATTACCAGACCATAAACGAATGCATCCTTTTCACGTATTTTTTAAGAACTTCAACTTTATTATTTCTATTTTTCAATATCCTTCGACGGTTCATGCATATTAACGTCTTTGAAATATGTACGTATAAGTGATAATATCTCAAAACATTTGATCAAATACCATTATGAAATGTTATGTTCAAATGATGTTCTTTAACACAGATATATATTTGTATGATACAAATAAACAAACATACGTTAAACTACGGGTTAATGCGTATGAGTGTGTAATTTGTCTAAACTACGGATAAATGGGGACCGAGTGTGCCATTTGTCTACACTACGGATAAATGGTGACCGAGTGTGTCATTTGTCTAAACTAAGGCTAATTGGGGACAAAAGTGTATCAGCACCGATTCCGAGTGTAATCTTTGCACCGTACTAGTATGATGAATTGGGGCCATGGGTTATTTCACAGAGATTTTACCATGAGATACTTGTGTTATCCTGTTTTACTTGTTTTACTTAGATTTAATCATTTGACAAACGGGGACGTCCCCGTTTATTGGTGTGTCCCCAATTAGAAGGTGTGTATACATATAAATGTCCCCAATTGACACCAAACACATACGCACACACACACACACACACACACACACACACACACACACACATACTGGTATAACCAACACACTGAGGTATATAATTCCACACAAACACACCGAGGTCTATGCTCATTCGACATGTTTCAAATATAAGACAAATGTAATGGCATAAATAATTGGTCCTGAATGTCATTTATCATAAGCAAATTGGGGTAGTATATTTTTTTGGAAACCAGTACAAGGTAAACACACCGAGGTAACAACCTCAGTATGGGACACCCTCAACCTCGGTATGGGACACACAGCAACATCGGTATGGGACACACCGCAACATCGGTGGACACACCGCAACATCGGTGGACACACCGCAACATCGGTATGGGACACACAGTAAACACATTGTTGACAAACGGAGACAAAGACATCAGCTTTGTGTATCTCATGTGTTTAATAAGGTTTCTAGATAAATTACTTAACCCGTTTGTTGCCCAGAGCTCTAGAAACGAGGAGAAAACTTGTCATTATCCTTCAATATCACAACTGAGTCCTATGTTGCATTTAAAACTGTGGAAAATAAATGATTGACATCTTTATTTATATACATTCAAGTAGCGCATTCGAAACGTCTTCAAACCATAGCTTTATACCTTTGGCAAGAATTGTATTTCATTCGTGTATGCAAAGAAGCGAAGCTGTTCAAACTCATAAACATATTTTACATCAACAATTGCTACACATCCATGTGTTTCCATGATCAAAATCACAATATAAGTACATATCTCATGAAGTGGGGACCCTGCCACTTGCTGTGTGCATTTTCTGATATACTGCGCATGCGCACGCCTGAGTTTAAGTAGAATATCGGGACGAGGTGTGTGGGGTCACACACAGCACCCTTACACGCCCAAAATTGACACACCGAGGTATCGTACATTTTTAAAGATATAAGCATAGACGAGCATTCTGCGTTACTTTAGAGGTAAACACACCGAGGTAATGGAAAAAGTACCTCGGTAGTTTTTGGTACCTCGGTCAGTGGTTGTGTACTTCTATGATCTACCTCGGTGAGTAGGGTATACCAACGCACACACACACACACACACACACACACACACACACACACACACACACACACACACACACACACACATACTTGTAGAGGCTTCTAAATGGGGAACCTAGAAAAATACCTACCTTATGTGGAACATTTTATTTATCGTTTAATTTTCACAATATTTTATACACTTATTGCCTTCATGATGTTATATAAGAGTTCGAATCAATTCTTCAAATATCTTAATGTTTGATGAATTGCGGAATCAGAATTTTACTAACAGAGTTGGGAAACACACATACACAGCAAATAGGGGAACTTACACCGGAAACTGGGAAACTATCATACACAACTGGCAATTGGGGAATTCTCTCGCACACACAGAACTGGGGAACTGAACTCTTGTTTCTAAGAAATGAGACTTATTTCTTACTAGAATAGGATGCAAATTATACATTTCCTAGACATCTGTCCAAGCCACATTACATGCATAAGCGTCCATCAAAGGGGCAAAACTTAGCCCATAGTTGAGAAGGTCCTTGCGGAAATAGAAAACATTCACATACGTTATTCAATATTGCTTTATGTTCTATTTGCTAATAAAATTTCGATTTGATATTAGTATTCAAAGTTTGAAACAAGTCTTCAGGTGTGTATACCATTATATAAATGCTGGGTAGAAATGAGTATGTCGGTCCTTTAATTTCAAAATGTTGTAGGCATGTGATTTATGGCATATAATTCCTTGCCAGAAACTGAATGGTGCTGTAAATATGTAGTTTAAGCTCGCTTAAGTATAGATAGTTACTGCATAGCAAACACTGTTGATACATTTTATTAAATGGGTGTTTGATATTGGCCATGTTATTTGTCCGAGGGCAGCAGTATAAGTCAGAGGCCACAGGCGAGTAATTCCCTGGTAACCTTCAAACCCAATGCATTGGATGGAAGCATTTCTTACGCCGTTCGGCTTTTGTGAATTTGGTTGCCACAGCCACTAGACCTATGTTGTCTCCGTAATCAGTGTACTGCTTGTATGAAATCAGACAGAACTGAGAATAATATCCACGGATGAATGAAATGATGGGGCTAAGACAATTGTGACCAGCCTTGACGTACAGTGCTTGCAATGTTAGTTAGGTCAAATTGAATAACAGCAAGCCTGTTTGTACCATAATGCATTCAGTGGCACGCCCTATATGTACGAACAAAATAGGATACGTTGTGTAAAGGGTTGGTATCCGGCTAGTGAATGTCGAAGCTCCGCCCCTTCCACTTGTAGATGTGATAAAATGATCATGGCTTCCATTAAAGGGAGTTTGGAAGTATATTACTTGGTGTTATCGTAGATGGCGCTGTGACGTTGCAAACTTTTATAATTCCATAAAATCAAAGCTAGATCACAATAGCGCATTTATCTTGAGCATGTCTACCAACTTTCATGAACCTCGGTTAAGCTAACGAATTTCGCCCTTAACGTGTGGAAACGCCTAAAACCGCTTTGTCGGTTCAAATATTCGCGCCTCTAAAATATTTAAATATAATTGACTCCGACTACAGCTAACGGCTGATTGGGGAACTTGCACACACCGTTAACTGGGGAACTATTATACACAGGCGGCTGATTGGGCAACTTACATATACCGTCAACTGGGGAACTATCATACACAGGCCGTTGATTGGAGAACTTGCATACACCGTCAACTGAGGAACTATGATACACAGGCCGTTGATTGGGGAACTTGCATACACCGTCAACTGAGAAACTATCATACACAGGCGGCTGATTGGGGAACTTGCATACACCGTCAACTGGGGAACTATCATACACAGACCGTTAAACCCGCGCTGATAAATATTTCTGTGAACGTGTATCGACTCTATGTCATTGGTACATTACTGAATGAAGTCAATTCAGTTATAAGATTAATCCGCCCCGATTTCACGGCCGCTTATGTCATTACATGTAATCATGTAACACATCAAAACGCAAAAAGCATAAGATGGATGAACCTACAGACATTTATTAAAAATATTTCACATCATCTTTGGTGCTCATTTTGATTTGTTCATGATGGCAAAGCATAAACAACAAGGGGCATCAGAGGGTGCATATACCGGATTGCACAAGAGCAGTTTTACAGAAATTTGTTTTGCTAGTGTGGACATCGTCAGGTTATTTTTACCAACGTAAAGAATGAGCTACAATAAGGGATCATTTATAAATCAGGGGCAGACAACCCTAGCAGTTCAAAATTCATCAAAGGGAAATAATTACACCAGGTAGAGTTATCGGTCTTGTACACTGCTATTTGATAGTATATACAGAAATATTTGGAACATGTTCAAACTGCATGAATACCAACTGGTTTAGATAACAACATTTCATAATAATTCATAACATTTTAAAAGTAAATGACAACATTTAATAAGTATATGCTGTAATCAGTATCTTTGTGACTAACAAAATGTTAACCAGAGCACCACTAGGCGGAGCAATATACGCCCGAGTTGAGTCTATGATATAGAAGGTTTAAATATGTAGGTGTAAATAATAGGATGATGAACACAATAAACATTTATTACAAATATTTCACATCATGTTTGTTGCTCATTTTGATTTGTACATGATGGCAAATCATAAACAACAAGGGACACCAGAGGGTGCATATACCAGATTGCACAAGGGCAGTTTTACAGAAATTTCTGTTTTTGCTATTGTTGACATCGTCAGGTTATTTTTACCAACATAAAGAATGTGCTACAATAAGGGATAATTCATGAATCAGGGGCAGACAACCCTATCTGTTAACAATTCACCAAAGGGAAATAATAACACCAGGTACAGTTATGGGACTTGTACACTGTGCAATCCGGTCAAAAATATACAGAAAATATTTGGAACATGTTCAAACTGCATGAATACCAACTGGTTTAAATAACGACATTTCATAATAATATATTACTAGATTCCGAAATTAAATGACAACATTTTCATAAGTATATGCTGTAATCAGTAATTGTGTGACCAACAAAATGTTAACCAGAGCACCACTAGGCAGAGTAATATACGCCCGTGTTGAGTCTATGATATAGAAGGTTTAAATATGTAGGTGTAAATAATAAGATGATGAACACAATAAAAAATTATTACAAATATTTCACATCATGTTTGGTGCTCATTTTGATTTGTACATGATGGCTAATTATAAACAACAAGGGCCACCAAAGGGTGCATATATCGGATTGCACAAGGGCAGTTTTTTCTTTTTATGACATTGTGGACATCGTCAAGTTATTTTTACGAACATAAAGAATGTGCTACAATAAGGGATAATTCATTAATCAGGGGTAGACATTTCATAATAATTCATTACATTTCGAAATTAAATAACAACATTTTCATAAGTATATACTGTAATCACTATTTGTGTGATATAGAAGGTTTAAATATGTAAGCGAGTAAATTACAAGATGAAAACACTGAACAATTACTATTATTAAATGATACTCTAAATCTCTTTTCACATTTAAGATGAACCTCTGCATGATGATTATGTCAACTGGATTATATTATCATATTTCTATTTTAGTAACAGTGACGTTGGCCTTGACCCCAGGAGCCACACATCACAATCCCTTTTAATTTGGTTACATTATGTCAACTGTAACTAAAGATATTGAATATATTAGTGTTTCTATTTTTAGTAACACTGACCTTGACCTTGGCCCCAGGAACGCCAACACAATCCAATTGAAAATGTACACACAATTTAGTTATATTATGTCAACTATAACTAAAGATATTGAATGTATTACCTTTGATCTTTTTTCAGTTACAGTGACCTTGATCCTAGAAGCCCCAAAATACTCATTAAAGATCTTCTTAAATAGTTACTACAGACACATTTAGTTACATTATGTTAACTAATTCAAAGATATTATGTATAATTAGTGAATTTTAAATTTTCTAAGTTAAGAAGGGCAATACTCCAGTCGAAATACATGGCAGGGTTATGCAACTTGTATAAGTCTTCCTTCATTCTATTGTACATTTGATAGTGAACAATTATTTCAAGTTTCAAAGAGACATCTTCGTTAGTTTGCATGTAAGTGACCTTAACCCAACATTTAATCAAAAAATTCAAAGAATTAAGTTTCAAATGTCTACTTTGAATGGTTACTGGGCTTTAACAAAATACTTGACTATTTGTATTTTGGAGTTTTCCGTCACTGCGACAGCATTTCAGTCATTTACTGTGGTTGCTACTATGATGTCAGACACCTGAATTAAGTTTCAAAGGTCTACTTTGAATGGTTACTGGGCTTTAACAAAATACTTGACTATTTGTATTTTGGAGTTTTCCGTCACTGCGACAGCATTTCAGTCATTTACAGGTGGTGAAAGACACTGACTGTAACAATAATTATCAAATCCAGAAGTATACCGCTTGGTATTCATGTGCATATTATATCTGGCAACATATGTAGCAAGTTTCATTGGAATATCTTGAAGGATGTTTAAATTATGACCGAAGGTTATTGTTTTTATATACAAATTCCTAAGTAAAAATGGAGCATAATTGAATACTTATTAAAGCTAGAAGTTTGCCCCTTGGTATACAAATGCATATTGAATCTAACAAATTGTGAATCAAGTTTCATTGGAATATCCTGTAACAGTCTTTGAGTTATAGCCGAAGGTTAAAGTTATTGCACGACTCGCCAACAGAAACACAATAGCGCAGACTTTTTTTCTTCGAAAAACATATAAGCTAAAAACAGTTATAGGAGTTGAAATTCCCAAATGAAATAAGCAAACTTATTAGGAAATATAATCTTGAAACTACCTCTCTATGGACTAAATGTAAGTATTTTTGATACAGGTAGCATTACATTTTGGTCTATGGTCTACACTAATTATTTTGAGTTCAATTGTAATGAATGCGTTTAGCTTATTTAATCACACTCAAATTGGTTCATGGGACCAACCAGTACAGAGCTATGAGGATGAAGTTATTATCAAGGAAACATGAGCAGCCGCTGAATGGGGTTCGAACTCGCACCAGGCTTGCGACCAACCTATTATAAGTCAAGTGCACTAACCTCTAAATGAAATTAAATTTTGACAAACACTTGTTGAAAATTGTGGCAAATTGTCACATGATAACACATGTCAACTGAATCACAACGACAATAAGTAGCACAAGTAGGAACAATTAATTGAATGATCAGGGTTTAACGCCGTTTTCAAAATGAAATTGGGTAGATATGAAGGTGCTTTCATTCATAGATTTCCTTTCTAGAAATGTTAAATTTGTAGATTATCAATTCAAAAATATGATCTATAAAATATTATTTCTAAAATAAACTTTATACAAGGTCATTCTTCCCACATTTGCTTCTACACATTGTTTTTAATCATCTGCACTGCAAAAACATGACAAATTTAAATTGAATTCCTAGTGTAAGACAATAGCTTACCGCCAGATCTGCCTTTTGAGTTTTGATAATTTCATAGGCACTTAATTTCGGAGAATTAGTGTTCAACAAAATATATGGAAATTAGCTATTTAGGAATAATAATGATTTCACATATTTACTCATTCACATTTCATGCCTGTTAATATTTTAGTTAATTTATTTCAACTCCTATAACTATGTTTAGCTGATTTTTTTTTTTCGAAGAAAAAGAGTTTGCGCTATTGTGTTACCGTTGGCGTCGTGCAATAACTTTAACCTGAGGCTATAACTCAAAGACTGTGCAAGATATTCCAATGAAACTTGATACACGTTTTGTTGAATTATATATGCTTATGTATAACAAGGGGCAACTTCTAGCTTTAATAAGTATTCAATTATGCTCCTTTTTGTCTCGCCCACGATAGTGGAGTGGGACATAGCAGTCACTTTTCCGGCGACGGCGACGGCGGCCGCTTTTACAAATAGCTTTATCTCGGCAACCCCTGCTTGAATTGTTCTGAAACTTTGTTAGCTGTATTGTTTGGTCATGGGATATCTGTCAACGTCAAATTGTTTAGGGTCAAGGTCATAATTGTGCAGAACTTGACCTTTGTTAGGTAACTTAACCTCAAAACTTAACCTTTCTTATATCTCAGCAACCTCTGCTTGAATTTTTCTGAAACTTTGTCAGATGTATTGTTTAGTCATGGGACATCTGTCAACGTCAAATTGTTTAGGGTCAAGGTCATAATTGTGCAGAACTTGACCTTTGTTAGGTCACTTAACCTCAAAACTTAACCTTTCTTATATCTCAGCAACCTCTGCTTGAATTTTTCTGAAACTTCGTCAGATGTATTGTTTGGTGATGGGACATCTGTCAACGTCAAAATTGTCAGGGTCAAGGTCACTATAGTGCAGAACTTGACCTTTGTTAGGTAACTTAACCTCAAAACTTAACCTTGCTTATATCTCAGCAACCTCCACTTGAATTTTTCTGAAACTTTGTCAGATGTATTGTTTGGTCATGTGACATCTGTCAACGTCAAAATGTTCAGGGTCAAGGTCATCATTGTGCAGAACTTGACCGTTGTTAGGTAACTTAACCTCAAAACTTAACCTTGCTTATATCTTAGCAACCTCTGCTTGAATTTTTCTGAAACTTTGTCAGATGTATTGTTTTATCATGGTACATCTGTCAACGTCAAAATTTACAGGATCAAGGTCATAATTGTGCAGAACTTGACCTTTGTTAAATCTCAGCAACCCCTGCTTGAATATTTCTGAAACATTGTCAGATGTATTGTTTGGTCATGATACATCTGTCAATGTCATAATTTTCAGAGTCAAGGTCATTATTGTCCAGAACTTGACCCTTTCTTATATCAGCAACCTCTGCTTGAATTTTTCTGAAACTTTGTCAGATATATTGTTTGGTCATGGGACATCTGTCAACGTCATAATTTTCAGGGTCAAGGTAATAAGTGTGCAGAACTTGACCCTTTCTTATATCTCAGCAACCCCTACTGGAATTTTTCTGAAACTTTGTCAGATGTATTGTGTGGTCATGGGACATCTATCAACGTCAACATGTTCAGGGTCAAGGTCATAAGTGTGCAGAACTTGACATTTGTTAGGTAACTTAACCTCAAAACTTATAACTTTCTTATATCTCAGCAACCCCTGCTTGAATTTTTCTGAAACTTTGTCAGATGTATTGTTTGGTCATGGGATATCCATCAACGACCATTAATTTTCCCATGACTTATTTTAAAATTACTATGTTCTTATTTTATGTGTAAAAACTTACTTTCATAATCATAGTGATTGCAATTATTTACAATTTAATGTAGTATTATTGATCACTCTTTACTGCATGTGTGAATAAATATATCAAGATATATATACATGTAGTAAGTTTATTATTTATCATGACATGTTGATAACAATGCATTGACAGACACTTACCTTTTCACATTTTATCATCTTTACTTTCTTTTTGCATAGTGATACCATTTAATATCTGAGCCCGAGGTCTTGTTTATTTAGGAATTTGTATACTGAGAAGCGGTAGTGAGATACGTCAATATGCTTCTTACCCTTTCCTTTAACAATAGGTAATTATGATTAGGCCTTTATTCCACTCTGTTGGTATAGTTCCATGATTGAATAATGTTGTGATATACATTGCTAATATTTCTCCTCCGTGTATTATGTGTTCGTTCAATGTGTGATAATTACCTGGCGATTTTTTTTACTTAAGGGTTTATATTTGCTTTGTGATTTATATTGTTTCAAAAGTGTTGTCCATTACTAGGTTGTGAGTTTGGGATGTAGAATTACGTTGATCTAAATCAAGACTCTCTAGTATATGCTTTTCAGAATGTCCTTCAATAATATTATGATTTGGTTTCTATACCTGTTTGAAATGCTGGGCAAAAGCGTTAGCTATAGGTTATTTTCACTGATCGCACAGTAATGTAAAACTTATAAATGCATTTTCCCTTGGTTACACTCAACTAAAACTTTCCTACTCAACCTTTAACATGATAAAACGACATGATAAATACAGATTTATCCATAAATGTACGTTTTAACTCTTTCAGCGGCGTCTTTCCAAAGAGCAAATGGGCTAGTCCGTGTTCAAGATCGGGCGACTCAATTGTTCATGTCTTAAGAGATTTGGAATATTTTGATAACTCAATGCTGTTTTCATGCGAGAAAGCTCATTATGAGCTGACTATCCCGATTCTGTGTTGTTCGCAAAAACTTCCTAATTGCCATTTGCGCTGAAAGAGTTGAAATATGGTTTTAAATTATTCTTTAGTGATAAATTCACCATGTTATGAATTTTCTAAAGATGCATACATTTTATCATTTTGATTTATAAAAACGATGTGTCTGTTGAATTCAAAAGGTTTTAGATGATAATTATGGTTTTAAATTATTCATTAGTGATTAATTCACCATGCTATGAATAAATCAAATGTTCTAAAGATGCATACATTTTATCATTTTGATTTATAAAAACGATGTGTCTGTTGAATTCAAAAGGTTTTAGATATTTTATCATTTAAAACACCCAATATCTAGATTATTTTGCAAACTCATTTCACTGAAAAGAAACTCTTTTCCCTAAAACACACGTTAAATATGTTGGACTATGTATACACATATCTAAGAAATGAATAGTCACTAGAAAAATTAAATCTCCAAGAAAAAGGATGGATGGATTTACTGATTTGTCGAGTTTAAACCCGTTTGATAACATCTTCCATAACTGCAGTAAGCATTCTCCACTTGAACATAATTAGAAAAAGAGACATGGTAAGATAAGATAAGAAAATTGTATATATTATGGTTCCCTTTGTGAACCTTTATTACTCTGAATAACCATTTCCCACCTGACGACACAATTTGGTGTACACGTAACCGCATCAGACGACATTTGAAAACGATGTATCAAAAGGTAAAATTGCTCATAATGAGCACTTTCTCCATTTGCTACAATATTTTCAAATCTTATTTCCTATTAAATGATTAATCATTTTTAATGTTTTTGCCAAGACAATTTTGAAGTCGTCTGCTGCAGAATAAAGGTAAGTGAGAAACAGACCAAAATAACTTTGAAAGTGTGTTGAAATCAAATATCGTATATAATTATGAAATTTGAAATGTTTTATGGTAGTGAAACCCACATAGCGACCGTAACGGGCCGTGCTGTACGAACATCAGTGTACATAATGACTAAATATGCACTGCCACGCTATGTCATATAAATGTGCACTATATGCCCGAGACTTCTCTCCGCCTCGGTGCAGGATCGATCCCCGCTGAATCATACAGAGAAATTTTAAACTGGTGATTTTTGCTGAACGATCAGCGCTTTAAGAGTTAAGGGTAAATAGATCAATCAGATCACGTTCCAGTTTTCCTTGTTTTTCAAATGTTAATATATGAAGATGAATATTTTCATGAAGGTGTCTCCGTTTGGTAATAAATTACTTCTCTATACGAAAAGGTGTTGGGTGCACATTTGTCAATCCACTTTCTCAGCTGCTGAACCAATAGACTAGATTTCAATTATTTCCACATACGACAAATCAGCAGCAGACGACGTCGAAATTTTTATTCAAAACTATGGAAACTCTCTTTAAATTAAAGTTTTTATGAGCATTTTTTTCTTTTGCCACCATTGTCAAACTTTGTCTGCTGAAGAGGCGTCAAAAAGCGTATGTATGTGGGAAGGGTTAAATCATGAAATTATAAATCTACAGAAGCTATTCGACAAGCAATATTTACCGCGGATCTATTCAAATCGCGATTAGTTTAGCGTCATATATTTTAGAACGAAGGTGATATTTTAACATATTTTAGACCCTTTATGCCTTGCAGATATTTATTAATTGCAGTTGTTTAATTATGCGTCAAATGATCAGAGAATAACGGGAAAAAATAATTAATTGATTAATTGGGCTAAAACACCGTTTTCAACAATTTTAAAAATAGTCCAAAGATAGCGATAGCAAAGTTAGCAAAACGTGTTCTCAACATAGCGTGGACTCTTTCCGACTTCTATACGCATGTTCACGCATTTTTAGCAGACGACCTGAAAGAAACATATTGGCAAAAGAAGACATTTCTCATAACAAGCAATTCTCCGTTTGTCACAATGTTTACTATTCTGTTCAATTATTATACTTATATTTTTAGAGATTTTCCATATCTTTTTCCAAGATGTATGTTAAGTTCTCTGCGGCATATTTTTTCTTTGTGAAAGGGGTATTACAAGATATAGGAGATAAAATAAAATTCAAAACAATTCTGTCTTGATTATTGATAGTCTTGGATTTAAAATAAGTTTGTATATTTTCCCCCTAAATAAAATGAAACTTTTTAAAAGAAACATTGTTACTTTCTCTTTTAACTAAGGCCAATAATCTTACAATGCTCATATGTATATACATGTACTTTTTTTCTAATATTTGCTACATCCGAACTAATTAACGTTTCATCGCTATGAAAAAATGCAAATATATGCAAACATCTTCAGCACAAATACAATTGACGAAGCATAGCCATATGAAGAGAATGATCATGTTTTCTATATAAGCAAAATAAGGTTTGAAAATGAAACATTTCGATGAGTAGCCTCTGCCTTAAACACTGAAATGGAAAATCATTTTGTTTTTAAGAGGGACTACTATCCCCCTAATAAGTATAAGAAGCCCAGGTAAGAATAATATGGATTAATATGAATCTACGAAGATATATAAATGTATGCTCATTTTGTTATTTCATTGCTGATTGCAGAATTCATCCAATCAAGAGATTGCAAATTATATTGATATCTAGTAGAAGTCAGACCGCACATGTGACATACCCAAATTATCTAGTTAATGACATCTGCGATGCCCCTTTCTCCAACCATGTATCAATAGTTTCGCAAACATGATTGAGAAGAATCAACTGTTTTGGGATATTCTTTTAGAATGAAAGAAATATAGTGTGAGAAATATGAAATGAGATACCATTTTAGATGTTTATTCTCAAATAGTTACTTTATCGGTTTAAGGGCTTGATTAAACAAGTTAATGTCGTATTGCAAGCAATACAAAAGACCCCTACCGGACGAGGACAGCACATTGTGTATTTTGACCTCTAAGTGTGACCTTGACATTTGAGGTACATGCCTTGGTATTATCACGGTGAACATGTGTGCCTAGTAACTTGGGAATCCTATGATGCATGGTTGAGATGCGTGCCGGACAAGGTACAGTTCTATCAAACAGTTCTCATTTTGACATTTGACCTATCAGTGTGACCTTGACATTTGAGGTACAGGACTGGGTGTCGTGCACGACACGCCACCTTATGATGGTGAACATGTGTGCCTTGTAACTTGGGAATCCTATTATGCATGGTTTAGATGCGGGCTGGACAAGGTACAGTCTTATCAAACAGTACTCATTTTGACCTCGTAAGTGTGACCTTAACATATGAGGTACAGGCCTGGGTCTTGAGAGCGACACGCTGCCTCATCATAGTGAACGTTTGTGCCAAATTTCATGGAAATCCTGTGATGCATGGTTGAGATGAGGGTCAGACAAGGTACAGTCCTATCAAACAGTACTAATTTTGACCTTTGACCTCTAAGTGTGACCCTGACATTTGAGGTGAACATGTGTGCCAATAACTTGGAAATCCTATGATGCATGGTTGAGATGTGAGCCGGACAAGGTACAGTCCTATCAAACAGTACTCATTTTGACCTTTGACCTCTAAGTGTGACATTGACATTTGAGGTACAGGACTGGGTCTTGTGCGCGACACGCCGCCTTATCATGGTGATTTCTTTGAAATCCTATGATGCATGGTTGAAATGTGGGCCGCACAAGGTACAGTCCTATCAAATAGTACTCATTTTAACCTTTGACATCTAAGTGTGACCTTGGAATTTGAGGTACAGGCCTGGGTTTTGAGCATGACACGCCGCCCTACATGGTGAACATTTGTGCCAAGTTTCTTTGAAATCCTATGATGCATGGTTAAGATGCGGGCCGGACAAGGTAATCCTATCAAACAGTACTCATTTTGACCTTTGACCTCAAGTGTGACCTTGCTTTTTGAGGTACAGACTTGGGTCTCGTGTGCACCACGCTGCCCCATCATGGTGAACGTTTGTGCCAAGTTACTTTCAAATCCTATGATGCATGGTTAAGATGCGGGCGGACAAGGGTTTATGGGACTGACAGACAGACAGACAGACAGACGGACGTACCAATGAAGTGTATTTGTGGGGTTATTTCTTTTGTTTCAAATTTGTGAGTTGCAACCCACAAGTATGCTTTTCATTCCGTAATTAACCCCCTTTTACGGAATGAATAACATTAATATGCAAATAAGATACCCGTTATAAAAACTAAAAAAAAACGTAAACCCCACAAGTACTCGGTCACCAGGACGGATGGACAGACGGAATCGACCAAACCTATAGTCTTCGACCGGTAGGGGACTAATAAGATATGATTGGCAATCTCTTAGATTTTTTTTAACTTTGTGGATTAAGTGACAATGAGGACTAACATTAGTAAACAGGTATGTTGAAGTTAATCTTGATCTTCACAATTTGACAAAGGAGACCTGATTCAGCGTCTTCTAGATACAAAATACCATTCATCATTACAAAAGTTTGATTTTTAATAACATTCTGCCTGCCGTCCAAATTTTCAATTACAATTTTCCGTTACGAAATTTCGGGTACGAAACAGCCGAATTTGGTTTGGTTACGAAATAACTGATATATTTTCGGTTACGAAACAGCCGATTTTTAAATCGGGTACGAACCAACCAATTTATTTAAGTGTACAAAACAGCTTATTAATTTTCGGGTACGAAACAGCCGTTCGTTTCAACAGCCGAAAGTTTTCTGGGTACGAAACAATTCGGTTACGAAGCAGCTGAAACAGCCGATTTTTATTTCGGGTAAGAAACAACCAATGTATTCAAGGGTACAAAACAGCCGATTAATTTTCGGGTACGAAACAGTAATATTTACGAAACAGCCGTTCGTTTTCTGGGTACAAAACGGTTCGGTTACGAAGCAGCTATTTGTTTTCGGTTACTAAACGGACAAGTTACGAAACGACACTACTCCGTCCAGCGACATCCAGTCCGTAAAATGCGGACAAATGCAACATAGAGGCAAAATGCGGACAATATAGAACATAGAGCGAATCTGCGGACGTTATGACTTTGATGTAAAACTGTTTAATTGGAGATTGGAAAATGTGTTTAATTTGTTACGTCTGATCAAGGACAATATATAAGCCTACACGGTCCCTGGTCTGATCATATTCGGGATTTTTTTGTAAGATATAATGTGTTTGATTGCTTTTATCAGTGATATAATTTGAGGCTGTGTCTCCTTTTTTTTAATTTGTCTCATGGCGGCCATAATGTGTTAGCATCTGGATGTCGCTGGACAAGAACAGCTTTCTTTGGAAAATAGTGTAACAGAATATTCAGCGTTATTACCATTGACCATGAACGTACCCATACTTGGAACTAATACAATGTCTTTTTCAGCAAAAGTTTTCACCGCCAGGGATCTTTGTGACATTGGGCCTTTTTTATATATATAATAAAGTGGAAATTGAGGACAATTATGAATATAAAGAGAATTGCTGACGGCATAGGTATTGGTTCTATACTGCGGACAATATATAGAATGTAGAAGAAACTGCAGACAATATATAATAAGAAGGAAAATGCGGACACTATATAATGAGAAGGAAAGTGCTGACAATAAAGAATAAGAAGGAAACTATGGACAATACATGAACCGTCGAGACAGAAAACCAAAATTATGGACTCTGCTTTCAGTATCGAACCGAATAAACCTAAGCATGCCGCGCAGGCTAACCCGGGCAGGCACTTTTCGCCTCCTTTGGATATTCTGTTGCAGGAATCATTACTCTATACGTCTATCCCCCTGAGACGGAATGTGATGGCCCGGATAAGCCTGCACGGACTGCGCAGGCTGATCAGGGTCGATACATTACTCAGAGTCTATAATGTTGGTTTTCTCGTGGGACGGCTGATATAATAAAGTGGAAACTGCGGACACTATAAAATATAGAGAACATTGGTATTAGTTTTATTCTGCGGACACTCAAGAATGTAGAGAAATTGGTATTGGTTTTATTCTGCGGACAATATAGAATGTAGAGGAAATTGCAGACAAATGCAACAAAGAGGGAAAGAACGGACAATATAGAATATAGGGGAAAATCCGGACAATGTAGAATAGGAAGAAAATTGCGGACAATATAGAATAAAAAAGAAACTGCGGACAAAATAGAATTTGAAGGTAAGTGCGGACAATATAGTATGAGAAGGAAACTGCGGACAATATAGCATATAGGGGAAATTGCGGACAATATAACATTAGAAGGAGTCTGCGGACAATATAGATTAAGAAGGAAACTGCGGACAAAAAGGAATAAGAAGGATATTGCGGACGGCATAGGTATTAGTTATATACTGTGGATAATGTACAGTGTAGAAGAAACTGCGGGAAATATAGAATAAGACAGAAACTGCGGAAAATATATAATTAAGCGGAAACTGCAGGAAAAATAGAATATAGAGAAAATTGCGAACGGCATAGGTATTGGTTTTATACTGCAGACAATAGAGAATGTAAGAGAAACTGCGGACAAAATAGAATTAAAAGGAAAATGCAGACAATATAGAATATAGAAGAAATTGCAGAGAGCATACATATTGGTTTTATACTGCGACAATGTAGAATGTAGAAGAAACTGCGGACACAATAAAATAAGAAGGAAAATGCGGATAACATAGCATAAAGAGGAAATGGTGGACGGTATAGGTATTGGTTATATACTGCGGGCATTATAGAATGTAGAAGAAACTGCGGACAATATAGAATAAGAAAGAAAATTCGGACACTTTAGAATAAGAAGGAAACTGCGGACAATATAGAATAAGCAGGAACATTCGGACACTATAGAATAAAGAGAAAACTGCGGACAATATAGAGGAAATTGCGGACGGCATAGGTATTGGTTATATACTGCGTACAACATAGAATGTAGAAGAAACTGCGGACAATATAGAATAAAAATAAAAATGCGGACATTATAGAATAAGAAGGAAACTGTGGACAATATAGAATAAGAAGGAAAATGCGGGCACAATAGAATAAGAAAGAAAATGCGGACAATATAGGATATAAAGGAAATTGCGGAGAGCACAGATATTGGTTTGATACTGCGGACAATGTAGAATGTAGAAGAAACTGTGGACAAAATAGAATAAGAAGAAAATGGTTAATGCGGATAACATAGAATAAAGAGGAAATGGCGGACGGTATAGGTATTGGTTATATACTGCGGACACTATAGAATGTAGAGGAAACTGCGAACAAGAATAAAAAGGAAAATGCGGACATTATAGAATAAGAAGGAAACTGTCGACAATTACGAATAAGAAGGAAAATGCCAACAATAAAGAATATAAAGGAAACTGCGGACAATAAAGAATATAGAGGAATATAGAGGAAACGGCTTGATTTGATTGACACTTTTAGATTACTCCGCTTTCGCCAACTCAATCCTTGTTTTTGAATGGCACACATTGTTAGACAGGCATACTGTGTAAGGATCATGTGCGCAAATGAGAAATCTTCTCGTTATGTCCATTCACTTTTGCCACAAAAAGATTTTATTAAATCACACAGGTAGTTGCCCTGAAGGCAATTAAAATAAAATACGTTGTCATCTATTGCTTTTCCTTTATATATTGTAGAGGAAACTGCGGACAATATTGAATAAGTAGGAAACTGCGGACAATATAGAATAAGTAGGAAAATGCGGACAGTATAGAATATAGAGGAAAGTGCTACCAATATAGATTATGACGGAAATCTGTGGACGGAAAATGCATTAGTTATATACTGCGGACAATATAGAATAAGAAGGAAACTACGGACAATATATAATAAAGTGGAAAGTGCGGTCAATATTGAATATAGAGGAAATTGCAAACGGCATAGGTATTGGTTATATACTGTGGATAATATAGAATGTAGAGGAAACTGCGGGCACTATAGAATAAGAAGGAAAATGCGAACAAAATAGAATATAGAGGAAATTGCTGACGGCATAGGTATTGGTTATATACTGCGGACAATATAGAATATAAAAAAAACTGCGAACAATATCGAAAAAGAAGGAATAGCGGACATTATAGAATAAGAGGAAATTGAGGTATTGGTTTTATTCTGCGGACAAAATAGTGTGAGAAGGAAAATGCGGACAATAAAGAATACAGAGGAAATTGCGGATTCGTTATATACTGCGGACTATATACAATGTATACGAAACTGCGGACAATAAAGAATAAGAAGGAAAATGCAGACAGTATAGAATAACACGGAAACTGCGTACAATATTAAATAAAGTGGAAACTGCGGACAATATAAAATATAGAGGAAATTGCGGACGGCTAGGTATTGGTTTTATATAGCGGACAATATAGAATGTAGAAGAAACTGCGGACAAAATAGAATAAGAAGGAAAATGCTGATAATATAGAATATAAAGTAAATGGCGGACGTCATAGGTATTGGTTATAAACTGCAGACAGTATAGGATATAGAGGAAACTGCGGACAATGTAGAATAAGAAGGCAGACACTATAGAATATAGAGAAACTTGCATAGGTAATGGTTATTTACTGCGGACAATAGAGAGTGTAGAGGAAACTGCGGACAATATGGAAAAAACGGAAATTGCAGACAATATAGAATAAGAAGGAAACTGCGGACAGTATAATAATAAAGTGGCAACTGCGGACAATATAGATTGTAGAGGAAACTGCGAACAATATAGAAAACCTAGAATGGAGTGCTCCCCGGAGCACGTGTGTCAGAAAAGGGGCAATAACACTGATATAAACATATTTGGATTATCCCCCTTTTGTGAACCTATCACAAAGATTGATATAAACATTTGTCAGAAGTTTCAATCGAATCCTTTAAGTAGAAAAAAAGTTATTTGAAAACATGACGAAAACGTGTGACGACAGACAGCGGACAGACAGACAGACAAACAGACAGACAGACGGACAGACAGACAGACAGACAGACAGACAGACGCCGGACAAAACAAATGTAATCCCTAAGTGCCTACCATGCTACGCAGGTGACACAAAAAAGGAAACTGCGGACAATATAGAATAAGAAGGAAACTGCGGACAATAAATATAATAAAGTGGAGACTGCGGACAATATAGAATAAAGAGGAAATTTCGGACGGCATTGGTATTGGTTATACACTGCGGACAATGAAGAATGTGGAGGAAACTGCGGATAAAATATAATAAGAAGGAAAATGCGGACAATGTAGAATAAAGAGGAAAATTGCAGACGGCATAGGTAATGGTTATATACTGCGGACAATATAGAATGTAGAGGAAACTTCGGACTACATAGAATAAGAAGGAAAATGCGGACATTGTATTATAAGAACAAAACTGCGGACAATATATAATAAGAAGGAACATGCGAACAATATAGAATACAAGCATACTGCGACGATGGTTCTCTCTTGTCTCTACTCTCACGACACCGCACGAATAATGAAACAAGCTATCGAGTTGTCGCGAGAACAGCGTCAAATTCACTTGAATATTTCTTCTCCTCGTGTAAAAGTACGGGAAATGGCTATGTCAAGTGCTCTCTGGTTGGTCGATATTTGTTCGTGTCCGGATTTTTAGCCAATCAGCGATCAGGTAATAGGAAATCATTTCTTTTTGTGTCGATATATTAAGTTTTGACGTGTCTGTGTTTTACGCGGAAATGGTACCCCTTACGGCATCTCAAATACTAAGAAAACGAAGAGACGGATCAAAAATCGGGACGATCATTCAATGTAGCAACTGATGGTTTTCGCCCGTTTCCATAGCAACGGTGGTTTCTATGGCTACCATACTACAAAAGGAACAACTAGCCCCTAGACCATTCATCCCTACCAAGTTTGGTCGAAATCCGTTGAATAGTTTTGGCGCTACGCTTGCCACAAACAAACAAACAAACAAACAAACGGACGTAAACGAAGACCGACTTTGACGGTCTCTAGAAAAGAGAACCAATAGTGGAAACTGCGGACAATATAGATTATAGAGGAAACTAAGGACAATATAGAATATAGAGGAAACCGCAGACAATATAGAAAAAGAAGTAAAATGCGGACAATAAAGAATAAGTGGGAAAATGCGGACAATATAGAATAAAGAGATAAATGCGGACAATATAGATTATGAAGGGAATCTGCGGGCGGAAAGGTATTGGTTATATACTGCGGCAAGTATAGACTGTAGAGGAAACTGCGGACAATATAGAATATAGAAGAAACTGCGAACAATAAAATGTATGAAGGGAATCTGTGGACGGAATAGGTATTGGTAATATACTGCGGTAAATATTGGTTTTATACTGCTGTCAATATAGTATGTAGACGACACTGCGGACAATATAGAATAAGAAGGAAAATGCGGACAATATAAAATATAGAGGAAATTGCGGACGGCATAGGAATTGGTTATATATTGCAGACAATATAGAATGTAGAGGAGCTGCGAGCAATATAGAATAATTAGAAGGAAAATGCGGACAACATAGATTATGAAGGACATCTGTAGACGGAATAGATATTGGTTATATATTGCGGACAGTATAGAATGTAGAGGAAACTGTGGACAATATAGAATAAGAAGGAAAATGAGGACATAAAGAATATAGATTATGAAGGGAATCTGCGAGCGGAATAGGTATTGGTTATATACTGCGGTCAATATAGAATATAGAGGAAACTGCGGAAAAAATTACTCACCGAGAAAAGGGGAGCTACATTAAATAAATCGTCTTCTCTCAAAAAGTTCAACGTTCCATATCCAGGATAAAAAAAACACAGACAAATCGGCCTTATCCAAATAGTCAGATAGGTATTCCACTTGACTATGACCTATAACTAGAGCCATCTTTGTACAATTAGCAAACACAGACAAAGATACAATTAGAGCTACACTGAATTCTCAAACAAAACTAATACAACGACAGTGAAATAAATCAGTTTCTTTCAAATGTCTATTATTTTATTTTTATTTGACGAAAAAGTATGATTATATTACAATCCAATATAAACGTATCTTACAAGCTATAAAGAACTAGTTCATGTAGGTTATAATGTGAATATTGTAATGGATATTTTTGTACACGTTCAGATGTGACTTGAAATTCATTTTTATAGACAATTATGTTGAATCAGCCATTCAGACATTGATTGCCAATCTGATAATTGCTCAATTTAAATGTGTTTCTCCCATAACATTAAAAACGAGAAAAATGTGTTCATGAACAAGATAATAAAACGGCCGACAATTGCAGTATCAAACTGTCAATTAGTCCTCAATTTTCAAATAATTAAAAATCGTCATTATTATAATTGCACTCAACAAACATTTTTTTTCTCACAATATACAATAACATATTATAGCGTCCGCATGTTCACTCTATATTGCAATTGTCTGCAGATCGCGTTCGCAGATCGCGTCCGCAATTTAAACCGGGCTTTCTTTCGCACGTGACGTCACAAGAAATGTTCAGTATAACGTGGGAACAAAAAAAAAACCACACAAGTGAAATGTCGAGATTGTGTGTAAGAGTGTATCTTGTAACAAAAAAATCCTTTTATTCTCATGGATAATCAATTATTTGCTTTTAAAACACTGCTGGAACCACATTTGACACGAAATTGCAAAACGGGGATTTCCCCATTTCCCGGTTGTTTCCCAGTTCGTTGGTGTGTATTCTCGCGAAGTTCCCCAATTTGCAGCTACTACAAGAACACACACACACACACACACGCGCACGCGCACACACTCACACACACACACACAAACACACACACACACAAACAGGGGAGAGTGTGCGTGTGTTGAGTCTGAAAATGCATCATTACAAAAAGGTTTCTTGATAATCATGTAGGTTTCACGCGGAATTTCACCAACACCCTACTGAAATAAGTATTATTCAGCATTTATGTATTGATTCCTGGTAAATTATAGCTGAAATACAGAGATGTGTACATTTCCGATATTTTTATAACAAAACGGGTTTAGTACCAAAAAGTGGTTCTTGATATGCAATTCGGCGAATCTGGATTTAAAGTAACACGAAGTCAGTTTGGTGCGCTAGCACCGGCATGCATCAATATGAAGCCCAAACCATCTATCTCGAACAATAGGCACGCCCAATCGAGGATTGGAGCCACTCTGTGGGCTCAAACTCCAATATCTAGATATATAAGTATACCCCACACTACCAATATAAAGATTTCTTCCCAACATTATCTAGATAAAGATGTCTCTCAACACACTATCTAGATATATAGGTATTTCCGCAACTCACACTCTCTAGATATATAATTCTTTCCCCAACCCACACTATCTAGAAAAAGAGGTATTCCCTGCAAGATCTACATATAGAGGCCATTCCCTCAATCCACACTATCTAGATTTAAAGATCTTTCCACAGCCTTTCTAGATATATAGATAATTTTCTACACTATCGAGATATAGAGGTCTTCCCCAACACTTTCTAGAAATAGAGGTATTTCCCACTTCCCCGACACACTATCTAGATATATCTTGAGGTATTACCCCCACCCCAGCACTCTTTCTAGATAAAGAGGTCTCCTCCACACTATCTAGATATGGAAGTCTCCCCCTCCCACAACGATCTGGATACAGAGGCATTCCCCCGCCATACATTATGAAAATATAGAGGTCTTTCCCAACAATATCTAGATCTAGAGGTCTTTCCATATACTATCTTGATACACATGTCATGCCCCACGCTATCTAGATATAGAGGTGTTCGCCCACATTATTTAAATAAAGAGGTATCCCCCCTGATACCCTCTCTAGATAAAGAGGTATTCCCCAACATTATCTAGATATAGAGGTATCCCCCTGACACACTCTCGTTAGATATAGAGGTGTTCCCCCACTTTATCTAGATATAGAGGTCTTCCCTCACATTATCTAAATATAGAGGTATACTAGATGTAGAGGTCTTTCCTCAAATTATTTAGATATAGAGATATCCCAACGACACACTTTCTAGATAAAGAGGTCTCCCCAACACACTCTAGATATAGGGCTCTCCCCCGCCCACAACTATCAAGGTATTTGCCCAACACTTTTAAGATAAAGAGGTTTTCCCCCAATACTGTCTTGATAAAGAGGTATCACCCACTCACTATAAGGATAAAAAGGTCTTCCCCCATTATCTAGATAAAGAGGCCCCCGACCGAAACATGCACACGCTGTATAGATATAGACATTCCCCACCCCCTTCCCCCCATAGTTACTTCTTTCTGATGCCGAAGCAACCACTGTTTCTACATGGTGCAGCCGGAAACTCATTTGCTAAAGAAAATTATTCAGGCCATAATGTCAATCACTACAGCAGTGGTAGATAAGGCTGGTACTGACTTCTATAGAAAAAATGGATGCCTTTAACATATGCCTCTTTTAGCCCTGGAGCAAGTCATACGTACATCATTGAATTTCCCCTCAACATCAGTGAGACTAGCACGTATTTGTACTTTGCGATCCGCTTTACCGACATTCGTATTACGAGGTGGTTGTGAATTCAAAATTCAAAATTCTGATACGTATGTCTTTACTTCAACCTATATTCCTAAAATACGTCAAAATAACACATTGGACAACTTATGCTGGACAAGGTCTAAACGCATCTACCGTTCGGATTTTATCATCACCATAACACTATCACGTAAACACTTTTAGTACACTATGTCTTTGTTTTATTCTGAAGATAATGATTATGATAATGTTACAGTTAAGAACATCTTGAAATTGACAAATGTACCGTTCACGCTCCGCTCCGTTCCGCTCCGCTCACGTTCCAATCCGCTCTCAAAGCGTTCACTCATTAATAACATTGTGATTGCTTTTTTCCGTTCCGTTCAGATTGAGTGCTTTTTTACGCTCACTTGGAACGCTTTTTTTCGATCAAAATCCGTTCAACGATTTGATTGGGTTAAATTAATTTCGTTTCGTTTATATTTATTTTTACTTAACCCTAAATATCAACAAACGATCTAGAGTTTTTTCAGCACAATCGTTAGTTGCAAATCGTATTACGAAAATGATCATATTAATAATATTTGTTACATTATAATTCAATCGGATACTTGAGTGTCTTATAAAACAAAAGTTTAGTATACAAATATGACTTTTAATGAAATAGTTTCGTAAAATGATTATCGGATAGTTGTTGCAACCGTTCAATGAGTGAATGATTGTATTTTTGCAATCATTATGATTGTTTCGTTCAGAGCGCAAAATTCCGTTCCGCTCATAAAGCGTTTCAACTTCGTTCCAATCACGCTCACGATCCAATCACGTTCCGCTCAGATTGTCAATTTCATGATGTTCTTAACTGTAACATTATTGAATTTTATTTATAGCGCTTAGTGAAATAATTATTGTTTATAATTTCTCCATTTACTAATACAATGACGTCATTAACAACCTAAAACTTCAACAGATTTCTCGTACGTTCTATAATGAAAAGGTTGAACGCCTTTCAAAGACAATACATTGACTTGAAAAAAAACCCACCTCATATCCTTCAACAGAACAATATATCCTACTATCTTGAGGCTGGGACTACCGAGGCTATCCATTGGCTATTCATTTCGACTAAATTCGCTGTACGCTGTGACGTCGCGATTTCTGCGTCATCTGGAAAACAAATATTATTTTAACAGGTGATGTCTCAAGAATGATTACGTCATTCGCAACAATAGTTTCCCAGAATTTATATGAAATATGCTGAAATTATCAGGCGTTAAATATATTTGCATCTCTTGCTTTTTCTAAAAGTTCTAAAACTTTTTTTGAGCCCTCTTGTTTACTAGTATGTGATATCCTCCTAAAGACCCAGTCAAGCTTGGATTGCGACAATTTGCAATTGTCAAGGTCGTGCAAACAGGACAGTCTCAGAGCTTCGCAGGGCCTAGAGCCAAAGGCGGTCGTAATTGACAGGTTTTAACCTTTGCGGCGACTAGTTGCAGATGGTAACATGAACAATCGTTTTAAAATCGTACGATTGGTCGTTACAAAATGCAACTAATCGCAAGATTGCTTTTGTTTAATCGCTCGGCCTGTAGATTGTTGCGATTAGTCACACGATTATATTGCACCTAGGCGCCTGAACTTTCCAGATAAGAAAGGAGTAGTTAATTATTATTTAAGAAACAGAAGCTCTAGTGGTTGATGATGTTGATACACCCATCCAAAAGCTCACGGTTATATACGTCCAAACTCTCGCAAATTACGAGGAGGGAGATAATGATAAAGAGGCCTTTGACGATCAAGCCTCTCAGAGGGACAATGTGGGCACGAAGCAGAAGGACCAACGCTAAAAGCAAACCACGATGATTAGCGATGATTAACTATTGATTTGATATCGGATGTTTGTTTATATCCAATGAGAGAAATACAAGCGGAAGAGTGTCTATTTCTTCTGTAGTATAGGTGTGTGTATCTGTAGAACAATAAATAGTACAACTATTTTTCAAATCGGGACAGAACTTTTGTTCAATTTTTATTCACAGTTTTTTTGTTTAAACATATGAAAAAGACTCGCCCCTGACTAACGTGTTTAACGAATTGGAACAATTCGATCGACTTTTGTAGAGGTCACCCAAAATACGTTTGTGCAAAATAAATTTCAAATCATACAAATAAAACTGATCACAACCGAAGTTCTACATATAACAAATTCTTTGCACAATTGAGGAACACTTAAGGAACATTCCAGTGGCACTATTTTGAAATCAGATCACTAGTTTCAGAGAAAAAGATTTGAACGGACGTTGGACAACGGAAGACGATTGCATCGGATGAGCTATAAACGCTTCTGTGAAAAGATATACGATTGGTTTAGGAATCGCATGACTTGTTGCACTTACTTGCACGACAACTCTCTAGGTAAAACGACCAGTGGTTGATCGTATGGCATTTATAGGACCAGTTAATTGTGCGACTCTCTTCGACTGCCAGCGACAACTAGTCGTACTTTCTGTTGAGACCTCCTGTATCCACTTTGATCCCATACAGGTTGTATAATGCTCAAACACATGTTACGACCGATTTGGGCTTTTGTTAGTGGTTGACACTGTATGCGACTGCGTAAGTCTGGTAGCCGATTTCCTCCGATTTCTTTCAATTGTTAAAAGGTCGTAGGATATCGTTAAATGGTCATACGTTGACTATCGAACGACCAACTCAGGCCGGCCGTAGGTAAGTGTACGATGATACGTGACTTCTTATTACGGTGGCCTATGACCAAATATAACTTCAAAAAACCAGTCCCATATAGTGAGGCCTCTTTAAAAACATTTAAATAAGGTACATGTACATAACATTTAAATAAGGTACATGTACATAACATTTAAATAAGGTACATGTACATAACATTTAAATAAGGTACATGTACATTGTTAAATGCATACAAAGGTAAAACAACATAGTATTTATTGTTCACAGACTTATTAGCAAAGTTACCTAACCAGGACAGTTCATTGTATCGGAGGAATATAATAAGTTAAAACCAACAACGTTATATTTACTAAAGCGTTAATGTTTTTCAAATAATCGAATAACTGTATTGAAGTAGTAATATCAAATTGCAGCAAATCGTGTGACTTGTCATATGTACTGACTGTGAGTTGGCGACTATGCATATGAAGTCACTGATAATCATGCGAATATCGTACGATAGTCTTCTGATCAAAAGTTGTATTTGATTAATTGACACTATATTTGAAATGTAACAACAACATTATTTGGTTAGTCTGCTTACAATCATCGAAATACTTTCAGCAATCATTTGTTGTTGATGGCCGTGCATTGATCGCAAGCATATTGTGACTAGCGTTTAAAGTCTGTAAGTGTTTGAAATAGTAGTCTTGAACATGCTATCAGTGATCGCAGACCATTGAAGTCGGTTGGAGGTATTCGATGTTAAAAGTGAAACCATTTGCCAACCAAACAGGCATCAACCAGGTTTTAACCTGTCTTATAACCGCCAGCGACTGGTTGTGTAATGGTTACTGTAAGTTTTGCAACCAGTTGTCGTCTGAAAACTCCGCACCTTAACGACGTAATGAAGTAGTCTCATCTGATTGTAGAATTTTCACGATATTGCGAATATATTTATATGACAGGATCATGGACATTGACTGTGTTGGTTGACTCGGGAGCATTATATAAAAAAGGCAAAAGATATGCAAAATCTGATCCGAGTTACCCCATATTACCAATTACTAAACATGAACTGCATTTGTTGGAAATTCATATGCATATACAATGTTCACAAGTGTTCGTTTTTGACTCCACGTGAAGCATTTTGGAGCTCGACCTTGGTTTGATGAAGATAAATGATTACAATTTACGAAGATTTGATATCAAATGTAGACATATAGAGTGTTAAAATGAAATTATGTTCATATGCAATATATACTAAAGGCGACACTATATTGTTTCTGAGACAATCTAAGTGACACTAGCTACATCGCATGTTCCTGTGGTGGTTAACATTCCGTATCATGTTAATCAAATCCATCTTAACATGCCTACGTAACTGGTATACCAAGGTGGTCAAAGCATTCTTTTACAATCTTACTTTTGGCGGGGGTCTCATTGAATTAGTTAACTTGTTAATACCTAATACTAATACCCCATTTACCATCTCACGAAACTCAGAAAAATGAGATTAACGCGAATAGATGACCGCATCTTTCGATGTGTCCTTCTCGGACTCTTTGTACGATCTGGTTCGTGTGTCTCGAAGAACACCACGGAAAAGTTTAAACTGTTTAAAAATAAAGGAAACAATTGATTATTTCTTGATTTTTTTCATGTTGTTTCGGTCGCACCAAGATTGAAAAGTAAAGCGATTGTAATCGTGAGGGCACATTGACTTACTTGAACTGTTATTTCTATGTGTACAACAAATGACGCCTGCATCAATGAAAAGAAAGTAGACGATGAACTATATCATCAAAGATTATTGACGGTGGGTTAAGAAATGAGGGGACGGAAGGAGATCGATCATGTTTGACCAATGAGTGCTGCCATCATACTGTTTGATGTGGGCAATGGATTATATACTTGTCGCCGTCTTATTGATGGCTACCTTTTCATGAGGTGAAGCACAATTTCAGGGTCTGCACTAGTAGACTGAATACGAGGAAGCTAATGAGGCGTTCTTTTAAGTTGACAGATCGATAACTGAAGGAAGAACGAGCGCCGACAGCCGTGCAAATACTTTAGAAATAACGTAAGGCTGCCGAACGGTTCGCAACCTTTGTCGATTGATCGTTGATTGATATGGTTTCTCACCTGTTGCTGATCAACAGACGTACATTTGCAAGAGTTTGCATACCAAACTGGTTGCAATACTGATTTTGAGTCTTATTTTCATGTGCATGATCGAACATTTTCAGTTCGAGCTGCGACACCTTGGTCGGTAATGACGAGGGCTCTCAACCCAGTGTCGTGAGCTCGAAACCCTTCTTGGTCTTTCGGTTTTTCCGATAACTAAAGCAAGTTATTATGACTGACGTCATTCATTTGGCGTGTCTATTGTTCGAGGTAGATGTATTCGAGGTAGGTGCAGATGCTCGAAACTGACATCGTGTTACATAATATCACGATGAGCCAACATGGGGCAGCCTTTTGCTATGCCAAGCCGGAGGCGGGATTTCCCGACAAAGTCCCGACTTTGCACCCTTCTTATTCGAGTCCCTGCCTCTCTCCCTCGGGCTCTTTCCTTCTCTCTCACTATCTCTGTCTCGCTCTCTTCTTCTCTCTCCGCCCCCCCCCCCCCTCCTCTTTCTCTCTCCATCTCGCGATCGCACTCTCCCTCTCGCTCTCGCACTCTCTCGCACTCTCTATATATATATCCCTCACTCTCTCTATCGAGCTCTCTCTATATATATCGCTATTCCTCTCTCTCTCTCTCTCTCTCTCTCTCTCTCTCTCTCTCTCTCTCTCTCTCTCTCTCTCTCTCTCTCTCTCTCTCCTCTCTCTCTCTCTCTCTCTCTCTCTCTCTCTCTCTCCCCCACCCTGACTCAACGCTTGTTCTAGTCAAATTTCAATTAGTTGTTATATGTTCACGACTCAACGATTGTTCTAGTCAAATTTACAATTAAGTTGTTATATGTACACTATGTACACGACTTAATGATTGTCCTAGTCAAATTTACAATTAAGTTGTTATATGTTCACGACTTAGCGCTTTTTCAAGTCGAAATTACGATTAAGTTGTTATATGTTCTCGACTCAATGCATATTCTAGTGAAAATTACGATTACGTGGGTAATGTGTACACGACCCATCGCTTGTTCTAGTCAAATTCACAATTAAGTTGTTAAATATACATGCCCACACTGTTTAAAATCAGGTTTGTTTACCTTTGGTATTATTACATAATTGTTATATGTAATGTTGCAATATTTGTCATATTGCTTACTTATTATGATTTGTTTTGTCTGTTTTCATTTGTTTGAAATAGTATTAGAAGTTACATTTTCTCCAGACAAGAGGCTCACTTCGTTTGGGCTTGGTGGCCGTTAGTATGTAGCGGTTGTTTCTAAAACGCCCAATTTCAACTTCAAACCTTTACTTATGTTTTCTCATTTTCCAATACTAGTCCGGTTACCAGTCCCTTGTCAGAAGATATAAGGCTGATAAGGGGTCTATGTTCATTAGTATCTCATGCAGATAATGTAACACAAATACATCAGTGGACTAGATAAGAGGGAGTAAACAGGTCTTGTTTCCCACAATATTTCCCTTAATACTCAACAAAATCTTATGTTGTGGGTACTCAAAAAAATCGTCTCACTGAGGGTTTGAATGTCGAATAAGCATTAGGCTTTGAATGTCGAATAAGGATTTTAGAACATGTAAAAGTGCCCCTTATTTAGAGCTCTGAATACAACCTCTGACAATACACTAGAATTGTAACTGTACTTGTTGTTCGCCAATGTAACGTTAAATGATGTCACATCGAGGTTGCAATTAGACCCAAATTCGGAAGACGTGGCTCAGATAAAGTAAACAGCTTGGAAACAGACGCACTGTTGTATGCTTTGCTTACCACACGTGGCTCAGATAAATTCAACAGCTTGGAAACAGACGCACTGTTGTATGCTTTGCTTATCACACGTGGCTCAGATAAATTAAACAGCTTGGAAACAGACGCACTGTTGTATGCTTTGCTTACCACACGTGGCTCAGATAAATTCAACAGCTTGAAAACAGACGCACTTTTGTATGCTTTGCTTACCACACGTGGCTCAGATAAATTAAACAGCTTGGAAACAGACGCACTTTTGTATGCTTTGCTTATCACACGTTACTCAGATAAATTAAACAGGTTGGAAACAGACGCACTGTTGTATGCTTTGCTTACCACACGTGGCTCAGATAAATTCAACAGCTTGAAAACAGACGCACTTTTGTATGCTTTGTTTACCAAACGTGGCTCAGATAAATTCAACAGCTTGAAAACAGACGCACGTTTGTATGCTTTGCTTACCACACGTGGCTCAGATAAATTAAACAGCTTGGAAACAGACGCACTTTTGTATGCTTTGCTTATCACACGTGGCTCAGATAAATTCAACAGCTTGGAAACAGACGCACTGTTGTATGCTTTGCTTACCACACGTGACTCAGATAAATTCAACAGCTTGGAAACAGAGGTACTGTTGTATGCTTTGCTTATCACACGTGGCTCAGATAAATTCAACAGCTTGGAAACAGAGGTACTGTTGTATGCTTTGCTTATCACACGTGGCTCAGATAAATTCAACAGCTTTGAAACAGACGCACCATTGTATGCTTTGCATACCACATGGGTCTATGACCTTCTTGTGAAATTTAAATAAAACTGGAACTTGAAAACAATTTGAACATAATACTGTTGATCTTTGTTTATTCTGTCTAAATGTTTATATACATGTATTTGTTTTGTCTATTAAAGTTTGACTGTAAACTGCCAAAGGGTATTATATGCCGATTTTCCAACAGACTTTGAAAGTCGAATGTTTATCACAATCATAAACAATCAATTACTGTTATTCATAAAATCTCTAAAATTAGACAAATATCTATATGGTAAGGTTTATATGGTCAGCCAACTTCCGTTATCGGGTCATAAACGATGGGATAAGCTGATGGGGTATTAATACCCCGCTGAGATGACATGTCCATAAACCAATACCGCACACTCCAATACACGGGCATTTCACATTTCTGTGACATTGATATTTACATAAATGTACCAAAAATAACCAAACAGTATTTTCAAAATAATTATTTGAATAACTGAAAATGAAAGTGAAAAAAAAATCTGCACCTTGAACCCCTTGAAATGAAGCGATCGGATGTTTTTAAATATCTTAATAAAGCAGAATAATTTTAGCTCCTTCTTATTTAAATGTAACTTTGGGTGACACAAACCTAAAAAAGGACTAAAATATGAAAATCATAGAATCATATTAAAAATATCATATTAAAGAGCTGAAGTTTTCCAAACATATGCATTTGAAATGAAATGACCCATTCATTTTTAACTATTTTTTCCCTATACAACTCTATATGAGCTTTCGAGACACCTAATTTCCCGAAAGTTGGTAATTTATTAATTTAAGTGGCCCTTGCAGTTGTAATAAAGCATGCAAGTGTTGATATTACAAAGATGCTAAAGAACAAAACAAATAAAATTAGGTCGATAGCTCTTACAGCCATTGACCAAGATACTGTCTCCATCGCTTCATCCTTATCTCCAGTTTGCTCAGAGTTCCATTTTCTGTTAGCTTGGATCTTTTGCCGTGGAGAGTTACATTGGTTTGTATCAATTTCATTTACTACATATATAGCAATATTGTTCGTTGGAGCTTGATGATCATCAGGTTCAAATCTGGCGTTTCGTTTCGACCCTTTACAGAATTGAAAGTTTGCAATTCTATATAGTATGATTAGAAACCTGGGTACTTCTGTGTCCTTGCTACTCAGTCGTACTGTGAGTAAAGCCTCAATGGTAATCATCGTACTCTAAACTGTTTGAATAATTATATAGACTGCAAATATAGACGTGGTGTCCGAATTTGCCGGTAGTGTAGTCTCGATGATGGTCAAAAACACGGCGAATGCTAGAAACACTGTGATCGAATACCCCGCTCTTTCACCACTCTCACAAGGTAATATGAACACGGATACGTTTAGCACAGACAACAAGAGGATCGGAATGAAGACCGACAGTAAAAAATACAGCGGCTTGCGCTTCATCTCGAGTGTAAACGTTATAATAGGATCCTGAGATTCTGAATCAACAGACGAGCTGGTTCTGATTACTTCCCATAGAGAACTTTCCTGGTAATCATCCATGCCAATGGTCATTGAATTATTCACCAACTGGACCTAAAATGCGAAAACAAATTTAATGGCCTCGCGATTACTGAAACATGTGTAAATTCATAGTCGTGACACAATTAAACATAAATGCGTCTCTTATTTTCTTTTTTCGAAGACCTATATGATTCGCGATATCACAAAACTGGCCGGACACAAGCCGGACGGCATAAGAAATTTGAAATTTCTTTGAAAATAATTGCCTAATTGTCAAAATATTTGTTGTTTCATTTAATATCATGCAAAAACATATTAAACGGGTGGTCTAAAATTGCTTAGATTAAACATGAAGTTCAATCATTTCTATGAACATTTCAAACAGTAAAACTTAATATTGGATGCGTTTGTTATTTCTTCTTCCCGAATACCTCTGTATTACGCGATACCACAAAACTGTGCCGATGCAGCCGCAAAACCTAGGTTTGGGTTTGATGATAATTGCCCAACTGTCATACAAATTTTGCTTTTTCTACTTATATTTGATAATATATTTTGTAAATGAATACAAAAATCAGATCCATAAGGGCAAAGAAAATGTCTTAAAAGTCAATATACAGCCAACTAGTCCCTAAAAAAAACCTTTGTTTGACCAGAAAATGAGTGTATACCTTGACCAGAATGCATTGACAGTGAGTTTAATTCGACATTGTTTTAAAGCAAAAAGTAGAACATATGTTCTATCTTCGCAGGGTGAATTCTTTCATGCATCAAACATAACGCACTATTTTGTTTTTATTATTATTTTAAATCTAAGAAGTAACTATTTTCAACATGTGCAAATTGAAGAAAATGTGACAATTGAGGGTTGAAACTTATTGATTTACATGGAAACAAAAAAGGAATTTAAATTATGATATTTGACATAAACAACCCGTTTAGGTCAGAGTATACCAAATTAATTATTTCTTTATTTGTATGTAAATCAGCAAATTACAGACATCAATGATTATAATTGAATTTATTTCTTAAGTGTCATTTATATTTAACTGAAACAAATTGGCTGTACAAATTCAATTAATAGTTGTTACGTATTTTTAGCAACCTGTTAGAACGCGGTCCAGGTTGGTATGCATACTTCTTCTTTCACTTTGTGCGCAATGTCAAATTCTCAATGGAAAACCCCACTCTAATTCAAACACGTTTATTTTATCACATATACATGTATACTTATATAGCCTGTAAACTCATTTTCCTCCCTGTATCTGTAAGTATCTTGTATACAGAGTAATCAGTTCTTAGAATAGAGTCTACGTCTTTGTGTACACTTACACATAACGGTATATTAGTGTTATTATATACAGACTTATCAGATCTTAGATAAGAGCCTACGTCCCTGTTTACACTTACACATAACGGTATATTAGTGTTATTATATACATACTTATCAGATCTTAGATAAGAGCCTACGTCCCTGTTTACGCGTACCAGGGACACATGTAATATAGTGTCCCTGCGCGTACACATAACGGTATATTAGTGTTATTAACTTATTATAAACATACTTATCAGGTCTTAGATTAGAGCCTACGTCCCTGTTTACGCTTACACATAACGGTATATTAGTGTTATTATATACAGACTTATCAGATCTTAGATAAGAGCCTACGTCCCTGTTTACACTTACACATAACGGTATATTAGTGTTATTATATACAGACTTATCAGATCTTAGATAAGGGCCTAGTCCCTGTTTACGCGTACACATAACGGTATATTAGTGTTATTATATACAGACTTATCAGGTCTTAGATAAGAGCCTACGTCCCTGTTTACGCTTACACATATAGGAATCCACCGTGGCCAAGAGGTTAGCGTCGGGGATTTGGATCCGGGCAATCCAAAATAAAAAACGGCGATTGAATAAGTAGCTACGTGTCAGCATGTAGCTAAATGGTTAGCCTAACCACTGGTCACAAGACCTGTGTCCGACCTGTAAAATGTCGCTGTTATTGTCATGATTTTAAGTCTTGAGTTCGTAAATCGATCGATTGCGGATACAATCCTTTTGACCAGTGTTTAGGGTAACTATTTAGCTACATGCTGTTAACAAATAGTGCTCAATTAAATCTTCGTTTTGTTTAGTTTGTATCGGACAAAATACAGAAATGTGTCAAATCGGGCTGACGAGGAAGTTTGAGCCCTTGTCCATAATAGATATATCATAGATTTCAATTGTTTTTATTATCGTGCCAGACCCTTATGGTTTTTCCTGACATTAACTCTTTCAGCGCCAACGGCAATATTCAGGTTTTTGCAAACAATACTGATTCAGGCGAGTCAGCTCGTAACGAGCTGCCTCACCTGAAATCAGCATTGTTTGCCTTTTAGTTATCAAAATTGTCCAAAGGTGTATTATATGAGAAATGGAGACGCCCGATTTTGAACATGGAAGAGTCAACTTTAAACAATTCGGCGCTGAAAGAGTTAATAAATCGATCGTAATGATATATACGCAACACTGAACGCTAAGAAGGGCAGCCAATAGTACCGTTTTAACTCTTTCAGCGCCGAATTGTTTAAAGTAGACTCTTCCATGTTCAAAATCGGGCGTTTCCATTTCTCTTGTAATAAGACTTTTTGAATATATTTATAACTAAAAGGCAAACAATGCTGATTTCAGGCGAGACAGCTGACTCACCTGAATCTGCATTGTTTGCAAAAACCTCCAAATTGCCTTTGGCGCTGAAAGAGTTAAAAGTTTAAAGTAGAACCCGACCGGAGATTTTACCTTGGTCTCCAGCTACCAAGGCAGATACCATTATCACTAGTCTATGGACACGTTGTATAGGTCAAAATACACCAAATAAATTACTTTGTTTTCTTGTAAATCAAACAGTTTCAACCCTCAATTGATCAAATCAATCACTTCCTTGTGAATACTATTCACATTTACAATCAATTTAAACTCAATGTCATGTATTCAATGCATTCACTGCATTCTAGTGAAGGTATACATTCATTTTTACGCAAAGAAAGGTTTGTTTAGAGGCTTTTTGGATCAGCATGGCCGCGGCTATATTTGGCGTAATTTTACCTATACAGTTACATATACCAGTGTTTTAATGGTAATAGAAACAGTGTCACTGGTACTTACATCAGTAGTTGTATAACTCCACGCCACGAACGTCAGATGACATGTCTGCACATCGAATGGAAAGTATGTAATATCTACACTACACGTAGACTCGAATACCTGCGGGTAAAATGATTGATTGGGGATAAAGATCTTTTTTTAATAATTTGCAGTCATGTCACGGCGGCCAGTTCTCCTACCCGTGTGTCTCCTGGCTTTCACACACCAATACACCGCACACCAGTTTTTCCAAGCATACGGTTGCTTTTCTACATATACTGTTACATGTAGCCCATTTGTGGAACACGAAAGACGCTTGTCAAAATGACTTTTGTCAAACGTCGGAAAGACTGTTTGAAAACACAACTCCTTGATTGAAATCCCAAGTCGATACCGACTGAAATCAGAAATAATAATTTGAAAGTGTTGTCATTTAACCAATTTTCAGATGCAGCCTGACAGCCTTTCAATAAATCAATATGACGTGAACAGCTCTGTAGAAGGTCACTGAAGGAATATTTCTGTCAAATTATCTTGGATTAATAGGAAAAGTATTGAAAGTTTTTATCATTTTAACTCTGTTATGATGCCGCCTGTTTTTCCAAACCAATCAATAAGGGCTGAGCAAATTATGTAGATGGTCACTGAATAAACTTTTCTGCTAAATCATCTTGCAATCAGCAAAGGAAAACTTCTTCCGAACTATCTTGAAATCAGACAAGCAGATTCAAAGGAATTTCTGTAGTGTACTAAATCGACTAAATCATGACCCCTTCGTGAAGGATATTGTGGGTAGTGTTACGAAAACCATACAGTTTTGTTACTGGAATATGTACAAGCGAATGAACAATGCCTCAGTGCCAGGCAATTCACTGCACAAACAGACAGGGAAATGGCAAGAAAAGCTTCTTTCGGTTTCCGAAACCTGAAAAGGGAATTGAAGAGAGAAAATTGTGCAAAAAATGGATTGACAATTTGAAAAATGGAAAACTTCGGATTGAAACATTTCGTGACTATAAACATATGGTAGTGTGTGAAGATCATTTTACGGAAGACTGTTTTTCGGGGAGCTTCAGTAGTACAGTGGCAGCTTCTCTGAATTTTGATCATAAAAGAAAAACTTTGAAGAAAGGTTCCGTACCGAATGTGATTGGGAGTAAACCAGGAAGTTCAAATAGTTTCGGAATTGTGTCAGCTCGAAAATCAGCGGATAGCTTAAACTTCAAACGAAAAAAGGCACAGGTTTGTCAAATTATATTGTTTTTCTACCCTTTAAAATATTTATAGATTTTGACATTGATAATCATATTTTAATGTTCTGTACTTGACAACTTTTGACCATAACCATTTTAACACCTACTGGTGTTATAAAACTTGTTATTGTCAAAAGCTGTCATCACATTGTTTGCATCAACAATTAATATACTGAAAACATCATGCCTTTATTTGTTAATAAGGTGTTATAACCAATATTCAGTTAAAAAATACATGCATGCAAGTAATTATATAAATATATAAACATATCCACATTGTGACCACAAAAATTTGTAGGGATTTTTTCAAACCTGAACTCGTGTGATTGATCAAGTAATCAGGGACACTCTATTACATATAAATTATACTTGTATTGTTTTGTAATATACTGTGGTGAATCAACCAGTTCCAACTCCAGGTTCAGTTATTAATTCTTTCCAATGTTTGACAAAAGTAATTTGTACCTGGTATAATCATAAAGCTGTTAAAGGTTTTATATGCTAGCATATTACACCGTTATTTACAGACAGTGATCAATATAAAACTGGTCAAAAAGGGTAATTTCTAAACAGGACCAAACTAATACTTATTATATCATTTATTTACAACTAGTATGAGAAAGTAAAATTAAAAGGATTTATCTGAATTTATATAATTACAATACATTTACTTAAACGCTGATCCCTTGTGTGCAACTTGTAACATAAATCATAATATATATATATAGAGAATTCAAGTGAAGTTTCTTCTTTTGTCACCATTGTTATTTGTATCTTGAAGTCTGCATCATCACAGAAAAGGTTAGTTCTACAGAACAATTAGCATAAATTAAAATATAATTCTTTATAATCTACAGCATATGACTTTGAAATTATAAAATCCAAAATACAGAAACTCTCAATAAAGGATATTTTTATCAATAAATATTATTCCATTATATGGACAGTTTCAGTTAAGAAACACTGTTTTACTGGAATAGAGAATCACTATTATTTATAAATCATTTGTTTTCTTCAAAATTATAAAAATTGTCAAATCAAAATCATCATCATCAAGTAACTTACAAGCTGATAAGATTACACCAAAGTGTCATAAAACACACTAGTGTGCCTGTACATCACAGCCAGATGGTCACACAGCAGGGGACCAACCATAAAGTACTGTCAATCAATGATAGTATTCTTTTGTTATGCAAGGGTCAGTCCAAGCACACCACCCTCTGCACAGCATGGGTCATAAATTTTTGTAGTTTTTTTTTGTAATTAAAAGAAATGCCATTTATAAGCAAGAAAATTTATTAAAAATAAATCAGTTGATAATAACAATAAATGTTATATTTTACTTTCTCCTGATTTTCATTCTTTTTTACAGTCATATAAATATCAAAATCATTCATGCATATCCCCATTTTAATTCAAGGAGACCACTTTGAAAACATCTAAGCAAATTTTGGGTAAACCTGTAATAACGTTTTTCCTCATACTACAATTCTGCAGCAGACGACTTTGAACAGATTGTGTAATATTTTGTAAAAAAATGGAAAATCTTTATAATTAAATGTATAACCTATGACTAAAAGTGGAAAATATTGTGGCAAAACGAGTAATTGCATGTTTTGTTCAATTTATTCTTTTGTCACTATGTTTTTATAAAGCCATCTGCTGCAGAGGCATCAGAAATTGTCTATATTAGGGAAAGGGTTGAAGGATATAATATATGTAAAGAGTTGAAAACGTTTTGGCAAAAAGTGTCTGCTGCAGAAATTCTCAATAATTGCATGGAAAACCTATGACTAATAATAGATAACATGATTGCAAAAGGAGAAATTGCCATGTTTGAGCAATTTCATATTTTGTCACCATGTTTTCAAAAAGCAGTCTGCTGCAGAGGCATCAGAAAGCATCTGTATTTGGGATTGATTGGGGTTTAACGCCGTTTTTAACAATTTCTCAGCCATATCATGGCGGCCAGTTCACCTACTCATGTGATTCCTGGTTTTCTCACACAAGTACTCCACACAACAATCTTTCCAAGCAACTGGCTGCTTTTCCTCATAGACTTGGCCAATTGGTGAAAGACAAATGCCGCATTGATTTTTGTCAAACATCGGAAAGAATGTTGGCTGAGCCGGGTATCAAACTCACAACCCCTGTATTGATAGCCCACATCGCTACAAACTAAGCTATCGGGGCTGTATTTGGGAAGGGTTAAATTAAATAGTTGGTATGACTATTAGCATGCTATTCAAATTATATTGTTTTTTTATTAATGTTTAGCTGAAGACTGAGTGCCATCAATCAAGAACAAAGAAGGCTCTGTGTGACCTGTTCTTAAGCAAAGAGGACCCCCTATCTGCAGTCCATATGATTGATTCAGAGGAAAATATGTTACAGGTAAGTAAAGTAACATGCATTTAGGCATAAGTATTACTGATTGTTTCATCTATCCTGACTGACCAAAATTTTAACCCTAATCCCTACAAGCCCCGCCCAGATTGCTCAGTCAGTAGCGATGAGGGCTGTCAATCCAGGGGTTGTGAGTTAGAATCCCAACTCTGCCATCATTCTTTTCAATGTTTGACAAAAGTTATTGTGACCTGTGTCTTTCACCAAAGGGCTGTGAAACCCTTTCCCTCATATAGACGCTTTTTGACGCCTATGCAGCAAACAGCTTTTTGAATACATGGTGACAAAAGAAGAAATTGCACAAAACATATGATGTGAGGTTTACTGGTGTAGGTGAACTGGTCGCCATGATATGACTGAAGATTGTTGAATGTTTTGAAGAAAAACCTTTTATTTTTTTAACAACTTTTACCCATATATGTCACTGGTCCATTCAGAGATGAATGGATGTGTCTCTTGATATTTGTTGAAATTGGAATGAATGAATGTATATTGTTTTATGGTGCATTGACAGCTAAGGTCATTTAGTGCGCATTTAAATTTAATTATTCATGATCCCTGGGTAAACAAACCAGTACTAGGCTAGAAAACGTTGAAATTGGTTAATTTTAAGAAAGCAAACATGTATCAGGGCTTTGTTTTGTGTTGCAGGAGGAGACGGAGTGGTATACAGCAACCCCATTGAGTGGAGTTGCAGTTCCTGAGAATTTAGTGTCCGAAGATGTCTTCATGGTATGTATACATACATTTTTATCACCTACTGTGTTTCATTTTGAAATAATTATCAATCCGTCCTTCACTGTAAATATAAAGTTTTTTAAGATTTTGATGAGTCCGTGCAAAATCTCATCAGTCTTGGACTTAGGATGCACAGCAAAAAGAAACACTGCATACTTACTGTTTCTTAGAAAATACTTGCAACATAAACAAAAAAACATTGTTACAAAAGGAGCAATAGTTTATGATGAGCAATGTCACCTTTTGGTGGGCCTCTTTAAAAATTGTTCAGATATTTAAATTCCAATGAGAACTTTAGTTGCTGCAGCATCAAAAAGGGGACAAAATGTCAAAACTTCAAAAATTCTCTCTTTCAAATCTGCTTGTCAGATTCCAATATAATTTAGTAGAAATGTTCCTTGGGTGATCCGGCCGAGCCCCGGTAGGTCAGTCGGTAGTGACGAGGGCTGTTAAGCCAGGGGTTGTGAGTTTGAATCTCGGCTCGTCCAACTTTCTTTCCGACATTTGACAAAAGTCAATGTGACATGCGTCATTCGTCTTTGTGGAAAAGCAGCCAGTTGCTTGGAAAGATTGTTGTGTGGTGTACTGGTGTGCGAGAACCAGAAAATACATGAGTAGGTGATCTGACTGAGAAACTGTTAAAAACGGCATTAAACCTCAATCAATCAATCAATCATACCTTGGGTGAGCCTCTACAAAACGTGGTCAAGCCATACTGATTGGTTGAAAAACATGACAATCAGTCTGAATCAGATGACATCAGAAAAGGGACAAAATGACAAAATTTGAAAAATCCATTTCTGTGAAAGTGCTTGTCGGATTTTATGATAATTGAATAGGACTATTACTATTGTGTTCCTCTACATAACTTGCTCAAGCGGTACTCATTGGTTACAAAGTCGAAGCAACCAGCCGTCCTCACAAAAGGTGTAAATTGAAATTTTAGCTTAAAATGCTAACTCCTAAGAGAAAAATACTCAAACTTTAACAATCCTATTCCTCTATTATCTACTTGTCTGATTGCAAGATAATTAGGTAGAGATGTTCCTTGAGTGACCCTCTACAAAAAAACCTGTCCAAGCCATATTGATTTTGTTGAAAAACAGAGCAGTAGGGCCACATCAAGAAAGGGGCAAAGTAACACAACTATTAAGATATTTCTATTTTCAATTCCAGGAAAAAAACACTGATTCGTTTGGACTGGATGGAGAAATGTATGCGATTAAGTCAAGCTGTGGCCATCCATGTGTATACTGCCAATCTGTCGTGACTGATGTGAGCTGTGACCACAACTATGCGAAGAGGTATACTGTGAACCAGGTGAACCAAGGTACACAAACAGAATGGGATGATGAAGCCAACAAGTTTGAAGCCGTCCCACATTCAACACCAAAGAAAAAAGGTCCAGGAATATCATTACCACGGCTAGATTCACATGGGTTAGATAATGGAAATGAATTAATGGATTTATCTTTTGTAAGTTGGACATATCGTGATGATTCAAATGACCATACATTCTCTACTGACGTTGAATCCTGCGTTTCTGATGCAGATAGCCTAATAGACAATGAGCCTCAGATTAATGATATTGTTGCAGAGAATAAATATATTGTGTTTGAATCCATGTTGGATGAGATACTTTTACGCTTGCGTTGTCCAGCTTCCTCATGCAATAGTCCTGTAGACCCAGATGACCTGAGGACAAGGGTTGCAGAAGATGGACTTTTCAGTTGCAAAGTGTTCTGTGTAAGTGGCCATCTCATTTTGGATTGGAAGTCACAACCAATACTTGGGAAAATGCCAGCTGCAAACCTTCTATGTAGTGCTGCTACGCTATTTTGTGGCCAGACTTTCACTCATATTGCAGAGTTCTGTAAATTTATGAATTTGAAGTTCATGGCCGAATCAACATTCCACAGGATTCAAAGAGAGCAAGTGATGCCAGTTGTTTTGGATGCTTGGTCTAGCATGCAGTCAGAAATGCTCGCTGATATAAGAAAGTCAAACCGACCACTTCGCCTTGCTGGTGACGGGCGATGTGATAGTCCAGGTTTCAGCGCCAAGTACTGTACCTATTCAATAATGGACATGGAGACCAGTGCAATACTGACGTTTGTAGTGGTGAAAGTCACAGAGACAGGGAGCTCATCGCGAATGGAGGTTGAGGGATTTCGACGGTGTATGCTGTTCCTTTTAGATCAAGGCTTTAGAATAGAGGTAATGGCCACTGATAGACATACATCTATACGAAGTGTTATGAAAAAGGAATTTAGTGAAACTCGGCACCAGTTTGATGTTTGGCATTTGGGTAAAAGTATTAAAAAGAAGCTGACAGCGAAAGCCAATACAAAAGGCAATGAAGATCTGAGCCCGTGGATAAAGGCTGTAGTTAATCACTTGTGGTGGTCAGCATGTCACTGTGATGGAGACGCGGACTGGATGGAAGAAAGCTGGCTGTCCATCATTCACCACACAGTAAACGAACACCAGTTCCCCGGAACCAAAATTACAGAATGTCTTCATAGACCTCTAGACCCGGAAATATCGAGAAAGGAGAAGCGGTTGAAAAGGGGTGATAAAGCTCATAATGCGTTAAAGGAGGTTGTTCTAAATAAATTAGTCAGGAAAGACATTCGACAATTAACAGAATTCTGCCATACAGGAAAATTGGAGGTGTTTCATAGCCTAATGTTGAAGTACTGCCCAAAACGTCAGGAATTTGATGATGATCAAATGAAAACAAGGACAGCTCTGGCTGTTATGGACCATGTTCATTCCCTGGGTCGACAACAGAAAGTATATTCATGTGGTGAAAAGATCTTTAGACAAACATTTTCAAAACTAACTGGAGAGTGGACGGTTAAGCCTGTCTATGAAGATAAAAACTTCATGTGGGTATTTCAATTAATGAACAAAGTTGTTAACCAGAAGGAGGTGCAGCTCTTCCCGCCAACAGAAGTTAAAAAGACGGGTAATATTGCCAAAAAACCAGCTCCATCAAAAATTGAACTTATTCAAAATCTTAAGTCTAGGTTTGGAAGTGTTTCAAAACCAATTTGGAAATTCTGAATACATTGTTGCAAAAGAAGAAATTGTTGATATTAAGCAAATTCTTCATTTGCCACAATGTCTCAGTAGTAATGTATGATTATTGTTTTGTGTTGAAGACAAACTGACACAGGTTTTTCTAAAAATCTTTTCCCCTACACATGCTAGGTGCTACAAGTGGGAAAGGTTTTGTGGTAGTGTGACTGACTCCTGTATTCTTTGTGAATAATTATTTGTCATTCCCTTGTATTATATAAGATAGATTCTCACCCCCTTTTTCAACAATCAAGCTTCCTGTAAGTCTAAGGCTCTATATTGAAAACATAGTGACCAAAGGAGGAATTTCAACTATTTTACTATATAACTTTGACCAGTTAACCCTTTCCCACATAAAGGAAATCTGGAGCAGACGAATTTGAAAACATACCATAACTAAAAAAAATGGAAACTCCATTTACATGAAAGTACAATACCGGTACTTGAATAGAGAGGAAAACATGGAAACAAAAGGCGAAGTTTCTCAAAATAAGAAATCGCTAAAAAAAGCAATTTCTCCTTTTTTCGCGATGTTTTGATATAGAATTGCTGAATGCTGTAATTAAGTAACTGCTTCTTTTCTCCCCACGTTTTCATAAGGCATCGACTATTGTTTATTTGAGGGATTTTTTTTTGTGCAGTTTCTCCTTTTCTGGTATTGCATTAGAAAGTTTGTGTTGTACTGATTATTATTTAATCCAATAGAGAAAAGTTTGGCAAAGTGAGAAACAGCCTATTAGGAGTTAAATTTCCTTTTGCCACAATGTTTGAGAAGTTATCTTAACCCCTTCCCTCATACGACAATTCTGCAGCAGACGACTGTGAACATTATTTGTCAAAATGGATAATTGAATGAATAACCTATGAATAAAAGTGGAAAACATTGTGACAAAGGGAGAACATGCTTGTTTTTTGCAATTTCTTCTTTTGTCACTATGTTTTATACTCAATTGTGTATTCGCTACATACATAATGTACTGAGAAATAGTGTGTATAGGCGCACTTGATATGTACGCATATGTCTATGTGTATGCGTCTGTTTAATCATGCGTACATGTGTGTATCTGTGTATGTGTACATGTATATATATATAGACATGAGTATGTATGTATATGTATATATGTGTTGATGTATATGTATGTATATCTTTTCTTCTCACCCTTTGTTGATCACCTGTCTGTAAATTCCTCTGTTAGATCTTCTCATTTGTACATTTGCTACTTCCCTTCGGATCACTTCATATTTCGTTTCGATGAGGTGCTCCTCAGGGGTATATAAGAATATATCCTGCGAACAGTGAAGACTCTGGTGGCTCTGCTCATCCGAGCAGAATATCCAGAGTTTTCACAAACATTACCTCTGTATTTGTTGCGTTTATAACGTTAATGAATGTAAGTGTAGCCTACTAAATGTATATATCTGTGTCTATTGACAAATGCCACTGCACATGTGCAGAGCTTCTGAAGCATATTTCTCTGCACATGTGTCGATGTATAGGTGAATTTCAATCAATTTTACGAAATGAATAATGTCCGTGTAAATCTGTTTAATATTCAATGTTTGTCACTTTTTGTTCAATGTTTATGTCAACCTTCTCTGTTAACCTTTGTTTTGTTTCTTTGTACTTTGTACTATCTTCGATGATCGGAGGAAATATAGATATAATATAATAAATAACTAGATAGGTTCAGTTGAACAAGAATTGATTTTTATCAACTTTATTTACTAACTGCATGGCAAGAGTTGAATAAAAATAATTGTCTGAATCGTGACGTTATTGTTTGAAAAGATGTCATACACGTGCATGCCATGTAACAGTATAATGTTAACCGGTCAAAAACGTACTGCTAGCATAAGACCGTAAGAAATTGCCCATGATGGGTATATAAGAATTTAACATTACAAAGCCACATGAAGTATAATAATATTGAATACATTGTATCAGTCTCTGAAAAGAATTCAAAGTGTTTCCTAAAACAGTTCATGCACACTGTTCAAACTGGTTTTAAATCCAGAGTATGTGGGTGATGGGAAAGCTTCCCGGATCATGGATACGACACATGCTGGTATGACTACTCTGTTTCCCTTTCCTAGTCGTTCGCCCCTCAACATCAATCCGACAAACTGTCTGTATGCACTCAGTCTGTATTGCCTGAAATACAGAGAAAACTAGTATACATTTGCAATGCTTGGATATATTTGTTCACTGTTAAATCGATTGTCATACTTTTTCATGCAGAACTTGTGGTATTTGCCACAATATGTTCAACCCTATTAAAAAAAGACACCTTCATTTAACCCTTTCCCTCATAAAGAATCTTTCTGACACCTCTGTAGCAGACAGCTTTTTGAAAACATAGTGACAAAAGAAGAAATTGAACAAAACATGAAATTTCTCCTTTTGCCACCATGTTTTCCACTTTTAGTCATAGGTTATCCATATCATTTTAGACATTTTCTATGTTTGGACAAAATCATATTAGGGAAAGGGTTTAAGAGGTTTTCAATATTTATGCGGCTTTGTTTTCATACTTGTATACTGCAAATGTTTTGTATGTGGAAAAGGGTTAGCTGACTGGGATCTCTTACTGTCTTAGGGTCAATCTCGGACTAGAACATTATTTTGGTAATTTTTTCACATTTTGTCCTCTTTTTATTGTCACATAAACCTGGTCAAATGCACCATGTATATCTGAAATCTCAAAAAAGGAGAACCATAATTATTGACTTCAAATATAAATGCATTAATTTGTATGTTTGTTTTCGTAAATAATATGCTTTATAAAAGAATAATATATTATTATTATGTTCAATGCTCTTTGTTTCATTATTTTAAGTCCTTTGATTAAAGTTCAATAAATTGTACATTATGATTATCATAAAAAAACCTTTCGAAATATTATGATAATAGCATTCACGGGGTAATATTATTACTACTACAAGCATATCTATAATACGTTTATATTATGCATGCAGTAGTTATAAATTTATACAACATTATATGATTCACACACAGATATGGACTGAAAAAAGGAATGATATAATAATGTATCGGCCACACATATAAAGTTTACACCTACGTGTTCGACAGTTGATCTGGTGCTCATGCATTGCTTCTCCTAAAGGCCATAATCTGAATGAAGGCAACCTCTAGAACGTTTCTGTTCAAGACAACAGGCTGAATGTTAGGCATCTCTGTTATGCAAAGATGATCATCAATACTCCCGATGGTTAAATTGCTCTCCTTGCAACATACATTTTCGTCTGGTAACGGCATTACGATGCAATTATAGCATGAACAAAACTCCTCCTTAGAAGTCGGGACTTGTGCGATCTCCACTTCTTGATACACATTATTCCTTTCCATTTCCAAAAGTTCGATGTCTGAATACTCTGGTTCAAAATTATATGCGGTAATCTCGTCTACTTCGTACTCCATAATTATAAGAGGGTGACGGTCAAAACGTCGAAAATGAGAATATATATATAGTCAAAAGGAAAATATATTGTCTTTATACTATGCCGTAAAATAAACAGTTTGTAGTTAATTGTGATAGATCTATTCAATAAGAGTTGTGTAAATAAATAAAAAGAATAAAGCGATGGCATAATTAATTTGTTTGTTGCAGTTTTAAAAAATAAATTGCTGTGGCAATTATGAATATTATATGTGTTATAAGTGCATGGTTCTTTATATTGTCGTACCGATTATTAAAAATGTGTAATGTTTGTTGCAGCTTTGAAAATATTAAGAAGGCGTCATTACTTTAATCGGCTTTATAACTAAAATTAAAAGTTAATCATTCATTGATGTGTTCATGTTTATTCCTTTAATTAATTTCTCCTTTATAATTGCATTGACAGAAAAGTTTCGAAAATGTACGTTTCGTATATGACTAAAGATATGTTATTTAATTGTAGTATTGTCTTATCACATTGTGCGGTAAAACCTTATAAAACAGCATATATAAGAATTATTCTATACATTTTCCTTTTCGACGTTTTGACTCCCGTTTTTTCTTGTTTATCAATTCGACGTTTTGACCGTTTAAAAGATAAGATGGCGATCTGAAAATTTTCTAATCTGTACCTATAGTGAAAAACGAATGAGGGGTTATGACGTCACAGTAAGCTATAAATAGACCAATATGGCGGCGCCCATAGCTGATCGACACGACGTGAAAACACAAACTTTAAAAGCATATATCTTGGTAGTTACAGCATATAAAACAAAATTAATTACTTCAAAATGATGCATTACTGTAGGGCTATTAAGGGATATAGTTTAGACTCAGCCAAGCGTATTCCTTTAATGCTTTCCCACCTTCAAGACATAGATTTGCAGCAGATGGCATTGAGGATCATTGAGGAAAAATCAGAGAGAATTGCTTATTTATTTCTCCCACAATGCCATCTGCCATACTTATTCTTCAACGTCGATACCAATGTTTAAACAGTCCTCACTACCTAGATTTGTTAATAGAGTTCATTGCATTCACACAGTACTACAATCTCGTAGTAAGAGCACAAGGTTTGAGTACTTTCAGACCTTTGATTATTATAAATTCCATACCTGAAATGGGTACCAAACTACGTGACCATCAAACCACACCACCACGTTGAGACCACTGGTACCCAGCTCTTTATAGTCCAATGCGGAGTTTTTAAGTGTTATGTCAGGTTTCCAAACATCCCCCTGAAAACATAACACAATCTCACCCGGTCGCATGAAAACTGAGCTTTTAAGAATTTTACAATACATGTACAGGAAAATGGATGGAAATTGCGATTTTGCAATTGACAAAATGGCTTTTTCATTGTTTGTGCTTACTGAGATTTTACAATAAGAGGTAATTGATAGTTACAATTAACGGTAATTGAGAATATATAATCAAAGCTAATTAATTTTAATTTATTGATGGCATTTTAGATTTTACAATAAGAGGTAATTGAAATTTTACAGTTAAAAGTTATAATATAATCAAAGACAATATATTTTTTAATCATTAATGGCAATTGATATATTATCAACGAAGGCAACTATACATTTGCCATTGATTGCAATTGATATTAAACACAACTCAAACTCCACTCAAATAATTTCATTAGGCAAGTTGGCACTAAATGTGCCATTGGCCATATAAAATACATACAAAATGGTTGAATGGTTAAACATGCAAAAAGCATGACTACAAAATATCATCACATGTATAACAAAACTATTCATATATACATTATAACATAACTATTGATAGTATGAGGTGTTTTTTGTGGTTATGATCCAAATGGCAGGTATCGATATCGTATTTGAAGCTTCATTAATAAATCTAGCAAGACTACTTTGTAAATTTCTATTTTTAGTTGACATTAATCGCAATTTTGTGTTAAACAATATTGTAAAAGACGGTTTAAAATACTTTGTTATGTGGGACATGTCAAGACAAAGTGGTATTCACTTTCCAATGCAAATGTGTTGCATAATTCACAGTATCTTTCATTTCTCGCAATATGTATATATCTACCAATTTCAACGGCTAGCTTGTGATCTGATATACGTATTTTTGTCAAACAAATTCTTAATCTATCAGTTTTTATATTTTCTAGATAGGATTTGAATTCAAAAGTCGTTTTAAAATCTTTATAGTAATTTAGATTAGATGAACTATTGATGTCTGAAAACCACTTTTGAATAAATTGATCCCTCATACGGTTCTTAATTATTGGAAAATAATTGCAGTCTCGATCAAAATGTGTCCAAACAAAACATAATCCCAAATCTGATAATTGCTGTGTAATTTTATAAACCCAGCTTGTTTTTAAATTTAAAAGATGGAAATACCTGTCGTTATATACATCGTTTAAACTTGTTATTGATGAACGCTTTACTTTAAGCCAGTATTTAAGTAATTTTTCCAAGCATACGATATTAAACACATGATATTTAAACAGAACAGAACAGAACATTATCTGCATATCTCTCAGGTACAGATATTGTAGAGCATGAGGAATAACATTAAATACATACATTGTCTATATATAATTTCAGCCACGTGAACAAGAACTTATAACCAAGATATGGACATAAAGAAGGATATTTCAATTTAGGTTTTTACTTTATTAGGCTATATACATATGTGTGTAATTAAAAAGAAAGAGAGGAGCATGTGAATACTGGGAATAAGGACTTATATTATAGTTTATACAGAGAAAATTTGTTATCAAACGTAAGGGAACAAACAGGCACTTACACATAAAATGAAATTATTTGATTACATACGTTTATGAACACATATTTACATGTATAATATGCACATACACTTGTCTATCTAGCGCATCATATGAGGAGGGTAATCTAGTGACATTTTTCAAATATCAATTAATAACCGAAATTGATAATTTTTTGAAATTATGTGAAGAAACAGTGAACACAACATTTGTTTTAAACCATATTCTGCTCTTTCTCTCACTATTCTTTAGCTCTTCCAACGGTACTTTAGATAAATATGTATTTATCGGACATATGCCGTATTATTAATTACAATTTTAAAAAATGATGGCAATTGAGATTTTACCATTGATGGCAATTAAGATTTTCGCATTGATTGCAATAGAGATTGTACCATTGGTTACAATTGAGAGTTTTCCATAGGTTACAATTGGGATTTAACCATTGGCTGCAATTCAATTGACGGCATTTAAAATTTTACCATTGATGTTTTACCATTGATGGCAATTGATAGTTTTCAATTGAAGGCGAATGAGATTTTAGTCATTTTACCATTTATTTTAATGATGCCGATTGATAATTTACAATTAATGGAAATTTAGATATAACCATAGTAGGATAGAATTACCTATCCCGCGGCCATCTTGGATGGATACGCTTGAGTGATTTCAAAATGGCCGCTACAAGATGGCCGATTCAAAATGGCCGACAAAGATGGCCGTCTTAGGTGGATATGCTTGGGTGAATTCAAAATGGCCGCTACAAGATGGCCGATTCAAAATGGCCGCCACAAGATGGCCGACAAAGATGGCCGTCTTGGGTGGATATGCTTAAGTGATTTCAAAATGGCCGCTACAAGATGGCCGATTCAAAATGGCCGCCACAAGATGGCCGAAAAATATGGCCGCCACAAGATGGCCGCTTCAAAATGCTAGATCAGAAATAAGTTTCATGAAAGCTAAGTGGCCTCTTTAAGAAATACAATTAAAAATATAAGGTCTAATATTTTCTTTAATTCTCATCATCTTACATTTATAACTCTTAGTTTGAAAATCATCTTAACAAAAAGTTCCCATCTTTTTGTTTAAATGTTTTCAAAACTATATACTAGAGATATATCATAGGAAGGAAAGAGTTAATATTATAAGCATACATTGAAAAGAGTTACACATCTTATCAGACGAGCTATCTTGTTTACATCAAATAAGCCGCGCCCCCCTCACCCCGTTCAACTCTTCGCCGAACCAATAATTTTATCCATACAGGTGGCATTTACACTGTCCCTATAATCAACCCTTTTTATGCGAAAATGATTTGTTTTGAGAGAATAAGATTGATTTTCAGCACCAAATCTAAGTCTGAACCTAATATTTATATAATCCATTAAAGGAAAAGTTCTGATTTTGATTCCCCCTTCTTCCGTATTATCATTTAATTAGCTAGTTTCTATATAATGAAACTTACAAAACTCTTCATTGTAGAATTGTTATATCTGAGAAAGACTTGATCCCTTCTCATCTTTAGACTCATTTTGATGTGATTGTACCGTCATGTTTTTGTTTTAGAAACAACCTCTAAAGAAGAAATTGTTCTAAACAAACAATATTCCTTTTTCTCTTATGTTTCTGACTTCTGGTATTCATTATTAATTTTCCTATATTTTTGTTTAATTGTTTTCAAAACTATATACTATAGATATATCATAGGAAGGAAAGAGTTAATATTATAAGCATACATTGAAAAGAGTTACACATCTTATCAGGCGAGCTATCTTGTTTACACCAAATAAGCCCCGCCCTCCTTACTCCATTCACGAAACAAATAATACTAGCGGTATTTACACTATCCATATAATCAACACTTTTTATCTGAAAATGATTTGTTTTGAGAGAATAAGATTGATTTTCAGCACCAAATCTAAGTCCAAACCTATGATTTATATAATCCATTAAGGAAAGGGTTCTGATTTTGATTTCCGCTTTTTCCATATTTTCATTTAATTACCTAGTTTCTATATAATGAAACTTACAAAACTCTTCATTGTAGAATTGTTATATCTGAGAAAGAGTTGATCCTTTCGCAGTTATAGACGTATTTTAATGTGATTGTACCGTCATGTTTTTGTTTTGGAAACAACCTCCAACGAAGAAATTGTTCTAAACAAACAATATCCCTTTTTCTCTAATGTTTCTGACTTCTGGTATTCATTATTCATTTTCCTATATTTTTGTTTAAATATTTTCAAAACTATATACTATAGATATATCATATGAAGGAAAGAGTTAATATTATAGGCACACATTAAGAAGAGTAACACATCTGATCACATGTGCTATCTTGTTTACACCGAATAAGCCCCACCCTCCTTACCCCATTCACGAAACCAATAATACTAGCAGTATTTACACTGTCCATATAATCAAACCTTTTTATCCGAAAATGATTTGCTTTGAGCGAATAAGATTGATTTTCAGCACCAAATCTTAGAAGGAAAAGTTCTAATTTTGATTCCCCCTTCTTCCATATTAACATTTAATTACCTAGTTTCTATATAATGAAACTTACAAAACTCTTCATTGTAGAATTGTTATATCTGAGAAAGAGTTGATCCCTTCTCATCTTTAGACTCATTTTGATGTGACTGTATCACATGTTTTTGTTTTGGAAACAACCTCCAAAGAAGAAATTATTCTAAACAAACAATTTCTCTTTTTCTCTAATGTCTCTGACTTTTACTCATAGAGAATCTATTCATTTATCGAGATATTCTATCTTTTACCCAAAAATATTCAAAATCTTCTGCTTTCGAACTAACATATTCGGATAAAGAGTACATATTCGTTGCATCTCTCTGCCAGAGTTCATAACCTATGCCCTAGTCTATAAATAGAGACTGACCAAACACGGACTATAGCAAAATGTTAATCTTTTGAGTTCGATCTTGTTTTCTATTTCGTTATCGTTAATGTTATGATAAAACAAAACGAAATAGCAAAACCAGTATTGTTTTACAGAGTATTTATCTGATTGAAAATTATCGCTAGAATACAGACTCAAACTCTAATAGACATGATGTCTGCTTCAACCTTTCTCACAAAAAAGAAAACTAAGACAATAGTTCAAATCAACTTAACTTTTTATTGTACATGAAACCACGTGCATCTTTTAGTTTCAATATAACTTCAATATATTATCTATCACTCCACTAAATTCAAATCTAACATAATCTATTGTATAGCTGCTTTAAATATATTAAACCTTTCAAACCATTTCTCCTTTTCCTATAATGTCTCCCACTTTAAGTTATAGATTATTGATTCAATTATAGAAATTTTCTATTTGTTATCAAAAACTAATCAAAGTCAACTGTTTTAGAATTGATATTAGTTCATAATCTATCTTAATGCGAGAGGATGTCGTTTAATAGACTAAACATAACTATATGATATTCCTTTTCAATCATATAGTGAGAAAAGGATTATCATTTGAATGTTAGTGATATTTTCGAAAATCAAAAAAGTACATATTAAAAACTAAATTCATATATATATTCTATATCACTATAGAAAAAACAATCATTTGCTCATTTCAAGTTAAAAATTGTTTTGATCCATTTTGTAATCACAGATACTTTTAGAAAAAATAAACACATGGGGTTTTTCGAAAACATTATAAGAAAAGGAGAAATTATAATAAACATATAATTCTCCTTTTCTCTCATTGTTTTCCACAAACCTTCTAACTTTCTATCATCTACATATATACAACCTATATCATTATAATAAAACCCAATCATTTGCTCATTTCAAGTCGATGATTGACTAATATGGTTTTTCGAAAACATTGTGAGAAAAAGAGAAATTGCATACACATGCAATTTCTCCTTTTCTCCCATTGTTTTCCACTTTAACTTAAAGGTTATTCAATTAAATCAATCACAGATACTTTTGGAAAAATGAACACATAGGGTTTTTCGAAAACATTGTAAGAAAAGGAGAAATTATAATAAACATACAATTTCTCCTTTTCCCTCATTGTTTTCGACAAACCTCTAACTTTATATCATTTATTTCTACAACCTATATCATTATAGTAAAACCCAATCACTTTATTTTTAAAGGAGGTGAAGGTCGATATTGAGCATCATTAATATATGTAATGTATAAGAAATTATCGAAATGGATAAGTATTGTATAATTAATGGGTAATGACTATTTTGATTGAATTAAAGTGTTTTAGTGTTTGTCTTATATTTAAAATGTAAACGAGTTCTCTCTATTTGTTTGTACTATAGATGAAATGTATACAACTAATCTTCAGAGTGTGTGAAGCGATGTGTAAAATTCTTTTACATCCTTTCGATGTAAAATGTTTAAACATCCAATTAGCTACATCGGTTTAAAAAACCCATCATGGATTATTGAGTTTCTCAAAAGATGACCAATAGAAATATCGCAAAGGCGAAGATTGACAACTGGAAAGAAATAAAATCCCTGAAGTTAGGGTTAAATGCTCACTTCTTCAAATTAAAGTTGTTGTAACTTAACGTCATCATGTCTTTTGTAGAAAAAAGGAATGTTAAAGGGGAAGTAGTAAAAACTTCTATTAAATTTTGTAAAAATAAAGAAGTTTGCTTCACGCCATTTAATGGCGCAACTTTTGTGCACCTTACGGATGCCAAACATTGTTTCGTAGAAGGGAAGTTCGATTTTAGTAAAATGAAATCAATTTCTTTTAATGTTAGGGAAGTTAATGAACTTCGCGTATTACTCTCTCACATCGAGAGATATGATTCGTTGTTCAAAGGTCAACCAACAGAGGTATGTTGTTTTAAATTTAAATTTAAATATCATAAATATAGTTTACGTTGTTTCCATAAATCATAATTTTAATTAGTATGATACAATTTTAATAAGTAATTCATTTATTTTTAATTCCTTCGGGTTTCTTCTCTCCCTTATTTCTCTTTAATTCGGTTGTCATATACATTTTTGTTATATAAATATATGTATAACACTTTAATAATACTTCGTATATAATACTAATCATATTTATTATCTACAGGGTTCAACAGTGGGATATGAGTCAATCACACCACCTCGTAATACCCAACTTATCAACTTTAAGTACAGTAAATAAGATCTTTACATTCCTTTAAAGATCATCATTATTATCAAACCTTTTCCTTCTTTAACTATTGCAGTTAGTTAAATGCAATTTCAAGTATCTCTTGGTCTGTGTAGTAATTTTAAAGTGCAGCAGAGGCATATAGATCACGACCAATCATTGTTAATCACTCTACTTGCCATAACAAATAACACAATTTTTTTTCAATATAATGGAACCAATAATTTTTTATTTACACAAATTATACATGATACAACAACTATAATATCAATTCAAACAGGCTAAAATATTGTTATTAAAAAGATAAGAACATTATTGCCTTGGTTAGAGTTATCAAACTTTGTCTGAAAGGTTTCTTCAAAGATACAACATCTTTGCAGTAGGAAAATTTTAACGCTTTCCCACAAACAGACGCCTCTGCAGCAGGCGACTTTTGAAAGCATTGGAGCAGGACGAACAAATGCTCATAATTGCTACTAGATTTTAATGTACAGCTCTTATACATGCTAATAATAACCCAAAAACATAAAATTAAAATTCTTACATCCCATCATCAGTGCTTAAGCCTGGAATTTTTAAAGCTTTATTTATTTTTCTCATGTTTTGTATGCTGAAAAGTTCTGAACTGGATTCTGTCTTTTATCTCTCATTGATTATAAATTTTGTAATAACTCCATTGATATTTGTTTTAAACTTCTTTGTAAGTCACAAGACTGATTAATTTGTGGTATTTGTATAGGGGATCTCGGTATGATGAATTGGTACATAACAATGATGCTTCTAAGATTTTAGTTTACGGCTCTTAAATTATACAATGCTAAGTAACCCAAACCATAAAATTCCAATTCTTACACCCACCATCAGTGCTTAAGACATGATTTTTAAATCTTTTATTTAGTTTCTAATTATTTTGTATGTTGAAAAGAACTGAATTGGATTCTGTCTTTTTTTCTCTCATTTATTATAAATTTTGTAATAACTCCATTGATATTTGTTTTAAACTTCTTTGTAAGTCACATGATTGATTATTTTGTGGTAATTTTCTTTTTCAGGGGAATAGTAGAAGAGAAAACATAAACAGAGATGGCATAGACAATGACCCCTTTATCAAAGAGAAAGCGAATAACTGTTTGAATTGACTTTTCATGTTGAACATGCACTTAACTGCCAATCTATCAATCCTTAGGTTAATATTTCTCCTTTGACCACAATGTTTTCAACTTTATTCAACAATAAAGCTATCTTTTATGGAGGTTTTTAAGATGTTTAACACGCAGCAGACAACTTTGAAAACATCTAGAATGTATATAATTGAAAGTATAATCAATCAATAGAGTTGAAAAGGTTGTGACAAAAGAGGGAATTGGTTCCCTTGAGCAATTTCTTCTTTTGCAACAATGTTTTCTAACGTCAACTACCGCAGAGATTTTAGAAAGAGTCTATATGTGGGAAAGGATTAACAATGTTAAATATATTTTACATGAATACCATGATCAAATCTTATTTATAATTGATAATTTTTGTTTCGTGTTGTTTAATATCACACTTAATAAACGATGCCTTATGTGAGACAATCAACTATCAAAGATTGCAAACTATATACCCAAATAAAATGTATGCTGTCAGTTGTTTGAAAAGAGATTTACTTTGATATGGTAAACTTTTCATCTTTTGGATATAATTGTTTTATTTAGCAATGAGACAAAGGGTTATGTATTAAAAATAGTTCTGTTTGCCATTAAAACAGTGCAATCATGATGTTGCAATTTCGTTTGAAAGCCTTTGATGTCAAATTACATATGGTCAATCAGTGACGTACTAGTGTTAATCCCCAATAAGCACAATGTGTACAAACCCCAGTGTCATACTGTCGTGTTTACTAAGAGATATACCACAGTCAACCGTTTTGTTTTATAACAGGCTTTACCCCTTTTCTCAGTCCTTTAATCCTTTCATAGTAGTGAAAGTGGAAATGGGAAATTTACACATTTTAGTAGTTTTTGTTCTGTGTATTAATAATAAAATTTATTGTTATTCTCTTCTTTCAATTATGAACAAAATGTATAGCAGTAACACATAGATTAATGTTTGTTCTAAATTTAATCATTTAAATGATAGTATAAAGAAATCAGGCAAAGACCATAACTTGTATGTCAGGCATTTATCAAAAGGAAGGACTGTAAAGAAATGGCCAGAATTGTTCTACTTTGGGTTTAATGAAACAGATCAAATGGAGATGACTTTGAAAACCTTTACTCCAAACTATGAAAACTCTTTACAACTGAAAGAACAATTATTGAATAAAATTGAAACAATGTGACAACAGGCGATAATTTGCTAATTATAAGCAATTTATCCTTTTGCCAAATTGTTATCAAAGTAAGTCTGCTGCAAAGGTGTTAGAAAGTGTCTGTAAGAGTGACTGAAACAGCAATTTTAAATACATTGTGAGAAAGGGGGAAATTGTAGGAAAATTAGTGACTTCATTCATCTAGAAATTATTTTCATTTTTTTAAGTGCATAATATGATTATACAGTTGTATTTACAACGTTCATACCATACATATGTGTTTGTCTGCATCTTTGTAATTATATTAAATGTTTGTAATTAAAAAATTGACTACTTTAAATTTGTTTTGTTGGATGTCTCCTGATATCAGATCACCTATGCACATGTATTGATCAATGACCATTGATTAATGATTTGGTATTTCACACCGCTTTCAACAATTTTTTCAGTTATACCACTGTTACCTGGGTACTTAACCATGTACTGCCGGGCCATTTTAAGTACATTTAATAACCATTGAATTGATCCGTTTATTAAAATATTAAGTTTCCAAAGTGCTATTAAAGACAAAAATACATAGAAGGATTTTTATTATGTACTTTGATGCAACGCTTATACAGTTTCTGATAAATTACATTGAGGTGTTATAACGAATCAGAGAGAAACAACATAGTTATAAATGGTCTCATATTTTTTTATTTCTTTTATCTAGGGGATTGATTCGAAAAGATTTAATGAAAGACGGACAGACAAACTGATTTCATCTAGGAACATGCAAATACAATATAAGAACATTCTTAAATTCAACAAATACAAAAGCGTTCCATAAATATTTCTTAAATTGATGGACAGCCCCTTGTATTTACAGCCAGAAATCTAGATTATGTTTCATCTTATAGTCCTGATTTATGTAATTGACGAAAAAAAAAAGACCAATCAAGTTAATTGAAAACGAAAGTAGATCGAGTGAAACTCTATGAACGAAGTATAAATAGTCATTTAAATTTGGATCGCAAATAGTCCGGACAAAACTTATTTTACTTAGATGACGTGAATTATCAAATAATAGTGTCAGATATCATTAGTCTTTGCCAAAGATATAGGTCTTTGTCTTTGCCAACACAAGTTACAATGTAATTTTGATTTTCTCGAGGTGGAAATGTAATTAAAACAAACTATTAGATATAAGTTAAATAATTTTTATCGTTCATATAAATTATTAATCATTTTCAACAAATAATCTTAATAGTACAATTATAACTAGGTTTTTGGTTTTCAACCACATTTCTATAATTCTTTTCTTCTCGAGTTGATTGCTTATTTAACAAGCGATGTTTTATAAAGCGCCTGTTAAGCATCACATCGAGATTAAAATATTTAAAGCGTCTCTGCGAGATCTCGCTCAAATCTCACGCACCTGTTTTTCTGTCACGTTGTTTTGCGAGATTTGGGATCGATGCATATCTTTGTGTTATTAGGTCTTTGATCCAAAGCACAGCCGGAGTCAGTAAAATTTAAAGTCGTGACATCACAGTTATCCCAAGTAATTCCCAAAACACTAATTTCTCAAAGACGATGATTAGTATTAAAAGTGGAATAGTTTTTATGAAGTAATAGTATGTTTAGCTCTGCTTAGTTGAACTTTACATATTCTCTAACATCATCAAAATAAATATGTTTTACTCATTAAAAAGATAATAAACGAAAATTACTTAACATTTGTATTTGGGTATTACGAGGTGGTGTGATTGACTCATATCCCACTGTTGAACCCTGTAGATAATAAATATGATTAGTATTATATACGAAGTATTATTAAAGTGTTATACATATATTTATATAACAAAAATGTATATGACAACCGAATTAAAGAGAAATAAGGGAGAGAAGAAACCCGAAGGAATTAAAAATAAATGAATTACTTATTAAAATTGTATCATACTAATTAAAATTATGATTTATGGAAACAACGTAAACTATATTTATGATATTTAAATTTAAATTTAAAACAACATACCTCTGTTGGTTGACCTTTGAACAACGAATCATATCTCTCGATGTGAGAGAGTAATACGCGAAGTTCATTAACTTCCCTAACATTAAAAGAAATTGATTTCATTTTACTAAAATCGAACTTCCCTTCTACGAAACAATGTTTGGCATCCGTAAGGTGCACAAAAGTTGCGCCATTAAATGGCGTGAAGCAAACTTCTTTATTTTTACAAAATTTAATAGAAGTTTTTACTACTTCCCCTTTAACATTCCTTTTTTCTACAAAAGACATGATGACGTTAAGTTACAACAACTTTAATTTGAAGAAGTGAGCATTTAACCCTAACTTCAGGGATTTTATTTCTTTCCAGTTGTCAATCTTCGCCTTTGCGATATTTCTATTGGTCATCTTTTGAGAAACTCAATAATCCATGATGGGTTTTTTAAACCGATGTAGCTAATTGGATGTTTAAACATTTTACATCGAAAGGATGTAAAAGAATTTTACACATCGCTTCACACACTCTGAAGATTAGTTGTATACATTTCATCTATAGTACAAACAAATAGAGAGAACTCGTTTACATTTTAAATATAAGACAAACACTAAAACACTTTAATTCAATCAAAATAGTCATTACCCATTAATTATACAATACTTATCCATTTCGATAATTTCTTATACATTACATATATTAATGATGCTCAATATCGACCTTCACCTCCTTTAAAAATAAAGTGATTGGGTTTTACTATAATGATATAGGTTGTAGAAATAAATGATATAAAGTTAGAGGTTTGTCGAAAACAATGAGGGAAAAGGAGAAATTGTATGTTTATTATAATTTCTCCTTTTCTTACAATGTTTTCGAAAAACCCTATGTGTTCATTTTTCCAAAAGTATCTGTGATTGATTTAATTGAATAACCTTTAAGTTAAAGTGGAAAACAATGGGAGAAAAGGAGAAATTGCATGTGTATGCAATTTCTCTTTTTCTCACAATGTTTTCGAAAAACCATATTAGTCAATCATCGACTTGAAATGAGCAAATGATTGGGTTTTATTATAATGATATAGGTTGTATATATGTAGATGATAGAAAGTTAGAAGGTTTGTGGAAAACAATGAGAGAAAAGGAGAATTATATGTTTATTATAATTTCTCCTTTTCTTATAATGTTTTCGAAAAACCCCATGTGTTTATTTTTTCTAAAAGTATCTGTGATTACAAAATGGATCAAAACAATTTTTAACTTGAAATGAGCAAATGATTGTTTTTTCTATAGTGATATAGAATATATATATGAATTTAGTTTTTAATATGTACTTTTTTGATTTTTGAAAATATCACTAACATTCAAATGATAATCCTTTTCTCACTATATGATTGAAAAGGAATATCATATAGTTATGTTTAGTCTATTAAACGACATCCTCTCGCATTAAGATAGATTATGAACTAATATCAATTCTAAAACAGTTGACTTTGATTAGTTTTTGATAACAAATAGAAAATTTCTATAATTGAATCAATAATCTATAACTTAAAGTGGGAGACATTATAGGAAAAGGAGAAATGGTTTGAAAGGTTTAATATATTTAAAGCAGCTATACAATAGATTATGTTAGATTTGAATTTAGTGGAGTGATAGATAATATATTGAAGTTATATTGAAACTAAAAGATGCACGTGGTTTCATGTACAATAAAAAGTTAAGTTGATTTGAACTATTGTCTTAGTTTTCTTTTTTGTGAGAAAGGTTGAAGCAGACATCATGTCTATTAGAGTTTGAGTCTGTATTCTAGCGATAATTTTCAATCAGATAAATACTCTGTAAAACAATACTGGTTTTGCTATTTCGTTTTGTTTTATCATAACATTAACGATAACGAAATAGAAAACAAGATCGAACTCAAAAGATTAACATTTTGCTATAGTCCGTGTTTGGTCAGTCTCTATTTATAGACTAGGGCATAGGTTATGAACTCTGGCAGAGAGATGCAACGAATATTTACTCTTTATCCGAATATGTTAGTTCGAAAGCAGAAGATTTTGAATATTTTTGGGTAAAAGATAGAATATCTCTATAAATGAATAGATTCTCTATGAGTAAAAGTCAGAGACATTAGAGAAAAAGAGAAATTGTTTGTTTAGAATAATTTCTTCTTTGGAGGTTGTTTCCAAAACAAAAACATGTGATACAGTCACATCAAAATGAGTCTAAAGATGAGAAGGGATCAACTCTTTCTCAGATATAACAATTCTACAATGAAGAGTTTTGTAAGTTTCATTATATAGAAACTAGGTAATTAAATGTTAATATGGAAGAAGGGGGAATCAAAATTAGAACTTTTCCTTCTAAGATTTGGTGCTGAAAATCAATCTTATTCGCTCAAAGCAAATCATTTTCGGATAAAAAGGTTTGATTATATGGACAGTGTAAATACTGCTAGTATTATTGGTTTCGTGAATGGGGTAAGGAGGGCGGGGCTTATTCGGTGTAAACAAGATAGCACATGTGATCAGATGTGTTACTCTTCTTAATGTGTGCCTATAATATTAACTCTTTCCTTCATATGATATATCTATAGTATATAGTTTTGAAAATATTTAAACAAACATATAGGAAAATGAATAATGAATACCAGAAGTCAGAAACATTAGAGAAAAAGGGATATTGTTTGTTTAGAACAATTTCTTCTTTGGAGGTTGTTTCCAAAACAAAAACATGACGGTACAATCACATTAAAATACGTCTATAACTGCGAAAGGATCAACTCTTTCTCAGATATAACAATTCTACAATGAAGAGTTTTGTAAGTTTCATTATATAGAAACTAGGTAATTAAATGAAAATATGGAAAAAGCGGAAATCAAAATCAGAACCCTTTCCTTAATGGATTATATAAATCATAGGTTTGGACTTAGATTTGGTGCTGAAAATCAATCTTATTCTCTCAAAACAAATCATTTTCAGATAAAAAGTGTTGATTATATGGATAGTGTAAATACCGCTAGTATTATTTGTTTCGTGAATGGAGTAAGGAGGGCGGGGCTTATTTGGTGTAAACAAGATAGCTCGCCTGATAAGATGTGTAACTCTTTTCAATGTATGCTTATAATATTAACTCTTTCCTTCCTATGATATATCTATAGTATATAGTTTTGAAAACAATTAAACAAAAATATAGGAAAATTAATAATGAATACCAGAAGTCAGAAACATAAGAGAAAAAGGAATATTGTTTGTTTAGAACAATTTCTTCTTTAGAGGTTGTTTCTAAAACAAAAACATGACGGTACAATCACATCAAAATGAGTCTAAAGATGAGAAGGGATCAAGTCTTTCTCAGATATAACAATTCTACAATGAAGAGTTTTGTAAGTTTCATTATATAGAAACTAGCTAATTAAATGATAATACGGAAGAAGGGGGAATCAAAATCAGAACTTTTCCTTTAATGGATTATATAAATATTAGGTTCAGACTTAGATTTGGTGCTGAAAATCAATCTTATTCTCTCAAAACAAATCATTTTCGCATAAAAAGGGTTGATTATAGGGACAGTGTAAATGCCACCTGTATGGATAAAATTATTGGTTCGGCGAAGAGTTGAACGGGGTGAGGGGGGCGCGGCTTATTTGATGTAAACAAGATAGCTCGTCTGATAAGATGTGTAACTCTTTTCAATGTATGCTTATAATATTAACTCTTTCCTTCCTATGATATATCTCTAGTATATAGTTTTGAAAACATTTAAACAAAAAGATGGGAACTTTTTGTTAAGATGATTTTCAAACTAAGAGTTATAAATGTAAGATGATGAGAATTAAAGAAAATATTAGACCTTATATTTTTAATTGTATTTCTTAAAGAGGCCACTTAGCTTTCATGAAACTTATTTCTGATCTAGCATTTTGAAGCGGCCATCTTGTGGCGGCCATATTTTTCGGCCATCTTGTGGCGGCCATTTTGAATCGGCCATCTTGTAGCGGCCATTTTGAAATCACCTAAGCATATCCACCCAAGACGGCCATCTTTGTCGGCCATCTTGTGGCGGCCATTTTGAATCGGCCATCTTGTAGCGGCCATTTTGAAATCACCCAAGCATATCCACCTAAGACGGCCATCTTTGTCGGCCATCTTGTGGCGGCCATTTTGAATCGGCCATCTTGTAGCGGCCATTTTGAAATCACTCAAGCGTATCCATCCAAGATGGCCGCGGGATAGGTAATTCTATCCTACTAACCATATATGGCATTTGATATTTTGCCATTGATTGTAATTTACGTTTTTCCCTTGATAGCATAAATGACCTTTAGCATTGGTGACGTTTAAGATTATACCATTGATGGCATTTGAGATTTTTGAATTGATTGCAATATCCATTTTTCCATTGATTCCAATTGAGATTGTACCATTGAATGCAATAGACATTTCAACATTGATTGTGTTTGAGATTTTACCATTAATGTCAATTTATATTTTACCATTGTTGGCCACTGAGATTTTACCATTAATGGCAATTGAGATTTTACAATTACTGACGGTTTTTAACTGGACCCTTTTCTTGTCATCTGTTTTTAGCTCACCAGTGCACGAAGTGCTCAAGGTGAATTATTGTGATCGTCCTATGTCCGGCGTCCGTCGTCCGTCGTGCGTCGTCCGTCAACATTTTCTCCTCTGTAACCGGTGGGTCAACTGGGATGAACTTCACAGAAAGCATCCTCTCAATGACCTCACCAGAATCCTTCAAATTTTTGGGATCCATGCAGAGTTCTGGTTTCCATGGCAACGAAAGGAAAAAAACTTCAAAATTATTCTTCTCCCAAACTGGTTGGCAGATTTTAAAATTATTTTGTAGAAATGTTTCTTGGGTGACCCTCTATCAGATTCCTTGAAGCCATGTTGATTGGTTGAAAAACATGGCCGTCAGGGGGCAGGGCTTTTTTGCATTATATGGCTATAGTGAAAACTTACAAAATCTTCTCCTCCAAATGTGTCAGGCCGATTTTCAAATAATTTTGTAGAAATGTTCCTAGGGTGACCTTCTATCAGATTCCTTCAAGCCAAGTTGATTGGTTGGAAACTATGCCCGCCAGGGGGCGGGGCTTATATAGCTAAAGTGATAAAGATTCAGGTGAGTGATTCCAGGGTCATCATCGCCTTTTGTTTTAAGAAGTTTTCCTTCTACATACAGAGGACTGTTTGTCTGGTGAAGATGATAGTTGTCCCAGCACAACCTCCTGTACGTCGTATGTGAGTGGCATCCTTTATTGAGGGCGCATCCTCATATCCATCTAAAACGATTGTTGGCGTTCCATATTTCCGAGAAACATAATCAACATACATTTTACAAAGGTCCTCAAAGCTTTTCCCACGTGGCCAAGGTAACCGCTGAAGTAACGCACCTCCATCAACGACAAAGTTGCCACCAGATTTGGGAACGGATTCGGGCTGAGAATCTTTCACAATTTCCCACATTGCATCTGCAAGAGATGCTTTATTTGCTTGTCTTGGCAGAACTTTATATTCAAAAAGTGCTGCCGGAAAACTACACAACTCGTATTCGAATGCGGTGGCCGGATTATCTTCACTGTAAGCAATGACGCTCAATCTCTGAAACAAAAGTTGGGAATCGACTTGTACTTTTCCATTCTTAATCGTAACTGCTGTTTTTGAACTTAACGTGACTGCTTGAGATTTCCTTTTAAACGAATACTCCTGGATATTTTTACCGATCATGGATTCAAGAATGCTTTGCCCAACCTGATGTGCCTTGTCTGCGTTCACACTTTCGTTGGCTGTTATCCAATTTAGAAGGCCTCGAAGCGATGTGTCTGGTGCAAAGAGATCCCATTGCTTTAGTGCGTCCAGCAGTTTATACTTGTCTTTCATATCCCGCTTTTGCCGAGCCTTGCCCATCTTTTTGTGTTGTTCACTTGATTCATTTCGCACACCAGTAAGAGTTTGCATGGCAATATTCACCTGAGCACATGCAGGCATTGAAAGCAGCCAAACCAGTCTCTGAATCTCAGTCATGCCTCTACCCCTAGTCAGTCCTCCGCAACTATTAACACTTCTCATTAGCACCTGCTCAATTATAAGATCCGTTGAAAGTCCAGCCCAATATCTGTTACTTCTCCGAACCACGTGATGTCCTTCTAGAAAACTGCGGTATACATCTGGGTGGTCATCTCCAAGGCATGCCATATTCTGAAGATACACATATGCCGATTTAGTGTACAGATTGTGGCCAGAGGCTGCAAAGTATGGGAGCATTTCTTGCACAGTACTCAAGTGGAGATTCCAGTTTACTGTACGTTCCGCCTTGATGAATCTACATAAAATGTGCATCATGTCCATGTACTGGAACCGGAGTTGTGCTGTCCTAGTATTTGTCAATGTTTCTCTTTCCTGCTTGATTTTTTCACTGAATCGACCAAGAATTTCGGACAAGAGCGCATCATCAACACTTTCCCCATCAAGTAACTTGTCTAGAAGTTTTGCAGCACCTTCTAAATCATTCAGATTGGTGTCTTCATGCGGTGGCTGTGATTCATCAGAATCTATATGAACTCCATTTGTCTGCTGTTCACGATCATCTGCACAAGTTGGCAAGAGTAGATTGTAAGCATTTGCAACTAACACTGTTTGCAATGCCCCGTACAACAATAAATGTTCTCGAATACTGCCAAGGAAGCTCATTTGCACATGAAACCCACCTAATCTCAGGACAAGATATTTGACACAGCTTGCAACCGGTTCTGATGCTTTGATGATTGTAGCCTTCCAGAAGAGAGGCTGATCGAAAGTGCGGGGACAACTGTCGTCTTCACCGGACAAACAATCCTCTGTATGAAGAAGGAAAAAAAAGAGACAAGACGAACAAGCAGCAATTCCTCAAAATGTTCAGCAATATGTTAGAAATGGCTGGATGCACAACAATTCATGCAGAGGGTGATGCAGATGCAATGATAGTTGATGCAGCTATTTAATCTGCAAAATCAATCAATCAATATTGTCCTTGTTGGTGACGACACCGATTTACTGGTACTGCTATGTCACCATGCAAATTCCATCAAGCATAGAGTCTTTGACATAAAGAAGACGAAAGCCACACTTGGCGAGAATGTGTGTTCACACATCTTATTTATTAACGCTATACTGGGATGTGACTCAACTTCAAGAGTACAAGGACTTGGTAAAGCCGGAGCACTAAAAATGATCATAAAGAATGCAAAGTTCCGTCAACTTGCACAGGTTTTCAGTGGCAATAAGAACAATCCCAAGGAGGATATCATTGAGGCGGGGAGGAAGCGTTAGTATGCCTCTTTAACTGAGCAGGAAAAGATGATATGAACAGTTTGCGTTACAAACGATATTGTGATAAGGTGAAAAAGGGTTCGAAAGCAGAAGAGGCAAAGAAATTGCCCCCTACATCAGCTGCTGCTAGATATCATAGCTTGAGAGTATTCTTCCAAATTCAGGAGTGGAAAGGAGATGTGTCGGGCCTTGAGCCATCCGAGTGGGGATGGGAAGAAGTTGGGGGACAGTTGTTGCCAAACACAACAGACCTGCCGGCGGCACAAAGCAAATTGCTTGAGATGTTCAGATGTGAGTGTAAAACAGGGTGCAGCACACTTCGATGCACATGTCTGAGGCATGGCCTTCTCTGTTCTTCTGCCTGTAGCAACTGTGAGGGTCTTAGTTGCACAAACATTGAAATACTTATAATGAGTGATGTCGATATTGACATTGACAATGAAGATGAAGACTAGATGACAAGAAAAGGATCTAGTTAAAAGCCGTCGGTAATTGTGAAAATGTGAATGTTCCCATGATAACATTACAAATGCAAAATAAATAGCTTATTAAGCTAGCTTAACCCTGAAAACAATGACTGGATTACTATTTACCAGGTTGTGAGTGACTAAGACATTTAAATGCTGTATAATATATTTATACGCATTGATATGCTGTGTCTGAAACGTTCTATTGCTAGATGTTCTCATTTCAATTGGCAATTGCTGTGGATAATTTGCATATTTCCCATGATGCAATGCCTTTTATTGTCTTAAAACCATATTCGTTGGTTTTCTTGACCCTAAGAACATAGGGTTAGACTCATAAATGGTCACAACTGGATGATTTTTCACGAAAATTACAAATATCCCAAATTGACCCAAAAATCGGCAAAAATTGGTGATTCATTTGCATATTATCCATAATGCAACATATTTTTTCTCGTTAGGAATGGTTTCATTGGTTTCTTGGATACTGAAAACATATGATTAGACACCTTGATTGACTTATTCGGATGATTTTTGACAAAAGTCATTGTTTCCCTATATTTGGCTACTAATTAGCATAAATTAGCATAAATTAGCATATTTGACCCCCTTCCCCTATTTAGATTCCTTGAGATTCTTAATATGGTTTTTAGGGGGTCATTCCTGAATGAATACAGGTGGAATCGTTTCTTTTGCAATTTGTGGTGGGTCAAGCCCTAAAATGAGCTAGATTGACTGGTCTATTATTATTGTTATATGTATGTCCATTTTCGGCATCTGTTTTTAACATTTTGTACGTTTTAAACAGAATACTATTTTCATTTAAAGATATTATTTTCATCAAATATTTTATCATTATTATTTTTCTTTGAATGTACATTGGTATAGTTCCTAGTTCTATATATATAATTGAAAAAATAGTGACAAAAGAAGAAATTGTTTATCATGTACAAATTCTCCTTTTGCCACAATGTTTTCAAAAATCGTCAGCTGCAGAGGCGTCATAATACGTCTATAAGTAAAGATGTTTTTTATAGTGTCACTTGTGACTTAAAAGACACCTTTGTCCTGAACACTTTTACTTCCCGAGTCTTAAGTTGTCCATGCACCACGCAGACAGACTTTTGGTGCCATTATGTAACTAGCCGGTGGCTACCCATCCGACCCTTCCACAACGGACCCCCCATGTCACCACTTGGAGTCGAACCTTCGACTTGCCACTCCCGTATCGCATATCTTAACCAGTAGGCTATCGAGTCGGTAGAAGGGAAAGGGGTAAATGAAAACACTTTACAACTGGATGTTACAAGATGGTGGTAGTTTTCACAAACTAGCGCACCGATTTTCGAATGTCCTTGGCATTTTTCATTTGGTGGAGAGTGTGTGTGTGTGTTGAGTCTGAAAATGCATCATTACACAAAGGTTTCTTGATAATCATGTAGGTTTCCCGCAGAATGTCACCAACATCCTACTGAAATAAGTATTATTCAGCATTTGTGTATTGATTCCTGGTAAATTATAGCGGAAATACAGAGATGTTTTCAATTTCCGATATTTTAATAACAAAATGGGTTTAGTTCCAAAAAGTGGTTCTTGATATACCATTCGGCGAATCTGGATCTAAAGCAACACGAAGTCAGTTTGGTGCGCTAGCACCCGGCATGCATCAATATGTAGCCCAATCCATCTATCTCGAACAATAGGCACGCCCAATCGAGGACTGGAGCCAATCTGTCGGCCCAAACTCCAATATCTAGATATATAAGTATACCCCACACTAGCAATATAAAGATTTCTTCCCCACATTATCTAGATAAAGATGTCTCTCAATACACTATCTAGATATATAGGTATTTCCGCAACCCACACTCTCTAGATATATAGGTCTTTCCCCAACCCACACTATCTAGAAAAAGAGGTATTCCCTGCAAGATCTACATATAGAGGCCATTCCCTCAATCCACACTATCTTGATGTATTACACCCACCCCACCACTCTTTCTAGATAAAGAGGTCTCCTCCACACTATCTAGATATAGAAGTCTCCCTCGCCCACAAATATCTGGATATAGAGGCATTCCCCCGCCCCACATTATGAACATATAGAGGTCTTTTCCAACAATATCGAGATATAGAGGTCTTTCCATACACTATCTTGATACATATGTCATGCCCCACGCTATCTAGATATAGAGGTGTTCCCCCACATTATATAAATATAAAGGTATCCCCCCTGACACCCTTTCTAGATAAAGAGGTATTCCCCCACATTATCTAGATATAGAGGTATCCCCCTGACACACTCGTGTTCCCCCACGTTATCTAGATAAAGAGGTCTTCCCCCACATTATCTAAATCTATAGGTATACTAGATATAGAGGTATTTCCTCAAATTATTTAGATAACGAGATATGCCACCGACAAACTTTCTAGATAAAGAGGTCTCCCCCAACACTATCTAGATATAGGGCTCTCCCCCGCCCACAACTATCAAGGTATTTACCCAACACTATTACGATACAGAGGTTTTCCCCCAATACTGTCTTGATAAAGAGGTATCACCCACTCACCCACTCACTATAAAGATAAAAAGTTCTTCCCCCATTATCTAAATAAAGACGCCCCCGACCGAAACATGCACCATGCACACGCTGTATAATATAGACGTACCCCCCCCTCCCCCCCCCCCCCCCCCCCACACACTGACTATCGAGATAAAGGGGGTTTTAAGGTTAGGGTATGAAAGTTATAGTTACTTCTTTCTGATGCCGAAGCAACCACTGTTTCTACATGGTGCAGCCGGAAACTCATTTGCTAAAGAAAATTATTCAGGCCATAATGCCAATCACTACAGCAGTGGTACACAAGGCTGGTACTGACTTCTATAGAATAAATGGATGCCTTTAGAAAATATGCCTATTTTAGCCCTGGAGCAAGTCATACGCACATCATTTAATTTCCCCTCAACATCAGTGAGGCTAGCACGTATTTGTACTTTGCGTTCCGCTTTACCGACATTCGTATTACGAGGTGGTCGGAATTCAAAATTCTGATACGTATGTCTTTACTTCAACCTTTATTCCTAAAAATACGTCAAAATAAAACATTGGACAACTTAGACTGGACAAGGTCTAAAATCATCTACCGTTCGGATTTTATCATCACCATAACACTACCACTTAAACACTTTTAGTACACTATGTCGTCGTTTTATTCTGAAGATAATGTTTATGATAATGTTAACATTATTTTATACCACTAAATGAAATAATTATTGTTTATAATTTCTCCGTTTACAAATACAATGACGTCATTAACAACCCAAAACGTCAACAGATTTCTCGTACGTTCTATAATAAAAAGGTTGAACGCCTTTCAAAGACAATACATTGACTTGAAAAAACCTGTTATCCTTCAACAGGACAATATATCCTACTATCTTGAAGCTAGGACTACCGAGGCTATCCATTGGCTATTCATTTCGACTAAATTCGCTGTACGCTGTGACGTCGCGATTTCTGCGTCATCTGGAAAACAAATATTATCTTTAACAGGTGATGTTTCAAAAATGATTACGTCATTCGCAACAATAGTTTCCCAGAATTTATATGAAAAACTCTGAAACTATCAGGCGTTAAATATATTTGCATCTCTTGCTTTTTCTAAAAGTTCTAAAACTTTTTGAGCCCTCTTGTTTACTAGTATGTGATATCCTCCTAAAGACCCAGTCAAGCTTGGATTGCGACAATTTGCAATTGTCAAGGTCGTGCAAACAGGTCAGTCTCAGAGCTTCGCAGGGCCTAGAGCCCAAAGCAGTCGTAATTGACAGGTATAAAACCTTTGCGGCGACCTGTTGCAGATAGTAAATATGTATCACAACCCGACAGGCCGTGCATAACCAACAATCCATCTACTAAGCTATGTTGTGTAACAGTAGCTTTTATGTCAATAACGGATCTACCATGAATCGGCGATTCCATGATTATGTGACTGGTTAACTGTCGCTCAAAGTAGTGTCGAAGCATAAGGATGAATACGTCGGTGTCATCTGCAATCACTGACACGTGGAATGAGTCGCAACGGTTATTGCTTGTTGAACAATGATGCAGTCTTCTTCTTCATAAGATATAGAAATGTCTTCCCGGTGAATCACCACTCCCCCATAACTTATCTCAACAGGTTTGTTATTACTGCTAGTGAGGACAAGTTTGTTAGTCATTGTGTAGCCTCGATGGAAGATAGTGTCTCTGGTCAGCCCTTCACAGATAGTTTCCATCAGCTGTGATTGTCAGGACAATTTTCTGTAAGGGTAGAGGTGTATCTAGAGCCAGTCGATGTTCTCTGCTTGCTTCTGTTGTTCTAGTGTGCCTGGTCATATGCTTGGTACTGAAATCATGGTACCTGTCGAACACGTTAGAAGTAAGTTTCTGTTGGATGAACTGTTTGAAGTTCAAAACAGATTTGCGGACTGTCCCATTCTCCGGCCAGTGTATCACCCAGAGACAGCTGAACCATCTAACACCCTACATCTGACTTTGGGTAATACGTTTATTGATGACATCTCAACTTGTAGGTGCTTCATCAACTGTGCCTTAGCCTTTCCCGTGCTCCTGTCACCCAAGTCGTTGAACAGCGATGTGGGCACCGAAAATAGCTCATACGGTAGTAATGTCTTGATATCTATTATGTCACGGTTGCTAGCCTGGAGTCCTATGACTCGTGAAAAGAGAAGGGCGGTATTGAACAACTTAACTTTACAAATATTCACACGCTTCTGTGTTACTTGTTTTGTCAACGTCTTCTTTGATATAGGATTGTAGAAACCATCTGGCCAAGAATCCTTGAATTCTTCCATTTGTTTGTAACGGTGGCCACTGTTTTATCCACGTTCACTGAAACAGATGCCACTCGACCACTGACAATATTCACTATCTTGTCTGCTTCGCTGCAGGTGGACAGAGGATCGATTATCCGATCTAACTGTTGACGAATGGTTGCCCTGTCAGCTGCGTCCGCTGCAAACCTTGATTTCCGCTCCTCTTTGTGGGTGTCCTGTCTTAATGTATGATCTGGGACACTCATAAGGGCAATGCCATAATCAGCTTGCTTCGAATTCATAGACGAAGTCCCCATGTGTTCAGAGTGTATGGTCGCAATGTTATTCCAATGATTCCTCCATGACGAAGACCATATCTCATGGGGGTGGTTTATATGTGTCACTCCAGATGCCGTTCCATACACCTGGAATGTGGTACATGACATGTTTACCTTTCACGAATCTATCTCTGACCTATGATGGTAATCCTTCCATTGACCGAAGGTAATATAGCCCATATCGTGCACACTTGACATGCCCGCTGACAAAGAAGTAAGGCATCATCTGTTAAACAGCCTCTAGATGAAGTGACCAGTCACATTCCCTCAATGCTCTGATGTACTGCATCAGGATGAAGACTGGTTTGATAACCACATCGATACACAACTTTGCCGTTATGTTGCTTGCCACATCATCAAGGCATAATATGAGTTAATCATAACTTGCCATGTTTTAATCCTACGCAGCAGTTCCTCAGCAACAATGCGAAGGGGCGCGCACATTATGTAGGAACTTCTTTCTAGACAATGTATGATGTACTGCATCACGATGTATACGGATTTGATAACCACACTGATTCACAGCGTTGCCGTTCTGCTGCTTGCCACACCGTCAAGGCATCAGATGAGTTCATCATAACTTGCCATGTAATCGTCATTTACAGTCCAACGCAGCAGTTCCCCAGCAAAAATGCGAAGTGCGCGCACATTCTGTGGGAACTTCATTCCAGACAACATTTTCGCAACCCCCGAAAATGCTTCATTCATGACCTCTGCGAGAGGTTTGACTGCGGCCATCTTGGTGTTATGCAAATCAGACGAAATGCCCAAAGGTGACAGGGTGTTATCAAGCGAATTCTTATTATGTATGTACCCAGTGACCCATTGCAACCCAAAAACATTGTATATACTCGACTTCCAGGTTAAGCTAGTTGGCTGCTGGATTAAGATGTACGATTGGTTTAGGAATCGCATGACTTGCTGCACTTACTTGCACGACAACTCTCTAGGTAAAACGACCAGTGGTTGATCGTATGGCATTCATAGGACCAGTTAATTGTGCGACTCTCTTCGACTGCCAGTGACGACTAGTCGTACTTTCTGTTGAGACCTCCTGCATCCACTTTGATCCAATACAGGTTGTGTAATGCTCAAACACATGTTACGACCGATTTGGGCTTTTGTTAGTGGTTGACACTGTATGCGACTGCGTAAGTCTGGTTGCCGATTTCCTCCGATTTCTTTCAATTAATAAAAGGTCGTAGGATATCGTTAAATGGTCATAAGTTGACCATTGAACGACCAACTCAGGCCGGCCGTAGGTAAGTGTACGATGATACGCGACTTCTTATTACGATGGCCTATGACCAAATATAACTTCAAAAGACCAGTCCCATATAGTGAGGCCTATTTAAAAACATTTAAATAAGGTACATGTACATTGTTAAATGTATACAAAGGTAAAATAACATAGTATTTATTGTTCACGGACTTATTAGCAAAGTTACCTAACCAGGACAGTTCATTGTACCGGAGGAATATAATTAGTTAAAACCAACAACGTTATATTTACTAAAGCGTTAATGTTTTTCAACTATTCGAACAACTGTATTGAAAACGTAATATCAAATTGCAGCAAATCGTGTGACTGGTCATATGTACTCACTGTGAATTGGCGACTATGCATATGAAGTCACTGATAATCATGCGATTATTTGGTTAGTCTGCTTACAATCATCGAAATACTTTCAGCAATAATTGGTTGTTGATGGCCGTGCGTTGATCGCAAGCATATTGTGACTAGCGTTTACAATCTTTAAGTGTTTGAACTAGTTGTCTTTAACATGCTATCAGTGATCGCAGACCATTGAAGTCGGTTGGTGGTATTCGATGTTACAAGTGAAACCATTTGCCGACCAAACAGGCATCAACAGGTTTTAACCTGTCTTAAAACAGCTAGCGACTGGTTGTGTAATGGTTACTGTAAGTTTTGCAACCAGTTGTCGTCTGAAAAGTCCGCACCTTAACGACGTAATGAAGTAGTCTCATCTGATTGTACAATTTTCACGATATTGCGAATATTTTTATATGACAGGGTCATATTGACTGTGTTGGTGGCCTCGGGAGCGTTATATAAAAAAGGCAAAAGATATGCAAAATCTGATCCGAGTGACCCCATATTACCAATTACTAAACATGAACTGCATTTGTTGGAAATTCATATGCATATACAATGTTCACAAGTGTTCGTTTTTGACTCCACGTGAAGCATTTTGGAGCTCGACCTTGGTTTGATGGAGATAAATGATTACATTTTACGAATATTTGATATAAAATGTAGACATGTAGAGTGTTAAAATAAAATTATGTTCATATGCAATATACATTAAAGGGGACACTATATTGTTTCTGAGGCAATCTAAGTGACACTAGCTACATCGCATTTTCCTGTGGTGGTTAACATTCCGTATCATGTTAATCAAATCCATCTTAACATGTATACGTAACTGGTATACCAAGGTGGTCAAAGCATTCTTCTACAATTGTACTTTTGGCGGGGGTCTCAATTGAATTAGTTAACGTGTTAATACCTAATACTAATACCCCATTTACCATCTCACGAAATGTGATTAACGTGAACAGATGAACGCATCTTTCGATGTGTCCTTCTCGGACTCTTCGTACAATCTTGTTCGTGTGTCTCGAAGAACACCAAGGAAAAGTTTAAACTGTTTAAAAATAAAGGAAACAATTGCTTGAACTTTCATGATTATTTCTTGATTTTTTCCATGTTTTTTCGGTCGCACCAAGATTTGAAAAGTAAAGCGGTTGTAATCTTGAGGGCACATTGACTTACTTGGACTTTTATTTCTATGTGTACAACAAAAGACGCCTGCATCAATGAAAAGAAAGTAGAAGATGTATTATATCATCAAAGCATATTGACTGTGGGTTAAGAAATGAGGGGACGGAAGGAGATCGATCATGCTTGACCAATGACTGCTGCCATAGGGGATCATACTGTTTGATGTGGGCAATTGATTATATACTTGTCGCCGTCTTATTGATGGCTACCTTTTCATGAGGTGAAGCACAGTTTCAGCGTATACACTAGTAGACTGAATATGAGGAAGCTAATGAGGCGTTCTTTGAAGTTGACAGATCGATAACTGAAGGAAGAACGAGCGCCGACAGCTGTGCAAATACTTTAGAAATAACGTAAGGCTGCCGAACGGTTCGCAACCTTTGTCGATTGATCGTTGATTGATATGGTTTCTCACCTGTTGCTGATCAACAGACGTACATGATCGAATATTTTCAGTTCGAGCTGCGACACCTTGGTCGGTAATGCCGGGGGCTCTCAACCCAGTGTCGTGAGCTCGAAACCCTTCTTGGTCATTCGGTCTTTCCGATAACTGAACCAAGTTAATATGACTGACGGCATTCATTTGTCTTCCTCCAAAAGGCTAAATAAAGTCTACGTGGGAAGGTAGTCAGTGGCCGACAGAGTTAGTCCCACCCTCGATTTGGTGTGTCTATTGTTTGAGGTAGATGTATTCGGACGCCTATTAATGCACATGCTAGGTGCAGATGCTCGAAACTGACATCGTGTTGCATAATATCCCGATGAGCCGACATGGGGCAGCCTGTTGCTATGCCAAGCCGGAGGTTGGATTTCCCGACAAAGTCCCGACTTTGCACCCTTCTTATTTAATTCGAGTCCCTGCCTCTCTCCCTCTGGCTCTTTCTTTCTCTCTCACTATCTCTGTCTCTGTCTCGCTCTCTTCTTCTCTCTCCACCCCTCCTCTTTCTCTCTCTATCTCGCAATCGCACTCTTCCTCTCGCTCTCGCATTCTCTGTCTCTCGCACTCTCTCTGTCTCTCTATATATATATCCATCACTCTCTCTATCGCGCTCTCTCTCTCTATCTATTGCTCTTCCTTTCTTTCTCTCTCTCTCTCTCTCTCTCCCCCTCTCTCTCTATTTCTCTCTCTCTCTCTTTCTCTCTCACTCTCTCTCCCTCTCTCTCTCTCTCTCTCTCTCGTTCGCTCTCAATCGTTCTCTATATATCACTCGCACTATGTCTGTCAGTCTGTCTGTCTGTCTGTCTGTCTGTCTGTCTGTCTGTCTGTCTGTCTGTCTGTCTGTCTGTCTGTCTGTATGTCTGTCTCTATCTCTTTCTCTCTCTCTCTCTCTCTCTCTCTCTCTCTCTCTATCTCTCTCTCTTTCCTCTTTCTCTCTCTCTCTCTCCCTCTCCCTCCCTCTCTCTCTCTCTCTCTCTCTCTCTCTCTCTCTCTCTCTCTCTCTCTCCCTTTATTTTTCTCTCTCTTTCTTCATGTCTCTCTGTTTATCCCCCTCTCTTTTCATCTATTTGTGTCCGTCTGTCTGTCTGTCTGTCTGTATGTCTGTATGTCTGTCTATCTGTCTGTCTGTCTGTCTGTCTGTCTGTCTGTCTGTCTGTCTCTCTCTCTCTCTATTTCTCCCTCTCTCTCTCTCACACTCTCTCCCTCTCTCTCTCTCTCTCTCTCTCTCTCTCTCTCTCTCTCTCTATTTCTCTCTCTCTCTTTCTTCATGTCTCTCTGTTTATCGCCCCTCTCTTTTCATCTATGTGTGACTGTCTCTCGTTCGCTCTCAATCGCTCTCTATATCTCTCTCGCGCTATGTCGCTCTCTCTGTCTGTCTGTCTGTCTGTCTGTCTGTCTGTCTGTCTGTTTGTCTGTCTGTCTCTCTCTCTCTTTCTCTCTCTCTCTCTCTCTCTCTCTCTCTCTCTCTCTCTCTCTCTGTCTCTGTCTCTCTCTCTTTCTCTCTTTCAAGGGTTGTCTATTGTGTTAAGTGGCTACAATATTGTTTTCGTCTTGTTCGTCTGTTCGTCACACGTTGATTTACAACGTCTTCAAATTGCATAGGGTTAATTGAGTTTTCCTTTGCCGATTAATACCTAAATCCCTTTCATCAAGAGACTATAACCTGCACAAGATGATTGAAATCCATGCGGAGCTGACCACTACTGTTACATGGGTCATTGGGTCGAAAGTCAAGGCAACGGCGGCTGTAAATTTCAAATTGGTTTATGATAAATCTATCATGAACTCTTTAACCAAGAGTCTTTAAACTTTAGAAGATGATTTATAACGTGAACACTTACACCATCTGGTTGAAATATGGTCAACGTTGGATTGTAGCCGGCTCATAGGAAATAATATTATGTGGGATACACGTTCGAACAAGTTAGTGAAGAAAGACAGGTTTATATGAACTTGCCGCCGTGATATAGCCGAAAACAGTTTCAATGAGGGCGTTAAACTACAAGCAAATAATCAACTACACAACAACAAGTCTTACGTGCGGGAAGAAATAGTGAAATTCCCCATTCATTTTATAAAGACACGGGAGGGAAATACCCTTTTCTTTACAGATGTATATGAACATGGGGAAGTACCTGTTTGAACCTGAGATGATACCCCTTCAATAGGTTATATGATATCGGGGGATGAATACATGGACGATTTCAAAATGTCAAACATTTATTCAAATCACAGGGACGTGCTCCTCTAAAAATAGATATGACCCTATGCATTTATTTTAGAGGAGCTCGTCCCTGTGTTCAAATCAATACAATTATTTTGCAATATCGTGTTTTGTGCATTTACTCTTTTTTTCAACATTCGGTGAATATAATATAATAATTATGCATTCATGTTAATTCTCCCAAGTCTTACCAAGAAATTTCCATTTTTGTTCGCTGAATGTTTGCTCTAAAGTAAGAAAAGGGGTGTTTAAACGGATGCCCTTGAAAAATTAAAATATCTAGGTTATGCATTTACTTAACAATTTAGTACAGGTGTGAAGTTAATATTTTTTGTCTCAAATATTCAAAAAACATATTGGCATCTCTCTCTGTCTCTGTAACTTTGTCTGTCTGTCTCTATCTCTTTGTCTTTCTCTCTCCGTCTTGATCTGTCTTTCTCTCCTCTCTTTATTTTTCTCTCTACCCCATATATTGTTTTCTCTCTCTCTCTCTTTCTCTCTCTATCTCTCTCTCTCTCTCTCTCTCGCTCTCTATCTCTCTCTCTCACTCTCTCTCTCTCCTCTCTCACTCTCTCCATCTCTCTCTCTCTCTCTTCTCTCTCTCTGCATCTATCTCTCTTTCTTTCTCTCTCTCTTCTCTCTCTCTCTCTCTCTCTCGTCATGTCTCTCTCTCTCTTTCTCCCTCTCTCTCTCTCCCTCTCTTCATCTCTCTCTCTCTCTCTTTCTCTCTCTCTCTCTCTCGTTCTTTCTCTCCTTCTATATAAATATCTATATATATATATATATATATATATCTATGTATGTATGTTTTTCCCTCCATATCTCTCTGTCTCTCTGTCTCTCTTCATCTCTCTTCCTCTCTATGTGTATGTTTCCCTCTCATTCTGTATTTCTCTCTCTCTATCTAAATCCCCCTCTCTCTCTATGTCTATCCCTATATCTCTCTCTCTCTCTATATTTTTCTCTCTCCCTCTCCCTCTATATATCCTTCTTGCTATGTCCATCTTTATCTTTCTCCCTCTCTCTCATTCTCTCTTTCTCTCTTACTCCCTTTCGAAGAAAAGGCTAGCTATACTACTCGCCCCGGCGTCGGCGTCGGCGTCGGCGTCGGCGTTGGTGTCACACCTTGGTCAAAAAATTACAGATATTGCTTTGAAACTTACAACACTTATTCAACACCATAACCTCTATCAACAGACAAGAGAACATAACTCTGTCGAGGTTTTTGTAAGAATTATGGCCCATTTTTTACTAAGAATTTTGGTTAAGTTTTTTGTACCAATTCACTTTTTTTCAAAACCATTACAGATATGGATTCGAAACTTACAACACTTATTCACCATCATTACTTCTATCGACAGACAAGAGTACATAACTCTGTACATAACATACACAGGCCATTTTTGCCCTTAAATTTTGGTGAAGTTTTTCATACTACCCCACTATTTTTCAAAACCATTAGTGACTTAGCTTATACATTTACAATCATTATTACTCATCATTACCTCCATCAACAGACAATGGTTCATAACTCTGTCAAGTTTTGTTTAAGAATTATGGCACTTTTTTTATTTATAATTTTGGTTAAGTTATTCATACCAAATCAATTTGTTTTCAAAACAATTACATATATAGCTTAGACACTTCAAACAATATTTTAACCATCATTACCTCCACCAACAGCCAAGAGTGCATAACTCAGTAAAGGATTTTATAAGAATTATGACTCTTTTTCGACTATCACCCAAAAACGTTTTGTTTGATTGGCAAGCACAAAAAGGTCTATCTCGCTCACTCTCTCTTTTTCTCTTTCTTTCTCTCTCTCTGTCTCTGTATCTGTCTCTGTCTCTCACCTCTATCTCTCTCTCTCTTTTTTCCCCTCCATCTCTCTCTCTCTCTCTCTCTCTCTCTCTCTCTCTCCTTCTCTGTCTCTCTCTCTCTCTCTGTCTCTCTGTCTCTGTCTCTGTCTCTGTCTCTCTGTCTCTGTCTCTGTCTCTGTCTCTCTGTCTCTCTGTCTCTCTGTCTCTCTCTCTCTCTCTCTCTCTCCCTCTCTCTCTCTGTCTCTCTCTCTGTCTCTCTGTCTCTCTCTCTCTCTCTCTCTGTCTCTCTCTCTCTCTCTCTCTCTCTCTCTTTCTCTCGCCCTAGGTATCGGCTTTCGAAACTCATCTCCTTGTATTATCCTTATTTTCTTGCTTTCTCGAGCCAGTACGCCATACAACGATATTTCCAGGCAAATTACTACCTCCCAGCATTTATAAGTTTTAGTACTTTTTGATGGAGGACGATTAATGCTAGTCATAACGACTTTTATCGGTGATCAGAACTTATAAATTGCCGAGCCATGGTTCGAACTCACTGTCCTTAGATTGATGGCCAGTGGCATTACCGACGAACTATTTCGGCTCGAAGAAAGGTAAAAGAACACGCAATGTAGAAAGTATAGTGTCGAAAGGTAGGTCACTGGAGAGTCACCCTGACATAAGTTAATAAAGCAGATTGGATCTGATCGCCGTTTCAACAGTATTTTACATGACCACGTGTTTCCTGGCTTTGTCGCATTAATTCTTCACACAGTAAACACTCCGCATGGTATAAACTCTCACATTATGTTAATGATTTATATATCATTTTACAATCCGCATGGTATAAATTCTTAAATTATGGTGATGGTTTATATATCATTTTACCATATGCATGGTATAAATTCTCAAATTGTGGTGATGGTTTATATATCATTTTACAATATGCATGGTATAAACTCTCACATTATGTTAATGGTTTATATATCATTTTACAATATGCATGGTATAAATTCTCAAATTATGGTTTATTTATCATTTTACAATATGCATGGTATAAACTCTCACATTATGTTAATGGTTTATATATCATTTTGCAATATGCATGGTATAAATTCTCAAATTATGGTGATGGTTTATATATCATTTTACAATACGCATGGTATAAATTCTCAAATTATGGTGATGGTGTATATATCATTTTAAAATATGCATGATATAAACTCTCACATTATGTTAATGGTTTATATATCAATTTACAATATGCATGGTATAAATTCTCAAATTATGGTGATGGTTTATATATCATTTTACAATATGCATGTTATAAATTCTCAAATTATTAGTCGCCGGGCAGAAGCCCGCGACTTCTATTTTTAATAGGTTTTCGGAAATCACATGGGAGGGGGAATTATTATTAGAAAGGAACACATTTAGATGTCTTTAACATATTACAATTGTGTTTGTTTAAAAACACTAAGTAATGACACATCTAAAATGAAATAAATATTGCGATGTTTTAGGTATTTTCAGTTTCTTTTTTTTGACTCGCATTTATGTTTTTTTGTTTTATTTACGAAGACAAAACAGTCCCTATTAGCTAGACTGGTATACTTTTTTTTACACTATATACTACATCTACTCAAAAGGCGATAACTACAAACCTGTACGTCGTAGTCTTATTTGTTTACATACGCGCACCTGCTTGAAGCGTGACTCGCGAATACCAACTGCGTAGATCAATCTCCTTTGCAGAGAGCCGTCTCTTTACACTCACTCACAAACAGTAAATCGTATGTGATTTAAAATGTTTATTTGGTTCGAAAAAAATGAAGAAAAGAACAAACCGCGATAAAACAAGTTTTAATAGAAAAATTACTTTGAACGAACACTCTCTGCCTATAAAGATTTTCAAGAACGACACCTCTGCGAATAAGAAAGAATCGGGTCTTTCGTACAAATTAGTTCGTCCTTGCCAATTTTAAATGTGTTATTTAATTCCCTAAAGGCATATTGCTTCCGATCTGCATATTGTTATGCATCATTGACACAAGGGCGCTCATCATAATATAATTTTAAAACATGAGTAGTTTGTTATTTTCGTTATAAAAAAGGAAGGAAAGAATTAAAATAAATTAACATGCTGTAGAGCTCAGTTTATGTTCTAAATTAAGTTTTAATTATACAACAATTTCAATGAGATTTAACTGTTTAGTTGATGTTATATTTCGAAGGTGGTCTAATTTATAAATATTGGACTACATTTCAACATTTGTTAAAGTATGATATAATTAGGATGCCAAGCTAATATCATTTTGAGAAAAAGAGAAAACTCATGTCTTCAGCGATTTAACCCTTAACTCATTGTTTTAAAAGTAGATTGCTGCAAAGGTGTCCACTGTTGACTTTAATAGAGGAAAGGTAAAATGACGTGCTATTGCATGCAAATCCTAAATTGTCTGTTTTGTGGTTTTATTGAAAAATAATAAAATTCAAATATTCTGACAAACATCTTGAAAAGTGTATGTGGAATTCACAAATCTTATAATTATTCCTTAATGAAAGCACTGTATACATACTAAGACTAAGGATTGGCAAGATTTCTCATTTCCATTACTGTTTATGATCAATAATTAGTTGGTTGTGTGTATGGTCAACCTACTTTGGAATGGAGATTGATCATAAACAATGAAAGGCTTCAATTATCATTCACTTCGTTGACAAAATAATGCAAGTTATGATACATTTTCACTTGACCCCACCCCTGATGTTCCAATATGCCCCTCAGTTGATAACTGTTTATTCAACTACTATAATGTTAGTGTTATGTATAACTGCACTATGAATATCCGGCGACATTGATGCGTTGCATCAACTTTCTCTTGTAGTGATGGTTTATATAACATTTTACAATATGAAGGGTAGCAATTAATTTCATAGCATGTACAGCTCAATACCACACGCGCGATGTTGCTGTCGATGTAGAGGTTGACTCTTATTTATTGTACCTTATACAATAATCTGTTACTTATTCACTCAGTTATTACTTATTCACGTTTTAACAAATTATATATCAGGGATGTAGATCTACGTCCCTGGATATATGTACATTCGAATGGCAAGCAAAATAACCCCACCGTTAACCCATTGGGCAGACATTCACTGACTATAAAGCATGATTAAGATCCTGTCGCAGCAGCTTAATATCGTTAAAATATATCATGTGATGTATCCTGATGTACGCAGATATCCACCAAAAATACTTACGGAGATGCATTCAATGAGGGCGAGGTGTCTTGTCGTCATTGCAGTGAATGGTTGGCATATCCGATGTTTTTATTTAGTATAAAGTCGTATTCTAGGCATATATTGTTCTCTGTATATGATTAGCATTCATCATTCGATGAAATAAACAATACTTATTTTGATAACAATTATTTTAAATCTTATCATTAGTATTTATTGTTTGCATTATACAAATTCTGTTTATAGAACTAGGTTGTCGTTTAATGTAAAGTAAAACGTATACACCTGAATAATGTAAGTGTCGAATATCATGGGTAAGGGTTAACCTTATTCTTACACTGGGTAACTATCGACAGATCTCTAAATGTAGATTTTTAAAGCATAATTAAATCTCTTTATCCTTTGTTGACTTTGAATACACTCATATATTACAGCATAGTATTTAACTGATTTGGACTTTTATGCAAATGTGCATATTATAATATTTTGCAAGTATTTTCATCAGAACTTAAATTGTTTTATGCAGAAGCAAATGGTAGGATAGATTGCACACCGTTTAAGCTTGATTTCAAAACGCGTAAATCATGATACTATTTGTATCGGCTCAAAGGTCAGTTCAGGTTGATAGTGACGAGTAATAGTTTTAATCAAAGCGCTGAAAGCGCTGATGGTATAGGGGGCATATGTAAGTTGAAAACATATGGCATAGATCATATGGACAAACATTGTTGAAACAATGAAACAATGACCTTTAAATAAACCAAACCAAAAATGTTTGAAGCAACACATATTGCCTGCCAATAACATATACCTCAGTTGTCAAAGTTTTACCCTTTTCTTGTATAAACAAAATATCGAAGGACAAAAGATTGACAAAAAAAACCCGAGCAGCTACCCTTAATTAAAATATTTCTAGTTCAGAAATCACTAAAGATCCACAATGTATATTGTAATCATGCTGATAAATGAAAGACGATCGAAAGCATGATAGAGTTATGTTTCTTTTGCACTGCACAATTTCAGCTATGAGTTTCCTATACACCAAGTCTTAAATTGATATATTGGACATATATTGAGACAATAACCGAAGAAATGAAAAAATTGAGTTTACACCTAAAAAACAGATTAGATTTGACGAAGTACAAATCTTGGGGAAGCACTCATTAACGAAAAAGGGAATTTCACGGAACGCATGTGTTGCATATAATAAGGGAGAACATTGAAAGACAAAAATATACACACTCCAAACGCAGCATGCTAAATTTATGGTAATGGTGCACTGCAAATCTGTAGGTCATAAGTTACCTACAAACCAAGTTTGAAATTGATACAATGAAAGTTAATTGAGACAATCGCTGAACTAAATAAGGAAAAATGGAAATAACTGAAAAAACAGACCAGAGTTATGTACCTAGTACTTTGCCGTTCTCCTGATCACACGGGTATAATTGTGACCACTTTGAAATAAATCTGCCATACAGAAACAACGTGTTAACCAATACATGCAATCCATGACGGACGGACGAATGCACATTCAGGCAGACAGCCGGCCGGACGCCGGATTATACCTCCAAGCTTTACAGACGGAGACAACTCAAGTATTGATTACAGAAGACTGGTTCGATGCGTCAAAACACGTCAGCTTAGATTATGGTATTTGTAAAGTATTTGCAATTTAATTGTATCTCCGAAACGGGACCGGACCGTCAAGGTTAATTTTCAAAAACCTATTTAGACTACATTTCTAGTTTATTTGTCAACAGATACATCTAGGACTATATTACACGTTGATGAACGTTGAGTCTTAAATTAACGCAAATGCATATACATTATAATTTTAGTCCCAAAATCGCTAGAAGCTTCTCAATAATAAAATAAATAATGACCTTGCGGTTATAACTCGGATGTGTTGACAAATTCGGCCAAATTTCTTTCCGACGTTTGACAAAAGTCAATGCGACATGCGTCATTCGTCTTTCACCAATGGCTAAGTCTATGTGGAAACGCAGCCAGTTGCTTGGGAAGATTGTTGTGAGGAGTACTGGTTTGAGAAAACCAGGAAATACATTTGTAGGTGAACTGGCCGCCGTGATACGACTGAAGAAATGTTAAAAACGGCGTTAAACCCCAATCAATCAATGTTGAAATTAACTTATCTATAATTTGTAGATTTAATTTCTATTTCCTAGTAGGGTCTATATACAGCGACACATGAGAATATTCAACACAAAACGCGACCTGTTTTACCAACAATTCCCCAGTAGCGGTGAGACCGTTTGTAACATTATTTCATGGCATGTATACACAGTAGGACCTCTCTCTTTGGACGAATTATGTTGTAACAAGTTTGTTTACAGTATTCCTTAACCTTGACCACATAGACTAAATATACAGCAAACAACATTGAACTAAGGCATAACTATTGACCTGAATTAATAAAAGTATGATTTTGAATAGTGATGAAAACATTGTGGAAAAAGACAAACTTGTTGATTATCATTCATCTGTTAAGGTTAGTCAAATGTGTCTAAAAGGGGCAAAGGTTAAAATAATAACTGTAGACAAATGTTTTCGTTATCTAGGTTATAGAAACAAATTGATTCATGTTTCAAAGCATTGTTTGAAAAGGAGGAATTGCTCATTGTCATCAATTGCTCCGTTTACAAATATACTTTCAACATTTGTTTGTAACTAAGTAGCTATAACGGGAACGGTTCAACCCTTTCCCGCTTACAGTCGCTTTTTGACGCATGTGCAGCAGACGGCTGCAGAATTGTTTATCATGACCCATTTCCTCTTTTTCCACAAAGGTTTCAACTATATATTTTTCCCCTTGATGTAAGGCAAAATTGCTCGTAATCATTCATCTCTAGCATGTTATTCAAAATGTGTCCGGAAGGGAGAAAGAGGGAAAGAACGTCCATAGTAAAACGTTTAAATATGAAAAGAATTAATTTGAAACGTGTTTGAAAGCATTGTGTGAAAAGTAGGAATTGCTCATTGTCAGCAATAGCTCCATTTTCAACAATATTTTTTAAATATTCGAACTGTTATAGTATCACGGAAAGGGTTCCGCTTCCATGGGAAGGATGTAACCATTTTCCGCCTACAGACGCTTACAGACGGATGTGCAGCAGACGACAATCGAAAACATTGTGACAAAAGGGGAAATTGCTTTTCGTAGGCAATTTCTACTTTTGCCACTATGGTTTCAACTCCTTTCAATAATTGTATTTACAGTGCTTTGCACATTTCTCTATAAGTCGACTGTTGTAAACTAATGGGGTCACAGAACGGTCGACGTTACCTCACACTACTGACATTGAGGTCAACCATAGTTCAGAGTGAGTTTCATTCATAGAAACTATTTTGTCTCATAAATTTATGCAAGCGGAGGGTTTCGTGATTCGGTCGAACCAATGAAATCGTTGAAAAGGCAGATTATAACCAATCAAAACTCGATTTTGGTGTAGGTATACACATGTGGACTGCGGTTGCAACTTTAATCCGACTTTTCGAAAGCAGCTTCGCTATGAGATAGTGGCGAAACGCCCCTATCCCAAAAATCAGATAAACGACATGCAAATTGATATGACCTTTTCATAATGTTGACTATTTTACGAAAACAGTCTTAAATTTGAGATGCCATAGAATATAAGCGGAGCAAGGAGAGACATTCGAGATTTGGCAAAGTTAGAAAGAGAGAATACTTCTTAGAGCGGGTTTGACATGATGTTGCAGGTATTCTAATCAAATACGCTGTTAGATGCTGTACACAATATTGACGTAATGTGAGCTTTATTCACACCATGTTCGTTTTTAAATTATTTACACTCTACGGATATTGTGTACAGCATTTAACAGCATATTTGATTAGAATACTGCGACATTATGTCCATATTGTGAACAACATTTCACAGCATGTTTGATATTAAAATAACTGCAACATTATGGCTATACATTGTCGAACATTGTACAGCATGTTTGATAGGAATAACAGTCACATAACTAAAATGTGTACAGTATTTTTGCTTAGAATTAATCATCATACTACGTCTAAATAGTGAACATTATTGTACAGCATGTTTGATAAGAATAACTTTCACATTATGTCCAAAGTGTGTTCAATATATTACAGCATATCTGGTTAGCATAACTGTCACACTTCGTCTTAAGTGTGTACAGCAGTTATCAGTGTTTGATAACAAAAACCGTCTCACTACGTATAAATGGTGTACAGCATGTATCCGTGTTTGATAAGAATAACTGTCTCACTACGTCTAAATGGTGTACTGCATCTATCCGTGTTTGATAACAATAACCGTCACACTACGTCTAAATGGTGTACTGCATGTATCCGTGTTTGATAATAATAACCGTCACACTACACACTTAGTCTTTAGTGTGTTTAGCATATATCAGTGTTTGATAAGAATAACTGTCACACTACGTATAAATGATGTACTGCATCTATCCGTGTTTGATAAGAATAACCATCACACTACGTCTTAAGTGTATACAGCATGTATCCATGTTTGATGAGAATAACCGTCACACCACGTCTTTAGTGTGTACAGCATATATCAGTGTTTGATCAGAATAACTGTCACACTACGTCTAAATGGGGTACTGCATGTATCCGTGTTTGTTAAGAATAACCGTCACACTACGTCTTAAGTGTGTACAGCAAGTATCCGTGTTTGATAAGAATAACTGTCACACTACGTCTAAAGTGTACACGTACATCAAGTATCAGTGTTTGATAATAATAACTATCACACTACGTCTAAATGGTGTACATCAGTTATCAGTGTTTGATAAGAATAACCGTCACACTACGTCTAAATGGTGTACAGCATGTATCAGTGTTTGATAAGAATAACCGTCACACTACGTCTAAATGGTGTACAGCATGTATCAATGTTTGATAAGAATAACTTTCTCACTACGTCTTAAGTGTGTACAGCATGTATCAGTGTTTGATAAGAATAACCGTGACACAACGTTTAAATGGTGTACAGCATGTATCAGTGTTTGATAAGAATAACCGTCTCACTACGTCTTAAGTGTGTACAGCATGTATCAGTGTTTGATAATAATAACTATCACACTACGTCTAAAGGATGTAAACCGTTTTACAGCATATTTGATAAGTATATCTGCCACCTTATTTCCATAGTTTGTACATAATTGTACAGCATATTTGATAAGAATAACTGTCACACTACGTCTAAAGTATGTACAACATTTTACAGCATGTTTTATAAGAATACATGCAACATTATGTCTATAGTATGTACAACATTTTACAGCATGTTTGATTAGAATAAATGTCACACTACGTCTTAAGTGTGTGCAGCAATTGACAGCATGTTTGAATAGAATACATGCAACAATATGTCTATAGTGTGTAAAACCTTTAACAGTATGTATAATTAGAATACATGTCACATTATGTATATTGTGTGTACAACAATTGACAGCATGTTTGATCATAATACATGCAACATTTTGTCTATAGTGTGTAAAACCTTTACATGTAACAGTATGTGTAATTAGAATACATGTCACATTATGTATTTCATGTGTACATCAATTTACAGCATGTTTGATTATAATACATGCAACATTATGTCTATAGTGTTTATAACCTCTAACAGTATGTGTAATTATAATACATGTCACATTTTGTCTATAGTGTGTATAACAGTTGAAAGCATGTTAGATGTTGATACAATCAACATAATGTCTATAGTGTGTACAACCTTTAACATTATGTGTAATTATAATACATGCAACATAATGTCTATAGTGTGTATAATCTTTAACAGTATGTGTAATTAGAAAAGTGTCACATAATGTATGTATTGTGTATGTGTTATTAGAATACATGTCACATTATGACCATAGTGTGAACAATATTGTTAAGTATGTTTGGTTAGAAAAACGCCACATTATGTTCATTAGTGTAAAAACGTTTTACAATATGCATGCTTAGAATAATTGTCACAGTACGTAGTGTGTACATGATTTTACAGAATACTGTCACATTTTACAACATGCATGGTGTGATTAAGTGTCACATTACGTCTATAGTATGAACGATTGTATAACATGCATGATGGGAATTATTGTCACAATATGTCTATAGTGTATGAAAGATTATACAACATGCACGATGGGGATTACTGTCATAATATGTCTATAGTGTATGAAAGATTTTACAACATGCATGATGGGATTAAGTGTCACATTACGTCTATAGTGTATGAAAGATTTAACAACATGCGTGATGTGAATAACTGTCTCATTATGTCGATAGTGTGAACAACATTTGAAGACGAGCACATTTGGAATAACTGTCACTTGTTGTATTTATTGTAAAAAACATTTAGCAACTTGCATGCCTGAAATAACTTTCACATTATGTTGATAGTATGTACAGCAATATACAACATGAAAGATTAGAATAACTGTAACATTGCATATCTAGTGTATGAAATATTTTACAATATGCATGATGGGAAAAACTGTCACATTATGTCGATAGTTTGTACCTCACTTTGAAAATATGCATGACGGGAATAACTGTGACATAATGTCGATAGTTTGTACATCATTTTACAACATGTAAGATGAAAATGACAGTCACATTATGTCGATGGTTTGTACATCATTTTACAATATGCATGATGGGAATAACTGTCACATTGTGTCAATAGTTTGTACATCAGTTTACAACATGCATGCGGATCACATTACATCCAAATTATAAACAAAATTAAGCAACTTGAATGATTGGAATAACTGTCATATTACGTCCATATTGTGTACAGCATATTACAACATAGGTGATTGGAATAACTGTCACGTTATATCAATATTGTGTACAGCATATTATAACATGGATGATTGGAATAACTGACTAAATACGTTTGTGTTGTTTACAGCATTTTACAACATGCTTGATTGGAATAACTGACACATAATGTCCATATTGTGTACAGCATATTACAACATGGATGATTGGAATAACTATCACGTTATATCAATATTGTGTATGGCATTTTATAACATGCTTGATTGGAATAACTAACACATAATGTCCATAGTGTGTACAACATATTACAACAAGGATGATTGTAATAACTGTGACAGTATTTCCATATTGTTTACATCATTTTACAATATGCTTGATTGGAATAACTGTCACAGTATTTCCATATTGTTTACAGCATTTTACAACATGCTAGATTGGTATAACTGACACATAATGTCCATATTGTGTTCATCATATTACAACAAGGATGATTGGAATAACTGTCACAGTATGTCCATATTGTGTACAGCATATTACGACATGGATGATTGTAATAACTGTCGCGTTATGTCCATGTTGTGTACATCATATTACAACATGGATGATTGGAATAACTGTCCTGTTATATCCATATTGTGTACAGCATATTATAACATACTTGATTGGAATAACTGACTTATTACGTCCGTATTGTTTACAGCATTTTACAACTGACACATTGTGTCTCCGTGTTGTGTAGAGCATATTACAACATGGATGATTGGAATAACTGATACATTATGTCCGTATTATGTATAGCATTTTACATTACGTCCGTATTGTATATAGCTTACAACATGCTTGATTGGAAATGATTGACACATAACGTCCGTATTATGGATAACATTTTACAACATCCGTGAAGGAAATAACTGTGAAATTAAGTCCGTTTTGTTTACAGCATTTACAACATGTCCATAGTGGCCCTGTCACACTATTGCGTATTAGTTGCGTATGAGAATTCATAAATTAAATTTTATACGCACAAAAAGCCCTTGAAAATATAGAATTGTTCGTATACTAACCGTACTGAACATATGAGTAGCGTAAGAGTAGCGTATCGCCATCGTATGTCCAGCGTATTACCAGCGCAGTCTGCGTATGGCTAGCGAATGAGTAGCGTATGCAATGCGCATGTCCAGCGTACCGCTATCACGTGACAAATTGCCCATATAAGCTGCAGCATTATTGCAGAAGAACTGTAGAAGATCTAGAAACGGGATCCTATATATACACCTTATCAAAACGCTGGCAATAAGCAGGGGATACGCTTCCAATACGCCAAGCATACGCTAGTTGTACGTTATGTATTCGTTACTCAATCGTCAGGCAAACGCCAAGATGTCTATATACGTTGCAGATACGTCAGAAATACGTTAGAAGTACGTTACGCATGCGCCATCAATACGCTAGATGTACGGTACACCTTCATGCCAGCGTATGTCAGCGTATGGCCAACGTACTTGACCTATAAGTAACGTACCTCTAGCGTAACTCAAGCGTTTTCAGCGTAAGCCTTGCGTCTGATTTATGTATAAACTAAACGTCCGAATACGTACACATTTTGTTATGCCAGCGTAACTTTTGCCTAACGTAACCCTAGCGTATGTCAGCGTATGCCAGCGTAAGAGTGATATTTTTCATACGCTGATATACGCTAGTACGATACGCAATAGTGTGACAGTGCCATAACATTAATAACATTTAACATATGTTTGACTGGAATATCTGACACATTACAGCCGTATTGTGCATAGCATTCTAACATCATCTTTCATATGCTTGACTGAAATATCTATCACATTCCGTCGTAATGTGTATTGCAAATTGTACATTACGCACATATTTAAGGGAATCATATAATGTGATTTATAAGGCGTATTTTGAAAAGAATGTACACGAAATTTGCCGGTTTTAGCGCCAAAGTGATTTACCGCTGTCGCGGCGTCATCTTCATAGTTAGGTTTCGACAACAAAGACTTGAGCGTAAGACTGGAAACCAAACTAATAATGTCATATGATATTTAAGTAATTTGATTTTAACTCTACTAGAGAGGACTTTATGAGATAAATCATTTTTATTTGAAGCATATAGTTGAACACTTTGTTGACAAAAGAGAAATTGCTCATAAGACATCTCCCTATTTATTTCAATGCTTTCAAAGGAGTCTTACCAGACCAAGTATGCACACGAGACAGATAACCTACACGCAATCCACCCAGGTGTTCGTCCTTTAAGAAGTGTATGACTAAACTTAGATTTGAATGTCAGATAGTGCCGGTGATTGTAGGGCTCATATATTAGACGTTTATAATATAAGCCACAAGTATTATATCCACAAAACCACATTCGTGTTGCGTTGAGTCTTTGTACAAAGATATAATTATGTTTAAACTTAATAGTTTTTAATGTTCGCATGACATTCATTACCTTGTTTTGTTTATACATTATACTGACTTGTTTTTGCATTGACTCAGATATTGTTTATCTTTTTGATAAGTATCACATTCATAGCTTAACGTATTTGTCCCATTAATTGAGTTGACGGTTTTTATAACATTTGTGTTACTGTTTTGCTTAAGCGTCCAAACATTACATTTGATGTCGACGGCCCTTACAACACTGTTCATTCATTCAGTCATGCACATGAAGATAAATAGTCTTTTTCGATGTCATTAAGAGGTCTTGGAGACAAATGGCAATACATGGTATACTGTTTTCGTCAAAAACTCTTTTAATATGCCTCTAAGGTTATGACATTTTAAACCTACCTGTTGGATTGCAAGATCACATACACGATTAAGATGTCATCTGCTAAATCTACAGCTTTTGTAAACATCTTTAGTTTTGTTTTAGTATGTATAATAACAAAATACTTCTTCTACAGATGTTTTCTGTCATATCAAGTATAATAAGTGTTAATTACTCAGGGCTAATTTTTACATATCCTTGTGCTAAACATGCATGCATTTTAACAATTCCACACATGTGTAAATAATAAGGGTAAACAAAACAATGAATAAGTTCACCAATCTTGGTAAAATGTCCCCCAAGGAACATTTTGCTAAATACATTTTGGCAATTGTCCCTCTTTCTGATTCCGAGCCACCAAAGTTCAAAACAAGCCAGAACTTGTTTACAAGAAGACATTTAAAATGTAAAAAGTAGGGACAAGAACAAAACGAAACAACAGAAGTTTTAACAGATGATGTTTGTGAAATTCTTAAAACCCGTGCCGTAGACCGACATAGGTAATATATCCTGGCCATATATCGACTACCTTCGAAAATAAATGTGCCTAAATCTGTTATAATAAAGACGATAAATAATAACATTAAGTCGAACATCATGAGACAGTCATTGTAAACGGCATGGTTTCGACTAGCAGACGACGTCACTAAACTTAACACTATCCTGATTAGTAGATTATTTCTCCATGCAGAAATAAAAAGTTCCTGGTTTTTCAATGGCTCGGTATACGGACAGACACAGCAGGATGAACGTGTTTAATTTAATATTTATGATGAGATTTCAAGGGTTTTTAGAGGACTCTAGATCAAAACATAAAAAAAAGGTAATTTTGTATCGTTTATGCATATTTTCTGAAATGACGGGAGTGAAATAGGTGTTATACGACTGTAAGATCTTCAACCTACTCAATCACGTTATCTTACTTACATTAAATGCAACAAATTCTGATAGCACATTATAAATTATCACTGAATAAGCTTATATGCTGACAAATACTTTTTTCTCATTGCTTGTTGGTAAAACATCAATTAATAATGATATAACACTCTCCCTCATATGCAATTTTAAGTTGTTTAGTTAAAAAAAGTGTATTGCAAAAGGTTTTTAATAAGGATATATTGGATTAGAATGTTGTTCTAGCATTGACAGCAATGTATTAGAAAAAGGTTTTTAATTAGGATATATTGGACTAGAATTTTAATCCCGCATTGTGAAAGAGAGTAAATATACTCATTGATGGCAATTCCTCATTTCCGCACATTATTCTCAATACAATTGGCTGCATGATGCGTGAAAGGACGCATGCACAGGGTAACTATATAATTGATTTTACCATAACAAAGGTTCATTCCAATTAATGTACTTGTGATTTTTGTATGAAGTTAACCCTTTCACTAAGAAAGGGTTAACTGACATTTGCACGATGTTGGTGTTAACATTGTCATTTGGAGTTGAGAGGATCTTTGTATGCTTCCCCTTTGCATGACAGAAAGGGTTAAATACTACGATAAATAAAACGATATTTATAACTTGCATCAACTTGTTCAAATGTTCATGTGGAGTTGAGAGGATCTTCATATACTTCCCATTTGATGATAACCTGAAGGATAAGCAGTGACGTTCACTGTGGCGTCCCAGGTTAAATCTTTTTTGCTTAACTTAATGCTGAACTTACTGGAAAACAAAACAACTATCAATGTCCTTGAAGGACAAATACTCATGGTCACTGTGGCGTCCCAGGGTAACCAAAATGTGATTTCCTTTATTGAATCTGTTTATTTTATAAATTATTATTGGGATTGTCTAATTTGAGCTTCAAGTGTCTTGTCGTTTAAAATTAGACTTTTCAATCGACAAAGTGCAAAAAAAAAAAATCAAGAATTGTAACGTACCGCCCACTTTCAACGGTGTGTTATGACAACTATTACAATTGCTACATTGTCACGCCCTCTTTTTCGTAATACTTTGTCAACCAATCAATATTTTGCGTCTTAAATTGCAATGACCAATGACAAAGAAATAGTGTGCGGCGGCTAATGATTTTGGTAAATAGTGATACTTATCTGATTGGACAACTTTTAACGCTTTACCTGTTATAAAAAATTAAACACAAAATTATATCTGGGCAATTATAGATAGGGTCTTTGTTATCAAGGGAAAACGTTGCGAGTGGATGTAAATTTGCCCAGGGACACTATATTACATATACATGTGATAAAGTGTCCCTAGTTTGCCCAAAATGAGAGATTTCACCTTCTCACATAATGATTTCAAAAGTAGTAAGTTGCATGGGACTTAAAATGTCATCTGCGCGGGGAATAGAAATAACCATTTTAAAGTAAGATGATATTCGAATATTATATTCCTAAAACCCAGTGAACCATTCGTTTCGGTGACGGCAACGTCTCCTATAGGTGTTGGTATGCAAGACGTTTGTATCACGTACTTAATACGTTTCGCACCAAATTGGAACACTGAAGACGTCTGCGAGACATCTGCCAAACGGTTTTAATACGTATTGGTAACGCAAACCATATGGACACTAAGTGAAGACATATAGAAGACGTCTGCAATACGTGTTTAATACGCATTGGTAACCAAAACCATATGGACACTAAGTGAAGACATACAGTAGACGTCTGCCAAACGGTTTTAATACGTATTGGTAACCCAAACCATATGGACACTAAGTGAAGACATACAGTAGACGTCTGCCAAACGGTTTTAATACGTATTGGTAACCAAAACCATATGGGCACTAAGTGAAGACATATAGAAGACGTCTGCCAAACGGTTTTAATACGTATTGGTAACCAAAACCATATGTACACTAAGTGAAGACATACATTAGACGTCTGCAATACGTTTTTAATACGTATTGGTAACCAAAACCATATGGACACTAAGTGAAGACATACAGTAGACGTCTGCCAAACGGTTTTAATACGTATTGGTAATCAAAACCATATGGACACTAAGTGAAGACAAACATTAGACGTCTGCAATACGTTTTTAATAGCTATTCTCTGTAAGCATTTAAACTTTTTCGGCACGCATAGTCACGGATATTGCTTAAACTTATTCCACATGTTGCCATCAGTGAACTATTTAGAAAAAATAGTGTTAGAAATTCCAAATATTGCCCTGTTGCCATGGAAACAGTGTGCAAAGTTGAGTTTTTGATGAAAAACGCAATATTTACCACTTATTTAAAAAAAAAAGCAGCCATCTCCAATTAAGTGAATTACATAAATAGATAGATGAACATTTGCTTAATCAAACGCAAGAAAAAAACTACGGGGAACATATGATCGTTTTTGCATAAATAAGATTTGAATATACCTCATCACCAAAAAATACAAATTACCTCCCTTAGTTATTTAGAAAAATTAAAAAAACATGAATTACCTCCCTTGGAATTTTAGATTTTTGTTTTATTGGGGTTTTGAGCCGTTTTAACATTATTTCAGTAATATCACAGCATCAATTCACTTGTTTGTGATACCTGGGCAAACAAACCAGTACTATGCAAGGAAATGTACATTGCCCAAGGGTACTCCACCATAATTGGTGCGGGGCACTTTTGGATGGAACCTGTGACTCTAGGTTCATATTCACTGACGCTGAACGTTCGAACCTACATGAACAGATAATTATCAGATGTATAACCAAGGACTTTCCTAATACCATTTGTCAAAATATGGTCAAAGTCGTCTGCTGCATAATTGTCGTATGAGGGAAAGGGTTAAACCCTTCAATTTTTTTGCATACTTTTGCTGTACCTGTACCTGTTTTTATTGGCTAAAAACGAATGCTTTTTTTCCAATAGTATTTCATAAATAAGTTGTCTATCGGGGTTTATGATAGACACTTTTTGAAAGTGTATTCGTGTTTTTTCTTAAAAATATATTATACATTAATACAAATTATGATGAACATTACTTTCACGTATAAAATGCGTCACCCAACTTGACATGTAAAATAATATATCTATAGGTGCTACCTATTTACGAAAAAAACGCAAGATAATTATAAACAAAAATTAAAGAGCATACTTTGGCCATACAAAAGGATTTATAAGTAATTGACTAGACAATAATAATGTTAATGTCATGTGTCTTGCATTATCAAAACATATTTGCAATTCGTATTGCTGTCGTCTATTATTACGAACAGAAAATAATAAAGTAAAGACTTTCAGAAAATCAAGGAATACATTTATAATGAACGAGGTTAAAACATGAGGGCCAAGATGATCCTTAATCGATCACCTGCATTATGGTAAAGAAGCAAATAGATCAGCCCTTTTCTGAAGCCACCTGGTAACTGCCTTTTTCAAGCAGTCAATATGACTGGAACAAATTATGTAAGGGGTCACATTTCTGCTAAACCCTTTCCCTATTAGAGACGGTTTCTGAGGCCTATGCAACGATTTAGGAAAAGATTGTCGCAACAAGAACAATTGCTCCTTATGAGAAAGTTATCCTTTTGCCACAATGTTTGATAAATAAGTATACTTTGAATGATTGAGTCAATAGCTCATGTATAGGAATTTGGGGTCTTTCATGTTGATACCACTTTTTTGCGGGAAACGACGTCGCTCCATTGACGTGACGCCAAGATGAAGTGTAACGGAAATGACGTCACGTCCTTCTTTGGCTACGATACAGTGAAAATTTAGTTTCGGGCATAGAAGGCTATATATGCTGTCGTTTTTTTGACGAACGGGAAAACATATTTCTTATAGATTTCCATTTATTTTTAACTTTTCGTACAAATGTTAGTTCCAGCACTTTAATGATCTTAAATATCGATTTTAAACAAAATGATTAAAAAGACGACAATAATTTTCAATCCGTGTTTTTCTGCTCATTTTATACATACCCAAAATACCGATTTTAAAAAAAATGATTAAAAAGCCGACAATAATTTTCAATCTGTGTTTTACGTCTGCTTTTTATACATATCCAAAATGGCGGCCCCCATGGATTTTTCCAGTTTCATTTCAGAAAGCTTCATGGGTTATTGAAAAAAAAAAAAAAAAAAAAATCTCACGCCCGTTACCATTAAGCGAAAAAAAACATTTATGGTTTTTTTTCGTAATATACTTCTTTATTTGAATCATAACAACTAATGATAACTATGTTTGGAGATTACAATTTTCCATGTTTCATATCACTAACTAATCCTTCTATTTTGATTTTTAGCTCGTCTGAATTTTTTGGGGAAAAAAGACGAGATATTGTCGTCACTTGCTCGTCGTAGTCGTCGTCGGCGGCGTTGGTTAAGTTTTGCGTTTAGGTCTAGGTCACTTACATGAAAACTATCAAACCTAACACTTTGAAACTTGGAAAACTTGTTCATCTAATACTCTTCTTCACATTGTATGCTGAAGATGCTAAGTGTAGCATTTTTTGGGGTAAAAAACATCATTTTTGATGTATTTTTGTCGATTTTGAGAATTGGACATTGTTGGTTAAGTTTTACGTTTAGGTCAATTACATAGAAACTATCAAACCTAATTCTTTGAAACTTGTTCGTCTAATACCTTTCTTCACATTGTATGCTAAAGATGCTGAGTGTTGTCTGTTTTTTTATGTAAAAAACATAAATTTTGATGAATTTTGGTTGATTTTGAGAATTGGCGGTGTTGGTTAATTTTTGCGTTTAAGTCACATACATGGAAACTATCAAACCTTGATGCTGAGGCCTGGTTTTTTTTTGCTAAAAAATATCAATTTTGATGTATTTTGGTTGATTTTGAGAATTGGACATAGTTGGTTAAATTTTGCATTTACGTCACTTACATGGAAACTATCAAACCTATTACTTTAAAATTAGGAAAACTTGTGCATCTAATAACCTTCTTCACATTAAATGATAAAGAGGCTGAGCGGGCCTGTTTTGTAGGGTAACACACATAAATTTTGATGTATTTTGGTTATTTATGAGAATTCAACATAGTTTCTTCATTTTTTCTTACATAGAATTCAAATTTTCCCCAAGTAATAAAAACATGATGTATTTCAAACGTATTATGAATATCTTCAATCAGATTGTGTTTTTGGGGTCAATGTCACTGTTACAAAAAATAGAGGCACTGTTCCCCATAGCTTTTTTTCATTTCTTGTGAGAAGAGATGTTGATCTTCATGCATTCATTGTTCATTTGTATTCATATGGCCGCGTTAAATTGTTATAACCATTCAAAAAACGGCAAAAAAGTGTTATTTTTTCCCGTAAAAAACACCATTTGCAAAGAAGGGTTTGGGACCACATTTAACAATTTGATAATCAATAGTTTTCTACTTAATTTCCTTCATCAAATGATGACTTTTGGTAGAAAATATGATCCATTTTGTTTAACCCACATGCTGGCAATATTTAAATAAACATTAAACAATTTTTTTTTTATTTTTTTTTTAAATTTTAAAATGATACATTGTGTATCCATGGTAACTAATTTTAGAGGCACTGTTCCCCATAGCTTTTTTTCATTTCTTGTGAGAAGAGATGTTGACCTTCATGCATCCATTGTTCATTTGTATTCATATGAACGCATTCAATTTTTATAACCATTCAAAAAATGGCAAAAAAGTGTTCTTTTTCCCCGTAAAAAACACCATTTCACAGAAGGGTTTGGGACCACATTTAACAATTTGATAATCAATTGTTTTCTACTTAATTTCCTTCATCAAATGATGACTTTTGGTAGCAAATATGATCCATTTTGTTTAACCCACATGCTGGCAATATTTAAATAAACATTAAACAATTTTTTTTATTTTTTTTTTTTAATTTTAAAATGATACATTTTGTATCCATGGTAACTAATTTTAGAGGCACTGTTCCCAATAGCTTTTTTTTATTTCTTGTGAGAAGAGATGTTGACCTTCATGCATCCATTGTTCATTTGTATTCATATGAACGCATTCAATTTTTATAACCATTCAAAAAATGGTAAAAAAGTGTTCTTTTTCCCCGTAAAAAACACCATTTCACAGAAGGGTTTGGGACCACATTTAACAATTTGATAATCAATTGTTTTCTACTTAATTTCCTTCATCAAATGATGACTTTTGGTAGAAAATATGATCCATTTTGTTTAACCCACATGCTGGCAATATTTAAATAAACATTAAACAATTTTTTTTTATTTTTTTTTAAATTTTAAAATGATACATTTTGTATCCATGGTAACTAATTTTAGAGGCACTGTTCCCCATAGCTTTTTTTCATTTCTTGTGAGAAGAGATGTTGACCTTCATGCATCCATTGTTCATTTGTATTCATATGAACGCATTCAATTTTTATAACCCTTCAAAAAATGGCAAAAAAGTGTTCTTTTTCCCCGTAAAAAACACCATTTCACAGAAGGGTTTGGGACCACATTTAACAATTTGATAATCAATTGTTTTCTACTTAATTTCCTTCATCAAATTATGACTTTTGGTAGAAAATATGAACTTTTGCATATATATCTTCATTTATGCTAAAAACTGATTTGAAAATTTAGTGGATTTCCCATTGAAATCAGTCCTATAAAAAACGAGAGCCGGTTGCTATGGCAACCAAAGTCTATAGCAAAGTATTTTTTGCCATTTTCCATTTCTTTTATCAAGTTGAGAAAATGTGTGAAGTTTGAACAAAAATCCGTGACCATTCGTGCCACACTCCCTATATGGGAGTGCAAATGCTTACAGAGAATGGCTATTAATACGTATTGGTAACCAAAATCATATGGATACTAAGTGAAGACATACAGTAGACGACTGCCAAACGGTTTTAATACGCATTGGTAACCCAAACCACATGGACACTAAGTGAAGACATATAGAAGACGTCTGCAATACGTTTTTAATACGTATTGGTAACCAAAACCATATGGACACTAAGTGAAGACATACAGTAGACGTCTGCCAAACGGTTTTAATACGTATCTGTAACCAAATCCATATGGACACTAAGGGAAGACATACATTAGACGTCTGCAATACGTTTTTAATACGTATTGGTAACCAAAACCATATGGACACTAAGTGAAGACTTTGACAAAAATACAGTAGACGTCTGTTATACGTTTTTAATACGTATTGGTAACCAAAACCATATGGACACTAAGTGAAGACTTTGAAAAAATTACAGAAGACGTCTGCCATACGTTTTTAACACGTGTTTGTAACCAAAACCATATGAACACTAAGTGAAGACTTTGAACAAAATACAGTAGACGTCGGCCATGCGTTTTTAATACGTTTTACTAGCCAAAACCATATGGACACTAAGTGAAGACTTTGAAGGAGAAAAAAAAACAGTTGACGTCTGCCGTGCATTTTTATTACGTATTATAACCCAAACCACATGGACACTAAGTGAAGACTATGAAACAAATACAGTTGACGTCTGCAATACGTTTTTAATACGTATTGGTAACCCAAACCATATGGACACTAAGTGAAGACTTTGAAACAAATGCAGTTGATTTCTTCAAAACGTTTTTAATACGTATTGATAACCAAAACCATCTGGATACTAAGTGAAGACTTTGAAAAAATAAAGCAGATGTCCGCAATACGTTTTCAATACGAATTGGTATGGACACATACTTAACACTTTGAAAGAAATACAGTAGAATGTCTGCAATAAGTTTTAAATACGTATGATAACCACAATCATAAGAACACTCAGTAAAGACTTTGATAAAAATTATAGCATAGACGTCTGCCATGCGTTTTTAATAGATATTAGTAACCAAAGCCATATGTACACTTAGTGAAGAATTAAACAAAAGACAGTCGACGTCTGCCATGCGTTTTCAATACGTATTGGTTACCACAACCATATGGACACTAAGTGAAGCATTTAAAACAGATACAATTGACGTCTGCAATACGTTTTTAATACGTATTGGTAACCAAAACCTTATGAACACAAAGTGAACTTCTTGACAAAAAATACAGTAGAACGTCTGCAATATGTTTTCAATGTGTATTGGTAACCAAAACCATATGGACACTTTGTGAATACTTTGAAAAAAATGCAATAGACATCTGCCATGCGTTGTTAATACGTATTGGTAACCAAAACCATATGGGCACTAAGTGAAGACTTTGAAAAAAAAATACAGTTGACGTCTGCAATACGTTTTTAAAACGTGTTGGTAACTACAACCATATGAACACTACGTGAAGACTGAAAAAATAAAGTAGATGTCTACCATACGTTTTAAATACGTATTGGTAACCAAAACCATATGAACACTAAGTTAAAACTTCGAAAAGAATTGACACACTGCTAATCAAAGAACTGTTGGAAGTTGATTTGAAGATGTTGTCTACAAGAATGACTACAATGCAAAGGTAGAAAAACTTTACTAGACAATGTAAAGTTTAAAATAGAATAACTTTCTAGTATGTATGATATTTCACCGATTATGAATCACATAAGTAACTCTCTTAATGTGTATAAAACATGTGAGCTTACTAAACGTTCAGCAAAACCTTGAATACTCAAGATGTTTTTGATAAAAACAACTTTCCTATTTTAGGTCTCTGATAGAATGTAGGTCTTCAACAGTTATTGACCTATTTTTTATCTATATTTAATCGTTGATTTAACTCGATAGAAACTCAAATTAGTTGATTGATTAGTTGGTGATTTGCGCCGCTTTACAGCAACGTTTCAGGTAAAACTGTACACATACCTTCAACACAGTTTACTTGACTACTAAAGGATGCTTGGTATTTGGAAACAGGCAGAATACATAGATGAAAACAGACTAGAAATGACATATACAAAATATACAGAAAGAATTATTTGTTTAAGTAAGATTGGATAAAAGTTCCACATAGGTAAAGCTGAATGTATATAGGTTGACGTTACGAATTGACAAACGAATAAATGAATGAATGGATACATCAATCAATCGATACGGATACAATCGATCAATACATAGTTAACTCAATCAAGCAATTAATCAATCAATCTGGTTGATCAAGTTATATAACGAACAAATGGAATATTTAAAAAACAAACAAGACAATGACACAAAAACAAACCCAATTTTCCAACAATCATAGTTTCTTGTGAACCAATTGAGTAGTTTTGCAGTTATTGTCCCGTCTAGAAAGTTGCAGAAAATGTCAGTCGAAAATATACTCATTGTTTAACACATTCACATAATGTCCAAAGTGGTGAAATACTTATGTTTAAAATGTTTCTGATACAACCATACAGACATTAATATTTGTCAAATGTGTTTCTTTTTCTTTTCGCTAAATTGGCACCCAGATTACTGGAATAAAGGAAGATCATGCTTTGTATGAACAGTGTACCGCTCTCTGTACTTCAGTGAGTATCAGTTGTATAATCGAAATAGTAATTGAAGACGATTACCTCATAACAGTTTATAAGATCTGATAGTTTTTACAGGCTAACTTAACAAGGGCCAACATCAGAGGCCGGCAAATTGGGATATATACGCAGTCAAAAAAGAAACGATACCTAGAAACTTGTACACTTTATTTTTTCTCTCTATGACACTTTTCTGAAATATCTTTTTAATTTAAAAGTTAACAACCATTTAAAAAAAAATTCATAACATTAGTAGAAAACTATCAATACTGGCAGATCATTTGCTGCTGTAACAACGATCATGCGAAAACTCAATTCACAAGTAATCAGTATCTGGTATGTCCACCATGTGCGTCTCTAACTGCAATACAGTGACGTCGCATTGAGCGAATCAGGATCTTATTCGTCTCCAGTGGTATCGCTGCCCACTCTTCGTGCACAAAACGTGTAAGCTCATTAGCGTTTTGAGGATTACGACGTCGAACACGGCGTTTCAAGACGTCCCATAAATGCTCGATTGGAGACAGGTCAGTTGAGAATGCATGGAAGAACATGGATATTTCTCTCCTGAAGGTAGATGGTTGAAACGCGAGCGGTGTGGCACCTAGCGTTGTCCTGTTGAAACATAGTGACGTTCGGAATGGCGTTGATGAATGGTGCAACAACTGGCTCCAATATCTCATTTCGATATCGCTGTCCTCTTAGCCTACCTTGCACTACTACTAACTGGGTTCGATAAAGAAAGGATATTCCACCCCACACCATAACGTTAGGTCACACAAATCGATCTATATGACGTACACATGCGTCCGAAAAACGTTCGTTGCGTCGTCTATAGCAACGTATGCGTCCATCAGCGTGATCCAAGCAAAACCGTGATTCGTCGCTAAATAACACGGTGTTCCACTGTTGTTGAGTCCAACGGTGCTGTTGCAATGGTGTACCCAATCCCGACGTTTACGTCGACGTTCAGCTGTAATGCACGGCCGTTATATAGGCGTCTAGCCCTAAGTCCATGTTCGGCAAGCCTATTTCTCACCGTTTAAGCACATATCCTGGCATTGGTACGTCCAGGTGTTATAGCTACGGTGGTTGTTGCCGGCAAAAATCTGTTACGTAGATGTGACGTCCTCATATAGGTCTTGCGCAGGGGTCGTTACTCGCGGCTTGCCAGATCTATGGCGATCATTAACTGTGCCATGTGTTCGATTAGGACCTGCCACACGAGATATTGTCACACGCGACACACCAACACGTGCAGCGACGTCACCATGACGTTCACCTGCTCGTAGTGAACAATGGAAAAACTCAGTCATTGAAAGTGTTTTGAAATAAAGTTGCAATCGTTGTCACAATAGTTCCAAATGTATTCTGCTTAAAATCAATATGAAACAAAGCGCAGATAAGATCACATCTTCATTCCTCGTCAACGTGCGAAAAATGCTATTATAAAATAGCTGTATAAAGTTTGGTATCTAGAATATTGAAATTATCCTTTTGGCAGAGGGTTGACACATTGTGTAAAAAGGAGGAATAAGTGGTTTGGAGTAATTGTTATATTTTCTAGAAAAGTTTTCAAAATGTATCCTTGTCGAGCTCCGGTAGCTCTGTCGGTAGCGTCGCGAGCTGTCAATCGTCGTTGTGAGTATGCATCCCGACTCGGCAAACTTTCTTTCCGACGTTTGACAAAAGTCAGTGTGACATGCGTCATCCATCTTTTACCAATGGACTAAGTCTATAAAGAAAATCAGCCAGTTGCGTGTGAATATTGTTGTGTGGAGTTCTGGTGTTAGAAAACCAGGAAACACATGATCGAGTAGGTGGCCGCCGTGATATGACTGAGAAAATGTTAAAAACGGCGTCTTAAACCCCTTTTAATCTAAATGTGTCCCTTTAATTTGTGTTGTAATCTATCATGTAAAGGGTGAAACACTGAGTGTTCATTCATGAAAACGTACGAAACCTGCCATGCCAAAGCGTTCTTTTGAGTTGTCTGTTATATAAATACTTATGTTATAAAACGTTGTTAAAAGTGACTTGTTGACATGTCTACAGTGTAATAATACCCGATCAAATCAAAAGTATTTGTGCATTTTAAAACCAATCTATAATTACGTTTTTATTTCATTTATTGGGAAGGCGGTGGATCTATCTGTGTGAACTTAAATTGTATTAATTCGGCGATACGGTCAGTCCTCGAATTGACCTAGTTCCTTTCATCACAGACATTTATTCACATTTTAAGTCTCTGCTTTTAGGTTTATTGACGCCGCGTGGAAGCGCGGCGTCAGTATGGGATAGGTTTTAATTTTGTACCATGGGGTGACGTAATCGAAAAGGGAGAAACCAACAAATATTATTGTAAAGAAAAACTCTGTAATATGTTTGAAAAAACAGCCTTTAAGATTGAATAAATTGTATTAACTGATTTAAGAAACAACAAGATACAAAATATGTACATCTTTTACAGTTGTTACAAAACTTTAGACACATTTAAATTGTTTTTAATAACTGTTCCCCAACTAACTAGGCCAAGCTTTTTTTATGAGTTGATTTACGGAGTTCACTAGGCTAAGCTTTTTTTAATTGTTTGGTTTACTGCTCTGACGACTCGATTCATCAAAGGTCAGAAAAAAGATTCCGGTGATGTTTTTTCCTATTTATTTCTGTTGTATTACTGAACTTAAAACGTTCCTCCCATACAGTTGTTCATTCAAACCACTATGCATCAAATATTTTTCTTTTAATTTCATAAATGCTTAATTTCGATATTTAATATCTTTAAAACTTGTTAGAATTATTTGTATATTTTGTTTATATACTCCCGTTTTTTGTTATCATACTTCTGCTCAACTGGAAGGAGAATAAACTTCGCTCTCTCCTTCCAAAGCTTGTGTCACACTTAACTTATAACTAGAGCATTAACACTTAAGTAATATCTGTTAATATTTCAGTATCTATGTTTTTTGTTTATCTAATTGATCTAGTTAGAGTAGATTTAAAATTAAGAAACTTTAGCTTGTATGACACTTTATTGTTGCAGTCAATGTTAAGCTAACGGTAAAACAAATGGTTTGAAGACTAAATTCGTCATTTCACGACTAAACTTTACATGCTGAATATCATATAGATCGTAGTATATAAAGTGTATACTCCCTACGTCAAAATGGACCCTTTTTGTTCTTGATAACGATTTATTATAGACTATGGTATCCAGGTGAGCAATAAGGAACATCTTGGCCTTCTTGTTTAAGATAAAGGTACATTTGGCCTTCTTAACATCCTGTCCGTTTGCACAGGTTATTTAAATGTATTGAACTGCATCTGCTTCCCTTTAAGTCATGCCTTAAAATCATGCGCGGCGTCTTTGATGCTTAGCATCAAAATTCGTCTTGTTTTACTTAGAATTCATTTTACTATATTGATAAGCGTATGCATAAAAACGTTCCTATGGAAACTGTTGTTATAGGGCATATTCCATATGGGTCAGCGGGCAATCCCATAAGAAGGAGATTATTACAAATAATCACCTTCCAAAAATGGGTAATAAAATAATTCTTTATTACACATTCTTAATGGAACATCTTAACTTCAGAATAAAATTTAACATAAACGTTTTATTCACATATTCATGCGGTGACGTTTGGAAAACGTCTTCAAGGCGTCACACGTTACATCCGGGTACTTTAATTGAAATCGAGGCTGCCGCCATATTGGAAGATTCCGAAAAACAGATCAAAAGCCCCTGAAGTATTTTTTTCCGGAACTGCAGGTAATATAAAACCGTCACGTATATCTATGGATACCAATATTTAATATGATAATTACAGAATGTGTGTAACGATCAATGGACTATTGCCACCCTGTGTAACTATAAATTAGCATACGCTGAAACAATCAATATTCTCGTGCTAAACAGCAAGTTTGAAATAAGGATAACGTGCATCTTTTTAACCGTTAAAAAGTTAGAATTTATGTGTTTTCTGATATAACTAGTATAGCTCTACCTATAGAGCTCTACTTGTCTTTAAATGACATGCATGGTTCTTTTGGATCACGTAGAAAGGTAAACACGTGGAATTCATGCGGAAGACGTCATCTGAACGTCGCGGTAGGTAAAATGGTTTTTATATATATACAGTACGAGGCCATAAAAAAGTACCCAACGTCTGGGAAAAAGTAATAACGAATTGGCAAATCTAAATGAAACCTCGTAGTGCGGTAATTCATCATGATGATACAAAAACAATGTTAGCGTGAGTGTTTCGCTTCATTATTCTGATGTCATCTGGTGATGTCATTTTATGAGCGCGGGGTGATGGACGATAATATCTTGATATAAACAAACAATTGTAATTTGATTGAAAAGGGACTATCTCCTAAAACACATTGTAGTTTATTTGGAAATATGTTTTGTGCAATAAATATTATCTACTACAAATAAAGTTAAAAGAAAATGTGGACAAACTAAAAGGCAGAAAAAAAAACCAGAATAATTTATTAAAAGTCTCTTCTGGGTTTTTTCCGTTACTAAAAATAGCATGGCCGTCAAGTTTCGATTATCCGCCAGTTGTTTACTTGACCTACTCAGGTTGGTTTCAGCAAGTGTATTCTGTTTTTTACGTAAAATAAGATGGAAAAAGAATGCATTGTTGTCGGTTGTTGCAATAGTGATACAGAAAAACAGACTGTACTTAAATTGCATAGATTACCTAGGCTATGGCAGACACACATAGAAAGTTATAGCTAAATGCTAGCAATAGGCCTGAGGCGACATGAAGTTAATGGGGAAGATTGGGTTTCTGGCGATGATGCATGGTGCTAAAGTTTGCAGTGATCTTTTTATACATGGTATGTAATTAAAAGCTCAACATTGTTTTTCTTTTTGTTTAGATTTTACTTGAAGTAATAAATAGGCTGCAGCTGATCGAAAACAAGGTGAATGCAGTTGTTAAAATTGCTAAAAGGTCAAAGACAACTACAGGTGATTGGTGTGAGGACGGATCACTAATTGGGATTGAGGACTTTGGACACTCATCTGGTGAAGATTTGGACATTGAACGGCAGTTCTGTGTTGACCTTCCAGTACACACATTTGACGACTTTTGGAAGTTGGAGGAGGAGTTAGAGAGTAGCTCTACCAAACGGAAGGCCCTGGTGAGTAATTATAGAGATTTATGAATGAGTTGTGGTGTAAAGCATGTGATTAAGAGATTCGCGAGTGAATTTATCTTATCGAAACAATATTTAACCATCTCGCAAGTCATGACTACATTCATGATGGGTAGTTTGGCAAAAGAAACTTGGATCCAGATCTTACGCCGAGTTTCTCGCTGTCTGCTCCAGATCCAAGCTGGTTGACTTTCCGCCAATTATTTCGCAGATTGTCAATGTAATAGGATGGACTTTATAATTGCAATAGACGAGAGTATGAGCAGACGACAATTTTCGCAGGATGGCAATAATTAAGGGTCAGTTTCTGTCTTTATAAAATGAATGAACTTGAAATAATATATTTCCACAAATGGGTCGTCATTTAGAATACAATTCTAATCGGGCCATTTGTGGCCAACTGGTAACAGTCTTCGATTCACAAACACAAAGCCTCTCACCTCTTCCTGAGGGTTCGATCCCGGTCTAAAACTGGTTCAGATTTAAATATGAACAAGTCTTCTGGCTGACTTGGTCTTCCTATACCAGTAATTAGCCGGCCGTCGCGAAATGACTGAAATCTCATCGAAGCGGCGTAAACCTATTTAAAACGAGACAAACAGTTCTAATCAAACACTGAACTGAATCGGATAGTATATATTGTAAGTTTATAATGACATGTTATTCATTTCCATGTCAAATATTGCATTATTCATTTTTCCACGGATATTTATGAGTAGCTACTTGATACTTAAGGTATACTTTTAAATGAAAAAGTATTAAGTCTAAACACAACTGTGTTTTGTTTATAGCATATGAACAGTAGTATTTAATAGGGGTATATTTAAAGAACTCTTGTCAAGTTTACAGAGCTCCCATTAAGGGTAATATTATATATAGAAGCTAAAGGCCAGGTTGCTTTATAACACGTTATGGTATGAAAACTAATTAAAACCAGGTTTTGGCGATGACGATTATACTGAGTTATCACGGAATAAGGGGGTTTGGTTGAGATTTTTTTTTAAGTACAGGTATGTCTCTTATCTTCAGCCCACAACACAGTTAAATGGAATCTTTAAAAGTGGTTTAAATCTGCAAATTACGGATCTTTAATGTAATAAACAGAGCTATGCCGAAGGTCTGATAAATTTATTTCATAAAGACGTGTCATAATACAATCTAACGTATAAGAATATCAATTAAATATATAATTTTCAAGGCGGAAACCATTTACAAAAGCCATATTATTTAAGTTACGGATTCGTCCGAGTTCAATTGTATTCCCTGACAGAAAATGTTGTTCACCCAAATTAACATACACACATAAGTTTATATGCAGAACAAATCAAATAACTACAATTAACCCTTTCCTCTACACGCGCCTTTTAGCGAATGCTTCATTTCCTACGCTGTTCTCAATATAATTATAAAATGGCATTTTTCTTTTACATATATGTTCATTTGTTTTAATCAGATCCCCCTTGTTGATTAGTCTCAAATAGCTTGTGGAGGAAAGATTAAGCTTACATGCGCTGCTATGAAAATAAATATATATTCGTATAAATTTGATTGTTGAACTTCAGTTGTGTGTAATTGAAAAGTTCATAGGTCAGGAAAGGGAATTAAAAACGTTTGAAACCTAAATATTAAACTACAGTGAGCTCTTTATTTTAATATGTGTTATTTCGTTGTTTTATGTTACAGAGAGAACTGTTCTGTCTTGGTGGGAGGACAGAGAACGACATGGTTTTAAAGTGTATTACAAAGGTAATACAGCGGCCCCAATTAGCTCAACACTTTAATTGTGGCGGTACCGCAAGAGCTGGCACTCTCCTTGTAGTGAAACCAACAGATAAACATAACTTTATGGGGACGCAATGCCAGAAAATGCTACTATGTATGTATTTTACTCATATGAGCCCCTATAATGATTATGCACACATTGTATAGGTCTAGACCAGTTACCCCACATGAATAGTGTCATCTGATCAGATTCTGCACTGTCTGCATTGACAGCAGACACACGTTTTTTTAATGAGTTTCAAATACCGGTAGTACATACGCTTATCAGAAGCAATGCTATGAATTATATGGAGGATCTGGACTACACTAGTTGAAATGCAATAAGGTACATTGTCTCATGGAACGGCTCAAGTACGTGTCGCTGTCTATGGCGAGGATTTCATTGTTAGTAAACATCTCTTTATACACAAGTGACAACATAAATAGATGTTAAGAAAACTGTAGAGTTTGTGACATAACAATTGAATAGAGATTAATCATGATGCTTTACTTTACTTTACATGTCATGTACAAAGATTAATGCAACACATTCTTGAACAGTACAGTTAATTAATTTCTAGTGCCTTTTGATTAAAATAACAAGTTTTCTTCAATTTTAATGCAACTTTCCTTTAATTGAATTTTATTGAATGTTAAGCGATCTTCTGGCTTTGCAAAATATGTAAACCCAGCTCAGCTGCCACGTTGTCAACGCAGCGTCTGATCAGGGTTTACAATATTTGCACTCATCAAGATAATTTCCTCAACGCGAAGGCTGATCTGTGTATGTATTGTTCTCCGAGAATGCCGGTCATTTTAATTAATTATCATTTCCTTTTTATCATAACAGGTGTATTGAGGAAGAAAAGTCCCCAAGAGACAGAGTGTAGTCTGCGGTCAAGGGCCAGTGACGTTCTAAAATGGTCAAGCGGTTTGAAGGGTGGTGCTGCTTACAAAGCCAAACAAATCAAACTTGCTACAACATTAACAAGTCCGAAACTCCCACTCGAAGATACCTCATCCTCATCCAGTGAAAATGTAACGCAAGATCAAGATTAAAATGCATAAACTTATAACACGAGTTGTTAAAAATCAATCAATTCCTCAACAGATGCTTATTAAAATCGTTGTAGAAAAGGGAGCACTTGCTCGTAACGAGCAAATGCTCCATTTTCTACAACGATTTCAATCAAATTCTTTCCTTGTAAATAAGTAAAAAAAAAGGAGCTTGTAAAGGAAAGGGTTAATATTAGGGATGGGAACGAATGTTCGAATATTCGAATATTCGAAAAACGGACGAATATTCGAAAACTGTTGTCGAATAAGAATATTTGTTTTCAGTGTACTATTTTCTAAAAATAAACAAAACATTATTAGTAAAATTCTGACATCGGTCGCGAGTTGGAGCTAATCATGATTAAGGGTGAAGTTATAAAGTTTGTGTTTGTGTCGTTTGTTGTGTTTTTACAACGTATGTCAAAACATAAGAAACGATAATAAAATCAATAATTGTCACGCGTACGTTAACCAGAGATCTAATCGTGTGTAACCAGACATCACATTGACGACCAGTTTGTTCGATATTTTTAAATCAACAAACATGTATAAACGTTGACAGTCTGCAGTTCCGTAAAACCCTCCCAGCCTAACCAAAACATAGTCGATGTTTACATCAAAGACAGCTGTTGCAAACATTGAATAAATCATTTGTAAACATCGCATTGCGTCTCAAAAGTATGCAGCTTTCCTCTTTACCTCTTCAAAAATGAAGTCACATAAGCGAACAAATTGAATCATCAGCGATTTTGTTTTCTTCCAACACGCGGTTAAATTGACTAGACGAAATCGGTAAAAGGAATATCACCCAACTCCCTATGCTTTTTGTATGAATAAGATTTATAATTATTTCGTTAATTATTTGATTCGATTCAATATTAAACTCGGTAAAAAGCGACACCTGAATGAATATACGGCTCACAAAACGTTGCGATTTGGTTAATCGTTTGGAAGGGATTTATTTCTTGATTTACTTCAAATTGAAATTCAAATACATCTGTTGGGGAAAAAGAGAGTGTAAGTTCAGTTGAAAACATGAAATATATACGCAAACAATAGCTCATACCTTTACTTGGAAAATTGCCATTATTTGAAAAAGAAAACGGGAGTATCTGAATGGAATAACCTGAAATCGGATACCGATTTCTGATTTGAAAATCGAATATTCGAATATATTCGAATATCGTTTTCAATATTCGTTCCCATCCCTAGAACTTAATATAGTGTTAGTAGTGTTAGTATTTGCTTATTAAAAGTTTTGTTTTCAGTTTGTTTTGTCGAAATGTTATGGAAAATAAAAGGTTCATTACATGTGTTCGCTATATATGTCATTAAACCCCTTTTAAGCACTAAAGCAATGCGTCTTCAATGTGTTTCTGTCTTGTTTTCATTTTATTGATGAGGTTTGCAAAACGTTACTGTGAGGAAAACGTTTTAAGAACCCTTTATAACGTCTATATTGCAGGTTTTAGAAAGCAATTTTCAAGGGTTTTTTTCCCAGTCCTCAACACGTTCAGAAAACTAAACCGACACGTCGACAAAATGTAACACTTTTTGGGTGACGACAACGTCTTAAGCACGTGTTAGCTGGAAAAACGTCTTAAGATTGTCCTAAAGACGTGTTTATTGCAGGTCTTGGCAAAGCCTTTTTAATGTATTTTAGCAGTCCTAAACACGTTCAGACAACTAAACCGATACGTCGACGAAATGTAGTGTTGCAATACTACTTAAAAAGAAGCTAGACATTAAAATTCTCAATTGTAAAAAAACGAAAATTTAAATAAATTAATCCTGGAATTCATTTTTTGCTATACTACGTTTATCCTTACCACTTTGTATGCACTTATATAGATGACCCAAACTTGTTTAGAAATATTTCCAGTGAAATACAGAACATTATGTTATATGCGGAGACTTTAACTTAGTACTTGGTCCAAATTTAGAATATGAAATTTACAAATTTTGTAATCATTATAAACAAGAAAAATATTTACAAAAGATAAACGGCGATCAATATGAGAAAACACTAAGAAATGGAACATGCGCATATTATTTGACTTGAATATCAGAAAGGTTTTGTTAATAATCAAAACAATCAGTACTTTTCCATGAATAATAAAATGTGCACAACAATGTTGTATATCTAAGAATTGGACTGCTCCTTTAATAAGTAATGCATTATAATCGTGAACCAGTTGGAACATTGTTCGATTAGAACATTGTTCTTTAATATATATGGAATCGGTTCAAAGCAATCATTTGAGATATTGGATAGTAATGGTTTACTTAAAGAAATATATTACTGCTGAAATGCTGGCCTGCTTATCTGTGTGTTCGTCTGTCGTCCTTGGTTTGGCCAACCTCGGACATTTATGCTTCTGTGTGAAAATCTGATTAGGCCAACATGTCAGTATGTTGTATATTTCTATTTACAATTCCAACTGGTTACCATTCAAGGAGACATCTTTTGTTACTTTGGGGACAATTTCTTTTTTTTTTGGGGGGGGGGGGGGGGGGGAATGTTGTATATCTAGAAATTCGACAGCTCCTTGAATTGGTAATGCATTATAATCGTGAACCAGTTGGACTATTGTTCTATTAGAACATTGTTCTTTAAAAGATATAGAATCGGTAATCGAGTGTACCTTGCGCGATTTTTCTTTTTAGAACCACGTGTCAGCCAAAATTATGTAAACTCTCAGAAATTATTAAATAGTAAACGGAAACGATGGAAACAACTTGTTTATATCTTTATCCCAGTACCAACTACTAAATCGTAACAATAATCTATATGTTTACCGAGCTTCAGTTTCTATAATTAGATTATCAAGGCCGAGAATACGTCACATAACTGGAGATTACGCGAGGCTCCAAAGAGGTGTATAAGATTCAATTGACGATAAATAACTGAAAACTTATATTGTTTCAAAAAATAATAAGGAAAAAAAATAAAGGTTAGTATGCAGAACGTTTCATTTTAAAACTTCACCTTATTAGTGCCTCTCGTAGGATCGCCAACCTAACTATGAACCAATCAAAACGTTACATTTCCTTTATTTCTTCGACATTATTCATTAAATACAACATTTGATTGGTCTACAATCTAGATCATTTGTTTAACATCTAGGTCAAAACTCAGATTAAACAGATATCGTCGAAAAAGCAAGGAAAACAATTCAATGTAATATGAATTATAGAAATCTCGTAGATCCCTTAAGAAAATTACAGGGAACCTCAAGAAAATACACGTGAAAACGGCTTACATTTACAAAAAGGCAGGCTTAATTTTTATTTAATTACTAGAACCATGAAACCATTCTTAATGGAACTGTAAATCTGATCATTCAATTACAAGGCTTGAATTGCAATTTTCGGATGTGAAACACGGAAAAGGTATATGTAAGATCAACAATTCGTTAATTCATGATATTGATTATATACATTTCATAAATGAAGAAATTGCTGAAATTATACTTCAATACTGCTTACCTGTTTATGCTATTGATTATGTCTTAAATATGAAATATTAAGAGGTCACACTGCACGAAAAATTGAGATTTAATTTAGAAGTAAATTTCCTTAAATTTCCTTAAATTCCGAAATGTACTTGCACATCAAGTACATTTCGGAATTTAAGGAAATTTAAGGAAATTTACTTCTAAATTAAATCCCAATTTTCGTGCAGTGTCACATTTACAGTTAGTCAATAATGATCTACTTTCTTTAGTAATCCTTGTAATGGAGGTACACGGAAAGACTATCTCATTTTCTAGTTACAGAGCCAAAGAAAGAAATAAGCGTGAGAAGCCATACATATAAGGAAAACGAGCCCACCCGCCCCAAAACCCTTCCCCCCCCACCCCCGCACCCATTTGGCTGCAATGTTTTCAACGGTTTTGAATCATTTCACCAATCTTGATAGAAGATCACTCAAGAAACTTTTGTGCCATATACTTTCCTTTTTCTAATGCCGCAGAAACACCATAGTTCTGTACGAAATTTAATTCTTTGAACTTTGAAAGGGGTCCACCTAATTATTATGAATTTTGTATATTGGTTAAGGAGAATTTGTTCGTAGGAAACTATTGATAGCCAGGCGACGACAGACGACCGAAGTTGTGAGTGATCACAAAAGCTTACACCTCACTTCAAGCTCAGATAAAATAACCATTAACTTACGAAACAATCTGCTTCTGGTTAACTATTATTATTACAGCATAAATCCTTGAGACAATATTGCATTTACAAACAATATTATGTTCAAATGTAAGCAGATAACAAATAGGAGATAATTCTTACTTCACTCAATTAATATTATATTTTGTACAATAGTTGTCACCCATTAATAACATATATTCTGAGTCTTTATCCGAGGGAAACATATGGTTTTAAATAACAGAGACGTATTGTGCCATCTAATTCTTGTCTATATTTAACAATACAGGATTAAAGAAATACTGGAAGACCTTGCTAGGCTATACCTTTTTTCCAATGAAAGGAAACCTGGGTTTATGTCAACAGGTTCAAACCTGATTTAAATCAGTCAAGATCGTTCTGAAATAGATTAACGCATTTTTTAAAAAAAATCAGTGTGAACAATACTTTTTATGAAAGTTCTAAATTGGCCGTTTATATTCCCACGAAAGACTGGGTTAGGTCATAGGGTTCGAATCTAATTTGAATTAGTATAGATCGTTTTGAAATAGTTTATCGCATTGAGTGGTAAAATAAACGTGGGCTCTTTAATCAACAATTTACGAAATGTTCATTAGATTTTGATCGATAATTCATAAGTATGGCAAAAGGAATTCGTTGGTCTCGTCATTATCGTATATGCCCCTTTCGCTAATATGTCAAATCCTGACATTATCTTGTATGTATGTAACCTTCAAGGCAACAGTAACCTTCAAGGCAACAATAACCTTATAAAGTGACGGAGGCCTGGTCTAGGTAAAATGGTTCGAATCATATTTGAATAAGTATTGATCGTTTTGAAATAATTTGTCGCATTGAAAGGTAAAAGAGTCTTTAATATACAAATTACGAAAGGTTCATTAGATTTTGATCGATAATTCATAATTAAATGAAGCACATTTGACGGCACATCCCAATATCGCAAAGTGAATTCGTGTATATACCCTTGCATTGTATGTAGATTTCCTAACATAAAGTATTCCTTTACACAATTCGATAATTATCCTTGCTATCTCTTTGGATTTATTAAATCTTCTACTGCATAACTTAACATAGAACCACAAAAAAGTCGAACAATTGACAAAGTAAGTTTGGTTTTAGACTACATTCTACGATATTTAACAGTAATACGTTTAAAGCTTTAAGTGATTTATATACAACTTGTCCTATATGTCTACTAACATTCCAAGTATAAGTAAAGATTGTACCTAAATAATTAAAATAGTCAACATTTTCAAGTTCATAATTATTTAATGTAAAATGCTCATAAGGTTATACATTGCCTCTTTTGAAAAAAAAACCATAACCTTTGTTGTTGACCTATTTATTTCCGATCACCACGTCTGGCAATAGTCATATAAGTTGTTTAAATTATGTTGTAAATCTATAGGAAAAGAGCCAAATATAATCATATCGTCTGCAAACAACAACAGCAAATCAAGACATTATCTACTGTTTACACCTAAAAAAAAAGATCTGATTTTTGTTTGAAATATTGTTTCGGTCTCCTCATCCCAAAGACTACTTTCAAATAAATCCGCCAAACAGAAACAATATGTTGACCCATTAATGTAAATCGTAACGGACAGACGGACAGATGGATGAACAAAACATCGCACAGACAGTCAATCGCTACGGACAAAGTACAAAGCTTGGGGAAGTACTCATTAACGAACAAGAGCATTTCACGGAATGTGTTGCATGCGAAAGTCATATAATAAGTTAGAACACGGGAAGGACAAATAAATACACACTCCAAAAACAGCATGCTTAAGTTAAGTTAATTGTGCAATGCACATCTGTAGTATATATTAAGTTAACTAAAAACCAAGTTTAAAATGGATACAAGGGAAATAAATTGAGACAATGGCTGAATTAAATAAGTAGACATGGCTAAAAAAGGCAAACCAGAGTTATGTAATTAGTATTTTGCCGTTCTCCTGATCACAAGGTATAAGTGTGACCACTTTGAAATGAATCTGCCAAACAGACACAAGGTTTTGACCTATAAATGCAAACCGTGGCGGACGGACGAATGCACATTTAGACAGACAGCCGTCCGGACGCCGGATAATGCCTCCAAGCTTAACAGACAGACAACACATAAAGCATTGATAACAGAATTCTGGATTCGATGCGTCAAAACACGTCTGTGTTTAGGAAAAAGGTTAACATGTTACGGTATTTGTAATGTATTTGTTATCACATATAAGCCGCATCTAGCGATTTGCAGTTAAATTGAATCTCCGAAACGGGACCGTACAAGGTAAATTGACAAAAACATATTAAGACTGCATTCTAGTTTATTTGTCAACAGATAAACCTAAGACTAGGTTAAATATTGACGGAGTTTCGCAAATGCAAATACATTAAAACTTAAAGCCAACAATCGCTAGAAGCACCTCACATATAAAATAAATAACTCCTATGTATGATGAAATTAAACTCTTATTTGAAGATTGACTTTTCCTAGTTGGGCCGACATACTGACAGACAGACAAATGGAATGATGGAAACATTATCTTTTCCAGCAATATGTGAGAACATTCAACACAAAACGCGCCCTGTGTTACCCTCCATTCTCCTAGTAGCTGCGAGACCGTTAGTAACATTCTTTCATGACATGTATAAACAGTAGGACGCTCTCTCTTCGGACGACTACAGCGATAGTCCTTATGTAATAACAATCTGCTGCAAACAACTTTGAACATGGCTAGGCTACAATGGTGATGTAAACATTGTGGCAAAAGACAAACTTGCTGAGTATCATTCATCTATTAAGGTTAGTCAAAATGTGTCTAAAAGGAAAGGTTAAATGAATAAGTGTAGGCAAATGCTTTTGTTCAATAGAATGTAGAAAATATTTTGATTGATTCCTGTTTCAAAACATTATTTAAAAAGAAAGAATTGCTCAATGTCAGCAATTGCTCCGTTTCCAAAAATATATTTAATATTCGTACGTAACTAAGTAGCTATAACGGAAACTTTCTGACGCATGTACAGCAGATCGAATTTGAATACATCGTGACAAGAGGATAAATTGCTTATCGTGACCCATTTTCTCTTTTTTCACATAGGTTTTAACTAGTTTCAATAATTACTGTTCATATGTTCCCCTAGATGTAAGGCTTAATTGCTTGTTATCATTTATCTGTTGCATGTTAGTTAAAATGTGTCTGAAAGGGGGAAAGAGGAATAGAATGTCTGTAGTAAATCGTTTTAATATATTAATTATGAAAATAATTAATGTGAAACGGGTTTGAAGGAATTGTTCATTGTCAGCAATAGCTCCATTTTCCACAATATTTTCCACAATATTTTCAATATTCGATGCTATAGTATCACGGAAAGGATTCAGCTATCATGTAAACGATGTAAACCTTTCCCGCTTACAGACGCTTTTTGCCGTATGTGCAGCAGATCACATTCGAAAACATCGTGGCAAACGGAGAAATTGCTTAACGTAGGCAATTTGTACTTTTGTCACATTGGTTTCAACTCCTTTAAATAATAAGAATTTGATTTACAGTGATTTCCATATTTCTAAATATGTATTCTAAGTCGACTGTATAATTGTTGGGGTCACAGCACGGTCAACGGTAACTAACAAGACTGACATTGAGGTCAATCATAGTTCAGAGTATGTTTCACTCGTTGGAACTCTTTTGACTCATTAATTTAAGCGGATGTTTTTTTTTTATTCGATCGAATTAATAAAATCATTATAAACCAGCTGGCAAACCAATCATAACTTAACTTTCGCGGATTTGTACACTTGTGTGCGGCTTGGCTGCAGCCTTAGTTGACTTTTCGAAAAGCATGCTAGGAATGGGTAAAGGGCGAAATGTCCCTATCCCAAAAACAGCCATGTACCTGACTGTGTCCTGTTGCCTCACTATAATGAAACCTTTGAAATCACATTTGTACGGACATCCATTGTGGAATTTTCTAGTTTTACTATTTTTTTGCTGACAATAACATTCAGTACATCGTAGTGATTTGTTTCCATACTCTTTTTCAATTTTAGTAATATGAATACACTAATTAAATGTTCAATCACACATAGCCGATGGACAACTCGCTTCACCATACAACTCCCCATAAATGTGATGACATTCACCAACAACTTGCAACCAAATTCGGAAACTGGGGACTGATTGAGAACTTGCTTGACGTTTGACAACCTTTTTATGGTGATCATATACAAGGATATACGTGGCAATCTCTCTAGATAGAACAATCAGTTGAAGAAGCAGCACACTACTTCGTCTATGACCTCTTTGACGTCAATCCTCATAGACAGAGGTCGATGGAACTACTGAAACCTTCTTTTACGTTGGTATATTGATTGATAACTAAAGGAAGGACGATCGCCGACAGCTGTGCACGTACATGCACTTTATATTAAACGTAAGGCCATCTAACGGCTGGCGACCATTGGCCGATCACCCGTATATTTGTTGGCGTTGATTGTCAATGTACATTTGCACGAGATTGGTGATGAAAATGGTTGAACTATTCCAAGCAACTAGTCACCGACAGAAATAACACACTTAAATAATTGTTACCAGTGTGGTCGGCAATTTGGTTTCACTATCGTTATCGAAACAAACAAAATGACACATGACTCAAAATCCTCTTAATTACTGGCTTTGTATATATTTATTTATTTATTGGGGTTTTACGCGACTTTCAACAATATTTCAGTTATATCACGGCGACAGTTCACTTATTCATGATCCCTGGGTAAAAAAATAAGTACTAGGCTAGAAAATGTGCCTTGCCCAAGGGCACTCCACCATGACCGTAGTGCCGCGACTGGGACTCGAACCCGGGACACCCGATTTCGAAATCCCCGACGCTAACAACTCGACCACAGCGGATTCCGGCTTTGTATATAAGTATGTATGGTTTGCTGGAACATCAGTCATTCTACACTAGCATCATCGATGTCAGCTAAATTACGATGTCCACATAATCCTAAGGAGTGTTATACTAGTATGAAAAACGCAATTCGCGATAACTGTTATTTGGATTTTAAAATAAATATAAAATATCTTAACATTTCATATTTTTAATTCATTTATTTCCTGTTGAAAAGTATTGCATATGAATAATTGTATGGTTTTTTTTTAACAAAATAAAACTGTTCACGGTACATGCATTATTGTTATTCATGTATCATTGCAGGGATCACCCACATCCAGTACCGTCAGCTGAAGAAGATTGGTCACCTCAAGAATGCAGGGCAAAACGAGAGGCTGGCGTCAACTCGGCCACACAACTACATCATTCAACACAACCCTACGTAGAGAACACCATAATATAAATCGAACAGCCCCGAATCCCAAAAACGTCTTTTAACGCGATGATATACCCATCCAGCATCAACCCCGTATAAAGGACGAGTAGCCTATATAACGCTTTCATGTCAGTGGCTACATCCATCACAACCACCCAACATAGCCGACGAAAGCAGGGCAATTTAAGGCATCTGTCATGGTATTATCAACAGAAACATCCGGTTCCGGTCCAAGGTGTACGTCAGAAATCTTCGTTCGTCATTTTTCTCAGCTTTAATAATAAAATGATAGCTAAATAACAGTGAAATTGGTTTAAAGAGGATACAAATGACAATGTCGTCGATGGGATAATGGAATATGAAAACTCCAGTTCTGAAGAAAGTGAGAAAAGTTTCATAGATGAGTTCATGGTAAGAACAAAGAACCACTTTGAAATTGGCGCCAACCAAGACCAAGACATTGACACAGATACATGTGCACAGCAATGGACTATCGTTAAACCGAAGACAAAGCGCAAACGCACGAGCACTGGAAGTGTAAGTGATGAGCATGTTTCAAGGTTTTCGACGACTGATAAGCTAGTGACAATGTTTGCTACAATAAACAAAAACACTGAGTTGTTAGGATCTGTGATTAATCCGTTGAAACTCAAATAAACGAAAACAGTAGATATTTGACCCTATTAACATACACATCTATGGATATCGAGGCCAGAAGTAGAAGAAATAACCTTATAGTGTATGGACTAAGTGAAAGAAATACACGGGATTGTAAAGATCTACTATATAGCTTTCTTGAATATGAAATGCACATGGACAAGAGTAACATTGTCATCGAGCGGGCACACCGTTTAGGCAGGGCAAGACGCAGACATAGTCCCGAGTTTGACCCTTAAATACCTCTTATAGCAAAATTCAGAGATTACACTCTTACAGACAATGTATTCGAGAACATCTACAAACTTGCTGGAACAAGATTTGGGGTAGACAGAGATTACCCGGCATAAATTTCAAAGTCGAGAAATGAGTTATATCAATGTAGAGAAGCACAGGAAGCTCATAGAAATAATACAAAGATTCAGATCAGATACCCGGCTAAGCTCTACATATGGGGTCGAATAGTGAGGGATGCCTTCCCATAGTGGTTTAATGTGTAAGTTCAGAGCAGGATGGACTATATAAACCAACAACGTGAAAACGAAACATCAAACAGGGCCAGAATGTAGTCCACAGATACAGATAATGACGAAGATAGTCATCAATTGCAGCCAAATAAACAGACATCAAAAATCCAAATTGCCTATAAATAGACCATGTACAAACAATGGTGTTGTTAATCTGAGCGGATCTCAACCAACACCATCCCATGTTTATCAAAAGATAAACAGGAGTTGGGCGGACCAGACAACAAAAACACACAACAAACACCCATTGAGGATCGTCACTCTTTACAACACAGACGATTCTCACCAGACGAAAATACCGGTGTTCGAACACAAGCTGGGGTGGGGGGGGGGGGGGGGGTTGCTTCTTCAGGTCACGTGCACTCGACATCAATAGATGCGAGCATTGATCTGGGTCTGTTCCCAGGATCAAGCGCAAGAAATCCAGTCAACATTTCTTCTCGCCTTACATGCAGCCAGACATAGGAAATAACAGGAGAAAAGCAATATTTTAAGTCAATAACTATCAGGTGTTTGTAGCCCTACAACAGAAGTTCGCACCGGATGAGCCGAACGTAGAATGATTTATGCTGGGCTACGAAGCAGGTAAATATCAATACAAATGACAAAACATATCGAATGACAACGCGATAATTTATTAGTTTATATTAATTTTATTACGTTGTATTAATAACGAACTGTTTTGTTTTTGTATATGTCAGCTGCGTTGCAGGCGATTCGTGAGGTGTTGCAGCGAGCTATATCATCCGAGGCTGTGTGTTTCACTGGACCCAGCATATTTACCGTAAAGTGGTGCGTCTGGGTCTCAGTTGCACGTACACAGCTTGGGGGACACGTACATGTACCACTACTATTTATTCCAATAGAACACGTGTCATCGACGGCAAAAAGGCACTCGCACACCATGGAAGCAACACGGCAGAAGTCAACCGTCTGGTTGATTATGTGGTGTCAACCTGGGTGGAGGGCACCATTTCGCACACAATATGTACCGATATAAATTATTTCAACAATGAGAATCCTAACTCTTATTTATCTAACATATGTATTTGTACTGAGGGTGTAACCTACGAAATTTACCATATATTATAATAACCGATATTTATAATCCTAGCGCGCTATTTCCAACGTGATATAGCCGTAGACACCAATTAGCTTTTAATTAGGCTAGTTATACACTTGCATGACAAACTTGTTCAACCAAATATTTTAATAAGTTCAAATAACCACTGACAATAATTGAAAAAAACGTCTACAGATCGACTCATTTCATTTTGGACAATCTCGTTGGCATGTGTAGAGAAGTTTCCTTTTCTCATCCCATGGTGTCTAAAAGGTGTCTAGAACGGGTCCAGATCCTTAATGTGGAAGGATTAGCTACCCACATTTGTCAAATAAACAGGGAAGAGAGATTTCAGGTCATGTGTTTTATTTTTACAACTACCAATTGTATTAAAGTAAAGTCATGGTGTATTTGAAATGTTAATGAAAATGAAAGCCTAAATGAAACAATGTCTCCCATAAGTGGCACGATCCTGACACAATAGGTAAAATTTACCTTCACGTATCCTTGAATCCGCACCCAAAATACCGTTTCTGGTGCTTTTTTATAGTATAACAACAGGGTATGTTCACAACAAGTTCATGCAGGGAAACCTCCACAAAGATGTCCCTTACGAAATTATAGACAAGTAATTAAATGTACCATACCAAAGTACTTTTTAACTAAGCTGTTTCCTTATGTATAACGCCCCTCAATTGAAGTTCATCATCTTATATAAATAAAGCATGCTATCCATGGTATTGATACTAATAACAACAATTATGCTGCTTCAATGAGTCTCAATACAACTTGAATACACACAACTGTAAAATGTATTAGTCCAAAAGAATAAACAAAGATTATGATTGAATATAATGTGTACATGTATGTTGCAAACAGTGTAGATCTAGATGAGATTCAACCCACTTTTAAACGTAAAGATCTGAATCAGCTCAATATGTATTCCTAATACATTCGTCTCCCCTTGAACAACATTTTACATAGTTAAATTTTATATAAAACTTGCAGGAATACTTTGTAAATACACAATGTATACTTATTAATAACAAATGTCCAAGAATTACATCCCTCCCCTAAAAAACACTTCTGGAAAATGAAAAGTCTTATTTCACCTGTCTAGAGATAACTGTAGCCTCGATCTTATGTTTCGACCTACTAAATACATGTAAAAAAATACCTTTTATATAATTAGACCTGTTACGCTTTCTAACTTACTTATGACAATCAGTTGGTTCGAACTTACGACTAAGACAAATCAACAGATGGCCATAAGTCAAGCATACGAATGAATTATATACAATTACATTAACCAGACAGACACAGTAATAATGTTTTAACATGTACAGTTAAAATTTGATAACAAATGCTAACTTACCAAATCATTTAACGGAATGTAGTCTACTCCCTTTCATACCAATACGCTTGTCTTCATGCCAATGTGTTGTGCTGTAAGTAGGATATGCCATAGTTAAGAAATGAAATGAATACTTGAACATGCAACATTAAGTATTAAACGAAAATGAGCTGAAAACGAAATGCTGCTATTCTGAAGTTCAGTTCACAAAAACCCATTACATTTCCAGAAATTCATTAAATAAATGAATCACAAATACATCCCAGTCAATTACAACTTGTCTAAATTCATATAAAAATATAACCACTATTCAAACTTCTCATAGTTCTCAATTATAGTACTTTTTCTGAGAAAAATGTAAATATGTCCGACTCGGACCAAAGCAGAATGACATTTGAATTTGTCCACAGTTGTGTCACATGACCAAATTCAACCAAAGAGCTCAAAGACTAACAATTAACAAAAACGACATGAAATGTCAGACAATGAAATATGACCTGGATATGTACACAGTCATGAACTACTATCTACTACATACACTAAGATGACTTAGTAAAATATGTACATGACTACATGCTAACTGAAAGTACCTAAATATCTTTAACTTATTTCATCTTGCTAAATATATACATAAATACATACTGACTGAATACTCTTATTACTTCCTGTCCTTTTTACCAAAGGACTGTGACCTCTCGTACCAAACATAAATCGATATTTTAATACAAAATTCCAATTTCATTTATTCAAGGAATGTTAGATAAAAAGAATCATAATTTATAATACAGTAAACGCAAATTAAAATGGCACATTCATAACTTCTCCTATCAACTTGTGGGCTGTATGACTGTCAACTTCGTTCAACACTCCAGACCTAAATAATGCATCAAGAGCTTGAATCTTGCTGTCTAAAAACCTATTTACCATGCTGTACAAGATGAAATCCTCGACACCCAGGCTGACCATAAACTATATAATACCCTGAGCAAATTGGCTGCAAAAATCTCGTACTCATGACTAATTTATGAGGTCAAATGCAGCCGCTTGATTGGCCGCAGGACACAAACCTCATGCGATACGACACTAACAGTGTTGTTACGGAGGAAATCGTGGTGTATGCTTTACGAAGTTGTTCTAGCCAATTTGCACAGGGTATCATATATGTTATGAATAGCCTGGGTACCGAGGATGAACGTCTGGGTGCTGGATCTGGGGTAATAACTTCCTTCGCTGTTTGTCCCTCTGACTTAGGATCTATGTTACTATCTAACTCTTCTACAACATTTTCTTCGTCATGACCTATGGTCGCTATATCATGTTGATCCAAGGTTTCAGTTTCGTGTGGATGGTCTTCCTGTAAAGATGAAGGATTTTCATTCACATGAACGTGATCCATATTTTAACCTACCTCTTTACACTATAAGTATCTTTATCTTCACACTCCGGATCTTCCTCATCTTCAACTATTACCTGTTCCATACCGATATCTTCAACAATATCTACATGATCTACACGACTCGTCTCAGTATAGCTAATATTGGCTTCCCCATATACGTATGTCTTCCTGACATAGCCGTAACCCTCACTGTCAGAGTATGTTCCTTCATCTCTCAATTCACTAGTGCCCTCACTTGTTATGTCTTCATTCTTGGATGCATCCTTTTTTCTCCAGAAATATCGGTCTCTGTAACAGATACTTTACCTTCATATTCCACAACACCTTGGTCCTTTACCAATTGTAGATGGTTCCGATACAAGGTTCTTTCTCTGTCTGTTTTTTTTCCTTCAGAGTTTACTTTGAAGACGGGAATAACCGCTCTTGGTTGGTCTATAATAATGTATATATATCGGGTTAAAACTTGTCTTTAATTTAATGGTTTCCCTCAAACGCTATTTTGTTCACTAAAGCTCTATCTCCGACTGACAATCTCACAGCTTTAGACTTTCTATCAAAATATCTCTTCTGTTTGATTGTTGCCTTCCCAGTGGGATACGAAACCACTTGGTCTGCTTGTTCCAGCCTTAATTGTAGGTCTTCCAGATATTCGGATGTTGTTCCAAAGGCATCTTCATTTCTTGCTTTCGCAAATGCAAAATCGACTGGTAGCCTGGGTTGGCGACCAAAAATTAGTTCGAATGGAGAAATCCTGGTGGTGTCGTGGGGTATACAGGTATAGTAGTAAACCCATGGATTAATGTATTTCTTCCAGTCTTTGTTTTGGTCTTCTTCGAGTGTACCTAGCATACCAAGCAATGTTAGATTTAATCGTTCTGGACCTGCGTTTTCTTGTGGATGGTAAGGCGTAGTGTGGCTTTTTTTATTCCCATCAATCGGCAAAGCTCACTGATTGTCTGGCTTTCAAAATTAGCTCCCTGGTCCGTGTGGAGTCGGGATGGAATGCCGAAGTGTACGATGAACTCGTTGAGTAAGGCTTCTGTTGTTGTTCGTGCCGTGTGGTGCTTTGTTGGAATAGCCTCGGCATATTTGGTATAGTGGTCTGTTATTACTAAAATAATTTCAACATTTCCTTTTGATGGTTCCAATAAGAGAAAGTATATGCACACAAGTTCCAATGGGTATGAGCTGTGGAAATTTTGCCGAGGTTCTTTCCCCACAGTTGCTTTTCTTCTTATACATCTCTCACAAGTTTCCACCAAGTTGGATACATTCATTCCAACTCCAGGCCAGTAGAATCTCTCGCAGAACAAGGGCATCGTTCTTTCCTGTTCCGGATGTCCTATGTCATTATGGAGAATTGTCAAGATTTCAGTCCTATAACACTGTGGAACCGCTAGTTGTTCTAATATTCTGTCGTTTTCGGTTATATTTCGGAACAAAATGCCTCATTTGACGTAGAAATTTTTGTATTGTTTTCGCAATGCTAAATCTTCTTTGGCCACTATTGATGTTGGTATTTGTATTATCTATTACACCTATCTTCCATCTATTAATGAGTTGGTCTTGTCATTGGGCTTTTCTAATTTCTCTCATTTCCTTTTGATGTATAGGTTGACCTGGTTCTTCAATGATATCCACTAAATTAAGGCTTGTAGTTGGTAGAGTCTCTATGTATGCAGGTGTAACCACATTGCAAATAGCTTTTACGGAATTGTCTTCAATCTTTATTCTCTCCCTTCTATCAACATCTTCAAGTTTCTCATACGGATATCGACTCATACCATCAGCATCTGCGTTCTTCAGACCAGAGCGATAGTATATATCAAAATTGTACTGACCAAGTGCCGATGCCCATCTCTGACCGCAGGCGCCCACTTTGGCACTTGACAGCACAAAGGTCAAAGGATTACTGTCAGACAGAACAGTAAAATGATTGATTGTTAAATAATCACTTTTGTGTGACTGCCAACTTCAGCGCTAAGAGCTCAAGTCTGCGGGACTTTATCTCTGTTCTGCTTTGTACAGTGTCCGACTGGCATAGGCAATAACGCGTTTTTTCCCCTTCTTGCAACTGGTATAGAACTGCTACCAAAGCTTTGGCTGAGGCAACTGTATGGATCTAAAATGGAATTGAAAATTCCGGGTATGCAAGTATCGGTGGTGACGACAGTAATGCCTTTAGACGGTAAAAAACGTTTTGTTCAGTCTCAGTCCATTTCAAAGTTGGTGTGGCTGTTTTCTGTCCCCTTTTCTTGTTTTTTGGTTGAAGCAACTCCGACACCGATCTCAATATTTTGCTGAAATCCTTGATGTACTTCCGGTAGTATCCGTCATAGGCAAGGAAAGATCGTCGCTCATCTGCATTCTTGAAGTCTAGTTAGGACCAGGTCTAGTCGTTCCAGGTGTTGTCCAAAAGTTTCACTGAAGATTATGACATCATTCAAATATATAAGGCATACTTTCGTGTTAGAGTCCCCTAACGCTACTTGCATGATCCTTTGATATGTTGCCAGACTGTTGGTCAGTCCGAACGGCATTTTATTGTACTCATAACACCCAATTGAACCAACTGTAAAAGCTGTTCTTTCTTTATGGATTTCTTCCACTTCTGTCTGGTGGTAACCAGCATTGATATCCACTGTTGTAAAGTATTTTGCTCCATGCAGACAATCAAATATTCCTCCATTCTTGGGAGCGCAAATGAATCATTATAAGTTACGGAATTCAACTGTCTGTAGTCGACACATAACCGAAGTTTTCCATTCTTTTTCCTTACCTGAAAAACATTTGAGGTATATGGCGACCTAGATGGTCTAATGATTCCTGCAGCTAAAAGCTGTTCAATATGCTGTTTGACTTCTGCAATCATGCTTGGCGGAATGCGGCGGTGTCATTGTTTAAAGGGAACATCTATGGTGAGGTCACTTCGGTACTTTATTCTGTTACAAATTCCTATATCTGTGTCATTAAGGGCAAACATATCCTTGTGTCTCTTTAAAAGTTCCAAGAGTTTGCCTTTCTGCTCTGGTCCAAGTGCATCTTCTTCATCTATTTTAGGTGTTTAACTATATCTTCTCGTTTACTGTCTTCTTCTATCTTAGTAAGAAAATCACCTTCAATGGTACCAGAATGGATCTTGGTTGAATTGTCATGTATAGTATTGGGTATTTGATAAGTTTTGATAAGCAGGCTTACTTTGACATTGTTGTTTCTCTTGTATGTATACTGGATAACTGTAGGTGTAATATCGATAAACGAGGGTATCTGGCTTTCTTCACTTTCCTGTATAATAGCATATGTTTGGGGATATTGAAGCTCTTTATCCACTTTACCAGTAATTTCCACTCTCTGATTTGGATTCATGGTGCTCTTCTGAGTCTCAGCGTTCCTGATTATGGCTAATCGAATGTTGTTTTTCTTCAACGCCCTTTCTCTTATTGTAATTGTTATGAAACTAAGATACAATGGAGTGTGTAATTCAGCACGTTGTAAAAATCTATCACTAAAATCTTGTTTATATTCTTTCATCAATTCCTGTAGTATGTTGGTCCCTAAAATCACAGGGGTTCTGTATGAAAACTGTGTGTCTGGCGTTACTAGTAATAGAAATGGCAAAGGCTTAGATTTTGGATGTCTTTAAAATGCTGTTAGCTCTGTTTCAATATTACCCATTTATTGAAGATTTTCTCCATCTGCACACTCAATATTAAGGATTTCTACTACTGGCATGATTTCAAAGCTACTTCGATTATGTGCATACAGATGTTGTGACACAATACTTACACAACTTCTAGTGTCCAGTAATGCTCGGGTAGTTGATTCTCCTAAAGTAATCTCTACTTCCTAAACATCTCCAACAAGTTTGGGATCGTTACACCTTTCTGGTGATGTGCCCTCATCAGATCCCTTAATAGGAGCACAAACTAGTTTGGGCATTCTCGTGGTGGGTGTCCATTCAGTTTGCACTTGGAGCACATTAACTGAGCAATGGTTAAAGGGCACTTCCTCTGAACATGTCCCTTCTGTTTGCAGATAAAAACATTCTGGATTGAAAGTATCTTCTGCCCTTGTATGACCATAGGACCCTCTGCCTCTACCTCTGTGTTGCAAATATTTCCTCCTCGCCAACAATGTGTGTTCCTATCACCAGAATTCCAGTTCCTATCTCACGAATTCCAGTTCCTTCCCTATTCCGTCTGACTTGCTTGCCCTTTCTCCAACTTCTCAATTCTTTCACTGATTTGCTTTAAGAGTTGTTTCATCTCTGTATCCTCATTTTCTTTCCTTTCGGATGCTACGACCGGTTTGCATGGCTTCTTTTCTTCCGGGTTTCCATCCTTCAGGTCAGCCTCTAATCTCTTGAGTTACATTTTGAATTCATCATAGTCACTCGCTTTGTCGCAGTGGTAAACAGACAGGTGTTTAAGTCCTTCCTTAAACCGCTGTGTAAAACATGTTTAAGTATGTCAGTGTCAATTCGCCTTAGTCTACCAAGTTCAACAGCCTAGTCAAACAATTCCTCTAAGCGGGAAGCAAATGATTCGACATTCTCTTTTGGCTGTTGTTCACATGCGTCGAATTTTCTCATAATGCTTTCTTTGGTTTCCACTGAACCATAAGTGCTTTCGAGCTTGACAATTACTTCATCAATTTTTAAAGCTGGTCCAAGTCTTTTCACTTTATCTGCTGAACTTCCCTACAAAGCTCTCCGCATTCCAAATAAAATCTGTTCTTTACTAAAAACCTTTCCCTTCAAGGACAGTCAAAACTTCATACCTAAAAGTTTCCCAATTGGCTTCACTTTTTCCGTCTGCACCATCAAATATTGAACACTTGGGATAATGATGGACATCTTGTCTAACAGTTGACATATCTAACTGTTTCACTGGAGCATAATCTCTAACATCACCTCTCAGTCGACCAAACATGTCTGTCAATCTCACGATATCATCAACAGATCCACCTTTGGTTGAACATCAAGTCTTCTTAACGTAATCATCATCTTTAATTCTGCCTCTGAAAATCCATTTACCTTATCCTCCTCATCCAATTCAAATTGTCTTTCTTCATCCTTATAAGCCATTTTTACAATATTTAAGACCAATAACAATGAATGGGATAAAGAATCACTTTACAGTGTACTTCTATCAATATTGGACAAGCGCAACAAAAGTACAATACAATATTAACCTACACGTTGGCATGAGTTTGCAATCAAAATATGAGATGGTATCTCGAAGTAATTAAATACGGGTAAACACTGTTTTCAAGCAATGCAATAATTATATAAAGTCTATTCCAAATAGATGCTAAAGGCTTATGACATCATATAAGTATCGCTGTAGTTGAACACATGTGGCTGAAATATACAATTGAGTTCACAAACTGTTTTTTCACAAACAGTGTGGAAATATAAAAATATTATATTAGAAAGTATAACTATAATGTTGAAATTAAGGGTGTACTTATTAGGAATTATATATATATATGGTAATGCAATACCGCATATATACAAAAGCAATAAGGAGTATGACTGTTGTTTGCTCAGAAAAACATGGACAATATAGCAATCAGAAGTTAAATGCAGTGATCTATTAGGGAACCACCTTTCCAACAATGTTCCTTTCAAATAATTTAAAGTTCTACAAAAAATGTTTTACCAAATTGTGACTTTCTTCTTTCTTCAGAATATACGCGATGATTAACTGTTTGCTCGATGATTAACTGCTTGTGGGTCTAACACAGTTTGCTAGAACAAATAAATAGCACAATCTGCACTCAATAAAGATTTATGTTATCTAACTTATTTGATCTTTTTAATTCAACATATCTACAATAATAGCAATATCATGTACTACTATACTACTATTATTATTTTATTTATTATTACTCAAAACTAAAGCTTGCGTGAGAAAATAAATCAACTCTCGACCTGCTATTAGAAATGCAATGACTCCTTGAAAATGTGGGTCTAACCGGAGTAATAAAAAAATCTTAAAATGCTCATAAAGAATTGCCTGTCTGCTTCAAGTATAGGTTGTAACTGGCTGTTAAACATAAATAACTATGCCTCAAAATGCCAAAAAGATATTTGCTTAGCTTTAAAGTATGTGCTTTTCTTCAAATTGTTTTCCTCAAAATAGCAGCATAATACCAAGTTTATTAGTTGCTAGTAAAGGTAAGTAAATTTGAATAGATTAATGGTGACTTTGTGAAATAAACTAATCTAGGTTATATTGTGAATAGAATGTGTTTAAAACAAACCTACACCAGATTATTGCATGCAATAGTGAATTTCTTTCTTACTACAAGGATCCTCATAAAGTATTTACTCACGCATACTCAAAAGAACTGTACTGTGTCAGTATGAAACAATTCTGACAGTGGTTTCAATGATCAATAATGTCATAAATCAATAAAATGTCTCTCTTATTGTGTTTTTTTGGTCCAATCTCAATATTTTGAAGTCCGAAACTGTAAAATACTGGTAACGTCTGTCGGTTATCTCTCTACGAAACGGTGTCCTCATCGACTGTTGGTATCTTCTGTCGGTTGTCTCTCTTTCTACAAAACCATGTCCTCATCGACTGTTGGTAAGCAGGTTAGTTTGTGTTGGGCGCCAAATGTAACTAATGGGGGTTGTTACTAACGTATAACGGAATTCTTCAGTTGGTTAAAATAGTTTATTCTATATAATCCAGATCTACGAAGAGTGTGTTACATCTGTAATAAGAAATTAATACACATACTAAATACATGTAATAACAATACCTTTTATATAAATAATAATTAGTCCGGTTATGCTTTCTAACTTACTTATGATAATCAGTTGTTCGAACTTACGGCTAAGACAAACCAATAGATGGCCATAAGACAAGTATACAAATGAAACATGTTATGTATATAGCATTACACTAACCATACCGACACAGTAATAAGGTTTTAACATGTAGAGTGCAACGTGGAAACACAACGGCTAACTTACCAATATATTAAACTGAGTGTATTCTCTTTCATACAAATACCCTCGTCAAATGAACATTTGAACATGTAACATTCAGTATTAAACGAAAATAACCTACAAATGAAACGAAAACCCATTTCCATTTCCAGAAATTCATTAATAAAAGAGTCACAAATTCATTCCAGCCAATTATAACTTGTCTAAATGCTTATAAAAATCTTACCAGTATTCAAACTTCTCGAGGAATCCGCTGTGGTCGAGTGTTTAGCGTCGGGGATTTCGAAACAGGTTGTCCCGGGTTCGATCCCCAGTCGCGGCACTACGGTCATGGTGGGATGCCCTTGGGCAAGGCACATTTTCTAGCTTAGTACTGGTTTGTTTACCCAGGGATCATGAATAAGTGAACTGTCGCCGTGATATAACTGAAATAATGTTGAAAGCGGCGTAAAACCCCAATAAGTAAATAAATAAATAAATAAAACTTCTCGAAGTTCTCAATAAATAGCATTTTTGAAGAACAATTTAAAGATGTCTGACTCTGACAAAGCAGAATGACAATTGAAATTTGTTCACGGATTATGTCACATGACCAAATTCAACCTATGAGACCAATGACTAGCAAATAACAAAAACAACATGAAATATATGACCTGGTTACATAAAGAATACATTATCTGAACTTAAATGTAGGAACTAAAGTGAAACTTGAGGTTATTTATAGGCCTGTTAGATTTTGATCGTTTGGTAGTAGACTCCGAAGAGCCTTATAAAGTAGTAGTGCTGCAAATATATTGGTTTGATTTTAAATTGCCACCTTAGTTAAAACAAATTGTTATAAAATTGCAATTTAAGAAATATTTCTTCATATCTTAGCAATTGAAGTTTTATCTCATGGTTTAAAAGACGGGAAGATTCTTCTTAAATCTGATAATTCGACTGTACTACATGTATTCAATAAACGAACATGTAGGGTTAAGATAAA
>JASEVX010000004.1:118202410-118267410 GCA_031761405.1 Serripes groenlandicus
TCCTGGCATTATCAGTCCAGTTCTCCACAAAACAAACTTTCTAAGCAACTGGCTGTTTAAGACTTTAAGCCCATTGGTCGCAAACGAATGACGCTTGTCAAAGTAAATTTCGTCAAATGTCAGAAAGAATGTTGACCGAGCTGGAAAAACACCGAATAAGTTTTGATAAACTAACAGGTGCCTAAATGTTAAGATGCAACAAGAAGTCCGTGTTAGCATCTACAACAACAACAATATCCCAATTGCCGTTGGTAATATCAGCATCTGCAGTTTGAAAAGGTTTGGAGATATCATACGCTTTTTTTCTTCAAATGCAAATGATAAGTTACGAATAGGTAACAGGTGTCTGAACAAGTAAAAGATGAATCAATATGTAACAAGAAGTGTATGTTTGCATGTGCCTCATCAACATCACCATCGGCAGTTTGAAAGTTTTGTGAAATAAAGAAAAGCTTCTTCGTTTTAAACCACCAAATAAATAACGAATAAGTATTCGATCTTACAATAACAAAAACGTGCTTTAAACAACAAGATCAAAATTGTGGTTGGAAATCTTAAACATTTGGAGTTTGAATGGACTTTCTGGACATCAAACGCTCATATCTTGATAACTGTCGATAAGTAACAGGTGATTTGAAATGTTCCAATATGTCTCTGTCAGCTTCTACAACAACAACAATATCAAAAGTGTGGGTGGCAACATAAACATATGCAGCTTATAATTTGGACAGCAAAGGCTTCTTTTCTTGAAAACAGCCGAATAAATAACGAATAAGTACAAAGTTTTTAAATGAATAACACGTGATTAAATATGTTCCGTCAGCATCTATAAGACAACAACAACAACAACAGCATCACTTTTGTTGTTGAATACATCAACATATGGAGTTTAAACAGATTTTCAGGATATCAAACGCTAATATCTTGATAGCCGCCTAATAAGTTACAAATAAGTAAAATGATTTTGAAAAAGTAACAGGTGATTTAATATGTACCAATAGGTCTTTGTCAGAATCTACATCAATAACACATCAACATTGTGGTTGGCAAAATCAACATAAGGAGTTTCGATAACAATTCTGAATATCAAACGCTCATATCTTGATAACCGTCGAATAAGTTACGAATAAGTAACAGGTTTTTGAATATGCAGTTTGAATGATAATCTGGTTAGCAAAGGCTTTTTTAAAATGACCGAATAAGTAACAGGTTATTTAAAAGGTTCTTATAGATCTACGTCAACATCTTCAAAAACAACATCAAAATTGTGGTTGCAACATCAACATATGTAATTCGAATTATATTTGTGATAGCAAAGGCTTCTTTTCTTGAAAAAGGCCGAATAAATAAGTAACAGATTTTTGAATAAGTAAAAGGTGAACAAATATGTTCCAATATGTATCTGTCAGGATCTACAACAACTAGAGCATCCCATTTACTGTTGACAACATTAACATATACAATTTGAATGATATTTGGGAGAGAATAGGCTTCTTTTCATGAAAACGGCCGAAAAAGTAACAGGTTTTTGAATAAGTAACAGGTAATTTAAAATCTACCAATTGGTCTCTATCAGCATCTTCAACAACAACATTGTGATTTTCAACACTAATATATGCAGTTTGAATGATGTTTTGGATAGCAAAGGCTTTTTCCTTGGAAACGGATGAATAAGTAACAGGGTTTTTGTATAAGTAACAGGTTATTTAACAGGTACTTAAAAATCTTCGTCAACATCTACAACAACAATAACATCAGAATAGTGGTTGCTACATCATAATATGCAATTTGAATTATATTTGTGATAGCAAAAGCTTCTAATCTTCACAAAGGCCGAATAAGCAACGAATAAGTAACAGGTTCTTGAATAAGTAACAGGTTCTTGAATAAGTAACAGGTTCTTGAATAAGTAACAGGTTCTTCAATAAGTAACAGGTGATCAAATATGTTCCAATAGCTCACTTTCATCATTTACAACAATAACAACCTCAATGTTGTTTCTGGCAACATAAACAAATGCATTCTGAAAGATATTTGGGACAGCAATGGCTTCTTTTCTTGAACACGGTCGAATACGTAACAGGTCTTTGAATAAGTAACAGGTGATTTAAAATGTACCAATTGGTTTCTGTTATCATCAACAGCAACAACAGCATTTACATTATGATTTTCAACATCAACATATGCAGTTTAAGTAATGTTTTGGATAAAAAAGGTTTCTTTTAATGAAAACGGCCGAATAAGTAACAGGGTTTTTGAATAAGTAACAGGTCATTTTAAAGATACTTATAGATCTCCGTCAGCATCTACAACAGCAACAACATCACATTTGCTGTTGGCAACATCAACGTATGCAGTTTGAATTGATTTTCTGAATAAGTAACGAATAAGTAACAGGTTTTTTGAATAAGTAACAGGTGATTTGAAATATGCTAATGGGTCACCGGCAGCATCTACAACAACAACAATATCACAATTGTGGTTTACAACATCAACATATGCAATTGGAATGGTATTTGGGATAGCAGAGACATCTTTTCTTGAAAAAGGCCGAATAAGTAACCAGATTTTGAATAAGTAACAGGTTATTTAAAATGTTCCAATGGGTCTCTCTCATCATCTACAACAACAACAACATCATCAACAGTATTGTTGGCAATATCAACATATGCAGTACCTTAGATCAAATCTGATTAAGCAACACAAAAGGAAGAAGGAACATATAACCAACTTTACATTTGAATAAGGAACAAGGAACAAGTAACCAACTTCACATTCGAATAAGGAATGAGGAACAAGGAACAGGGAACGGCCGAATAAGTAACAGGTTTTTGAATAAGTAACAGGTGATGTAATATGTACCAATGGCTCACTTTCATCATTTACAACAACAACAACCTCAATATTGTTGCTGGAAACATAAACAAATGCATTTTGAAAGATATTTGTGACAGCAATAGCTTCTTTTCTTGAACACGGTCGAATAAGTAACAGGTCTTTGAATAAGTAACAGGTTATTTAAAATGTACCAATAGGTTTCTGTTATCATCAACAGCAACAACAGCATCTACATTATGATTTTCAACATCAACATATGCAGTTTAAGTAATGTTTTGGATAAAAAAGGTTTCTTTTAATGAAAACGGCCGAATAAGTAACAGGGTTTTTGAATAAGTAACAGGTCATTTTAAAGGTACTTATAGATCATCGTCAGCTTCTACAACAACAACAACATCCCATTTGCTGTTGGCAACATCAACGTATGTAGTTTGAATTGATTTTCTGAATAAGTAACGAATAAGTAACAGGTTTTTTGAATAAGTAACAGGTGCTTTGAAATGTGCCAATGGGTCACCGGCAGCATCTACAACAACAACAATATCACAATTGTGGTTTACAACATCAACATATGCAATTGGAATGGTATTTGGGATAGAAGAGGCATCTTTTCTTGAAAAAGGCCGAATAAGTAACCAGATTTTGAATAAGTAACAGGTTATTTAAAATGTTCCAATGGGTCTCTCTCATCATCTACAACAACAACGACATCATCAACAGTATTGTTGGCAATATCAACATATGCAGTACCTTAGATCAAATCTGATTAAGCAACAAAAAAGGAACAAGGGACATATAACCAACTTTACATTTGAATAAGGAACAAGGAACAAGTAACCAACTTCACATTCGAATAAGGAATGAGGAACAAGGAACAGGGAACGGCCGAATAAGTAACAGGTTTTTGAATAAGTAACAGGTGATTTAATATGTACCAATGGCTCACTTTCATCATTTACAACAACAACAACCTCAATATTGTTGCTGGAAACATAAACAAATGCATTTTGAAAGATATTTGTGACAGCAATAGCTTCTTTTCTTGAACACGGTCGAATAAGTAACAGGTCTTTGAATAAGTAACAGGTTATTTAAAATGTACCAATAGGTTTCTGTTATCATCAACAGCAACAACAGCATCTACATTATGATTTTCAACATCAACATATGCAGTGTAAGTAATGTTTTGGATAAAAAAGGTTTCTTTTAATGAAAACGGCCGAATAAGTAACAGGGTTTTTGAATAAGTAACAGGTCATTTTAAAGGTACTTATAGATCATCGTCAGCTTCTACAACAACAACAACATCCCATTTGCTGTTGGCAACATCAACGTATGTAGTTTGAATTGATTTTCTGAATAAGTAACGAATAAGTAACAGGTTTTTTGAATAAGTAACAGGTGCTTTGAAATGTGCCAATGGGTCACCGGCAGCATCTACAACAACAACAATATCACAATTGTGGTTTACAACATCAACATATGCAATTGGAATGGTATTTGGGATAGAAGAGGCATCTTTTCTTGAAAAAGGCCGAATAAGTAACCAGATTTTGAATAAGTAACAGGTTATTTAAAATGTTCCAATGGGTCTCTCTCATCATCTACAACAACAACAACATCATCAACAGTATTGTTGGCAATATCAACATATGCAGTACCTTAGATCAAATCTGATTAAGCAACAAAAAAGGAACAAGGGACATATAACCAACTTTACATTTGAATAAGGAACAAGGAACAAGTAACCAACTTCACATTCGAATAAAGAATGAGGAACAAGGAACAGGGAACGGCCGAATAAGTAACAGGTTTTTGAATAAGTAACAGGTGATTTAATATGTACCAATGGCTCACTTTCATCATTTACAACAACAACAACCTCAATATTGTTGCTGGAAACATGAACAAATGCATTTTGAAAGATATTTGTGACAGCAATAGCTTCTTTTCTTGAACACGGTCGAATAAGTAACAGGTCTTTGAATAAGTAACAGGTTATTTAAAATGTACCAATTGGTTTCTGTTATCATCAACAGCAACAACAGCATCTACATTATGATTTTCAACATCAACATATGCAGTTTAAGTAATGTTTTGGATAAAAAAGGTTTCTTTTAATGAAAACGGCCGAATAAGTAACAGGGTTTTTGAATAAGTAACAGGTCATTTTAAAGGTACTTATAGATCATCGTCAGCTTCTACAACAACAACAACATCCCATTTGCTGTTGGCAACATCAACGTATGTAGTTTGAATTGATTTTCTGAATAAGTAACGAATAAGTAACAGGTTTTTTGAATAAGTAACAGGTGCTTTGAAATGTGCCAATGGGTCACCGGCAGCATCTACAACAACAACAATATCACAATTGTGGTTTACAACATCAACATATGCAATTGGAATGGTATTTGGGATAGAAGAGGCATCTTTTCTTGAAAAAGGCCGAATAAGTAACCAGATTTTGAATAAGTAACAGGTTATTTAAAATGTTCCAATGGGTCTCTCTCATCATCTACAACAACAACAACATCATCAACAGTATTGTTGGCAATATCAACATATGCAGTACCTTAGATCAAATCTGATTAAGCAACACAAAAGGAAGAAGGAACATATAACCAACTTTACATTTGAATAAGGAACAAGGAACAAGTAACCAACTTCACATTCGAATAAGGAATGAGGACCAAGGAACAGGGAACGGCCGAATAAGTAACAGATTTTTGAATAAGTAACAGGTGATTTAATATGTACCAATGGCTCACTAATATCATTTACAACAACAACAACCTCAATATTGTTGCTGGCAACATAAACAAATGCATTTTGAAAGAAATGTGTGACAGCAATAGCTTCTTTTCTTGAACACGGTCGAATAAGTAACAGGTCTTTGAATAAGTAACAGGTTATTTAAAATGTACCAATTGGTTTCTGTTATCATCAACAGCAACAACAGCATTTACATTATGATTTTCAACATCAACATATGCAGTTTAAGTAATGTTTTGGATAGAAAAGGTTTCTTTTAATGAAAACGGCCGAATAAGTAACAGGGTTTTTGAATAAGTAACAGGTCATTTTAAAGTTACTTATAGATCTCCGTCAACATCTACAACAACAACAACATCCCATTTGCTGTTGGCAACATCAACGTATGCAGTTTGAATTGATTTTCTGAATAAGTAACGAAAAAGTAACAGGGTTTTTGAATAAGTAACAGGTGATTTGAAATGTGCTAATGGGTCACCGGCAGCATCTACAACAACAACAATATCAAAATTGTGGTTTACAACATCAACATATGCAATTGGAATGGTATTTGGGATAGCAGAGGCATCTTTTCTTAAAAAAGGCCGAATAAGTAACCAGATTTTGAATAAGTAACAGGTTATTTAAAATGTTCCAATGGGTCTCTCTCATCATCTACAACAACAACAACATCATCAACAGTATTGTTGGCAATATCAACATATGCAGTACCTTAGATCAAATCTGATTAAGCAACACAAAAGGAAGAAGGAACATATAACCAACTTTACATTTGAATAAGGAACAAGGAACAAGTAACCAACTTCACATTCGAATAAGGAATGAGGAGCAAGGAACAGGGAACGGCCGAATAAGTAAAAGGTTTTTGAATAAGTAACAGGTGATTTAATATGTAACAATGGCTCACTTTCATCATTTACAACAACAACAACCTCAATATTGTTGCTGGCAACATAAACAAATGCATTTTGAAAGAAATTTGTGACAGCAATAGCTTCTTTTCTTGAACACGGTCGAATAAGTAACAGGTCTTTGAATAAGTATTTAAAATGTACCAATTGGTTTCTGTTATCATCAACAGCAACAACAGTATCTACATTATGATTTTACCAGATTTTGAATAAGTAACAGGTTATTTAAAATGTTCACATTGGTCTCTCTCATCATCTACAACAACAACAACATCATCAACAGTGTTGTTGGCAATATCAACATATGCAGTACCTTAGATCAAATCTGAATAAGGAACAAGGAACAAGTAACCGACTTCACATTCGAATAAGGAATAAGGAACAAGGAACAAGTAATCAACTTCACATTTGAATAAGGAATAGGGAATAAGGAATAGGGAATGAACTTCACGGAGGTTACGCATGGTATAAATTCTCAAATTATGGTGATGGTTTATATATCATTTTACAATATGCATGATATAAACTCTCACATTATGTTAATGGTTTATATATCAATTTACAATATGCATGGTATAAATTCTCAAATTATGGTGATGGTTTATATATCATTTTACAATATGCATGGTATAAATTCTCAAATTATTAGTCGCCGGGCAGAAGCCCGCGACTTCTATTTTTAATAGGTTTTCGGAAATCACATGGGAGGGGGGATTATTATTAGAAAGGAACACAATAAGATGTCTTGAACATATTACAATTGTGTTTGTTTAAAAACACTAAGTAATGACACATCTAAAATGAAATAAATATTGCGATGTTTTAGGTATTTTCAGTGGTTTTTTTTTGACTCGCATTTATGTTTTTTTGTTTTATTTACGAAGACAAAACAGTCCCTATTAGCTAGACTGGTATACTTTTTTTTACACTATATACTACATGTACTCAAAAGGCGATAACTACAAACCTTTACGTCGTAGTCTAATTTTTTTTTTTTTCTTTTTTTTTCTTTTTTTTTTTTTTTCTTTTTTTTTTATTTCCATAATACATTTTAAGTACATACAATTTTGCTACAAACATGTATATATTTACAGAATTCAGTGCAAATAGTATTTCGTATATGAGCGCATAGTTAATAAATGTATTCTGGGAAATAAATTTTGGAAGAAATTAGGACAGACAAGATATGAAAAAGAGAAGAAGAAGATAGAAGTAGACAAGAAAAAAGAGAAGAGTTTACTGAACACTGTCTTTCAAACTTATTAAAGTTGAAGTTGAAGTTGGTTCCATTTCCTATCATGCTCTTGGAGTTTGTCTTTAGCAAGTGCAATCAGTCTTTCTATGGATTCGTGATATTTTAAATATTTTTTGAAATGATAAAAGCTTGGACAATCTTTTTCATATTTGTTTTTAAAGATAAAATATTTTGCAACTATCAATATGCAATTTATTAATGTCGAGTAGCTACTCTGGTCAATATATACAAATGAGACTATTTAATAATTTAATGTAATATCTATTTGTTTAACATTTAAAAATACTTGTAATTCTGTCCAGAAGCTCCCGGACCATTGACATTCCCAAAAAAGATATTTGTTTGATTCATTAAACATATTACAGAAATCACATAATCTTGTACTGGTAATGTTACATTTAAATAAAAAGTTATTATTTGGAACTATCCTCATTATGTATTTGATATGGGGTTTAATAACTAGACTATTTGTTATCCTTTTTAACTGTATATTATATAAGTATTTGTTTGGGCTCTTTTGAGTACTTATTTGTGTCAAAACAGTTTGTTGTGTATTATTATTTAAACTTTTTTCAATTTTAAGTTTTGCTTTCCAATGTTTTGGAATACTTTGAATGAGTGTATGATATTTTAAAAAATCTGAGGCGTTTAAGGCGTAAACTGTTTTTATATGTTGGAAAGTGTAAAACAGTCTTAACCTATTATCAAAAACTTGATCAATATATGTTATTCCTTTGTCATATAAAGTTTTGTAAAAAATAGTTGTGTTATTGTTTATTATATAAGAGTTATTCCATAAAACTTCATTCTTAATATTTTGAACATTATTATTATAATTTATTTTTGACCATGACAGTATTATATCTAGTAAAAGGTTTGATTTTATTTTCAAAGTGTTATTTAAGTCCTTTGTATTAATATTACATTCAAATATAAAACTCCTCCCTACTCTTTCAAGCAAACTTAAATAAATATGTTTCCAATCTCCTGTGTTGTTGTTATTGGTTATTCTTTTAACCCAGCTTGCTTTTATTGAATTGATGAAAAGATCAATATCTATCATTTTCAAACCTCCCTTGTCATAGTTTTGTATAATTGTTTTTCTACTTATTTTGTCTGGTTTGTTATCCCATAAAAAATCAAACAGATTTTTTTAAATAGTATTTATAATATTCAGTGGTGGATTTTCTAAAACAGTAAGTGGATATATAAGTTTAGGTAAGATAAATGTTTTGATAACTGTGATTTTGCCAATTTAAAATAATTGGTATTTTTTCCATTTATTGAGGCAGTTACAAAACTCTTTCATTTTGGGAATAAGATTATATTCATTATACATTTTTTTGTTATTTGAGAATGTAATACCTAGAGTAGATGCATTTTCTGATGTCCAGGTGAATTTGTTTCCCGTATTAAAAGTCTCATTTGAGTTTTTTAAAGAACCAGAGCGCATAATTATAGTTTTATTTGAATTAAGTTTAAGTCCTAATATTTTACCAAAAGTATCTATTTTATTTATTAAGTTTTTAAAAGTACTCATTGACCCATCCATCATAAAAGTGGCATCATCTGCAAAAGCAGTATGTTTTATCTCTCTATTGTATATATTTATACCTTTTATATTTGTATCTTTTTTAACTGATTTGTATAATATTTCAATAGTTAAAATAAACAAGTATGGAGAAAGAGGACATCCTTTACTTACTCCTCTATTAACTTTTAAAAAATCCGACATGTGACCATTATTTATAACACAACTTTGTGCATCATTATAAAATAGCTTTATCCAGTTTATAAAAGAAATTCCAAAGTTAAAGTAAGTAAGTACTTTAAAAATAAAATCATGGTCAATACTATCAAAGGCTTTCTGGAAATCTGCAAAAAATATCAGGCCAGGGTTATTGTTATCATTTAGATTTTCAATTACTTCAAAAATAGTACGAATGTTTTCACCTATGTAGCGTCCCTTCAAAAAACCAGTTTGACTTTCATTTATAATTTTATTTAAGACTTTTTTCATTCTGTTCGCAATAGCTTTAGTTGTTATTTTATAGTCAATGTTCAATAAACTTATCGGACGCCAATTATTTAAAGAAGTCAAATCTTTGTCTTTTTTAGGTAATAATTTATAGAATTAATGTAAAAAGATTTAATTGTGTTCCAAAATATTTTAAAAAATTCAGTTGTTAATCCATCAGACCCTGGTGATTTTCCATTTTTCATTTGTTTTAAGGCAAAAGCGCATTCATCTATATTCATGATACCTTCACATGACTGTTTTTGATCTTCATCGAGTATATTTTCTTTATCATCAGGAAAAAAGTCTATATTATCTTTATTTTCGGTATCTACCTTACTGTATAAAGTTTTGTAAAATTGTTTTGTTTCTTTTAAAATTTCATCAGACTTTGTAATTTCAGTATTATTATTATTTAAAATTCTATTGATGGTTTTGTTTTCAGCTCTTTTTTTCTCAAGATTACTAAAGTATTTCGTATTTTTTTCGGCCCCTTCAACCCATTCCGCTTTCGCTCTTAAAATAATTCCATTAGTTTGTGTTTTAATTATTTGATTTAATTCATCCTTTTTATTTTTAATATTATCTTTTAAAGTTTGATCATCTGGAGTATCAATAAATTGTTTTTCTAAAATATTTATATCATTTTTTAAATCAATTTTTTTTTTTTTTTTTTTTTTTTTTTAATGAAGTATATTTAATAGACTCATTTCTTATCGTGCCTTTAATTATTTGCCATAATGTATTTGGATTACAATCTTTATTTATGTCAGCTATTTCTTGTATAGATTGTTTAATTTTATTTTGATAATCTTGTTCAAGTATGACGCTATTATTTAGTTTAAAAAACCCGGGCCCTCTAGGTTGATTATCATTCATTAGATTAAAACGAACAAGAGAGTGATCTGAACGAAAGCCTGTAGTTATTTTACATTTTGTTATCATATTTACCAAATTACTTGAAACCAAGAAGTAATCAAGTCTACAAAAAATGGTAGGCCTGGTATTTGAATGCCAGGTGTAATGTCTAATATTTGGATTTAAAATTCTCCATATATCATTTATATCATTATTTTGTAATATATTATTCATTTTGTCCCTGTTTCTTGTATTACTATTCATATTACCGTTCTTCTTGTCAATGTCTACATTTATGACTGTGTTAAAATCTACACCCACTACAATGGTTTCACTATCATTTGCTATTATGAAGTCTTCAATTTTTGTTAAAAAATTATAATTGTCTGTTGCATTATTTGGTGCATAAATATTAAGAAATAGTATTTCTTTGTCGTTTATAAGTATTTTAAGAGATTGCATTCTACCTTCTATTATATTATTTCGTTCTAGAATCTTGTATGTAAAACCAGAGTTGACAAGGATGCCTACCCCGGTGCTGTAACTACTATTTCCACTTAGAAAAATATCACCACCCAATTCTTTTTCCCAAATATTGTAAGTTTGTTCTTGGCAATGTATTTCTTGTAGAAGTCAAATAGAATACTTATTTAATTTTAACCAATGAAATAGTTGTTTTCTTTTAGATGAATCACTGAGACCTTTTACATTAAAAGTACATACATTAATACTCATTTATCAAACAATATAAAAAATTTATTAAACCAGCTTCTATCCATGAATTTTTCAAATGTTGACAGTGAATGTAAGAGTAGATAGAATAGAAAGGTATCAATAGCACGAGTGTGTATATACAACAAAACTCTTAAAGAACTTATTATTCTTTAAACAAAAATAAGAGGTACGTCGCCATTATTAAAATGATACTCATGGCATAATTGTAATTTGTAATTTCTAACTAGTGTCCTTCATATAACATTTATATTTTTCAGGATACAGTTTTCACTTGTATAATAAAAGTGCAATTGTATGTATTCTAAATATTTACCATATTTACATGATTGATATTGCAATTATTTGGATTAATTTGAATGTTTTAATATAAATGTGTAAGCAATGAACTTGTTTAAAATGTTCTACTTCATTTTGTCATTTTTAAGCAGTCTAATTTGTTTACATACGCGCACCTGCTTGAAGCGTGACTCGCGAATACCAACTGCGTAGATCAATCTCCTTTGCAGAGAGCCGTCTCTTTACACTCACTCACAAATAGTAAATCGTAGGTGATTTAAAATGTTTATTTGGTTCGAAACAAATGAAGAAAAGAACAAACCGCGATAAAACAAGTTTTAATAGAAAAAATACTTTGAACGAACACTCTCTGCCTATAAAGAGAGTTTCAAGAACGACACCTCTGCGAATAAGAAAGAATCGGGTCTTTCGTACAAATTTAGTTCGTCCTTGACAATTTTAAATGTGTCATTTAATTCCCTAAATGCATATTACTTCCGATCTGCATATTGTTATGCATCATTGACACAAGGGCGCTCATCATAATATAATTTTAAAACAGGAGTAGTTTGTTATTTTCGTTATAAAAAAGGAAGGAAAGAATTAAAATAAATTAACATGTTGTAGGGCTCAGTTTATGTTCGAAATTAAGTTTTAATTATACAACAATTTCAATGAGATTTAACTGTTTAGTTGATGTTATATTTCGAAGGTGGTCTAATTTATAAATATTGGACTACATTTCAACATTTGTTAAAGTATGATATAATTAGGATGCCAAGCTAATATCATTTTGAGAAAAAGAGAAAACTCATGTCTTCAGCGATTTAACCCTTAACTCATTGTTTTAAAAGTAGATTGCTGCAAAGGTGTCCACTGTTGACTTTAATAGAGGAAAGGTAAAATGACGTGCTATTGCATGCAAATCCTAAATTGTCTGTTTTGTGGTTTTATTGAAAAAGAATAAAATTCAAATATTCTGACAAACATTTTGAAAAGTGTATGTGGAATTCACAAATCTTATAATTATTCCTTAATGAAAGCACTGTATACATACTAAGACTAAGGATTGGCAAGATTTCTCATTTCCATTACTGTTTATGATCAATAATTAGTTGGTTGTGTGTATGGTCAACCTACTTTGGAATGGAGATTGATCATAAACAATGAAAGGCTTCAATTATCATTCACTTCGTTGACAAAATAATGCAAGTTATGATACATTTTCACTTGACCCCACCCCTGATGTTCCAATATGCCCCTCAGTTGATAACTGTTTATTCAACTACTATAATGTTAGTGTTATGCATAACTGCACTATGGATATCCGGCGACATTGATGCGTTGCATCAACTTTCTCTTGTAGTGATGGTTTATATAACATTTTACAATATGAAGGGTAGAAATTAATTTCATAGCATGTACAGCTCAATACCACACGCGCGATGTTGCTGTCGATGTAGAGGTTGACTCTTATTTATTGTACCTTATACAATAATCTGTTACTTATTCACTCAGTTATTACTTATGCACGTTTTAACAAATTATATATCAGGGATGTAGATCTACGTCCCTGGAGATATGTACATTCGAATGGCAAGTAAAATAACCTCACCGTCAACCCATTGGGCAGACATTCACTGGCTATAAAGCATGATTAAGATATTGTCGCAGCAGCTTAATATCGTTAAAATATATCATGTGATGTATCCTGATGTACGCAGATATCCACCAAAAATACTTACAGAGATGCATTCAATGAGGGCGAGGTGTCTTGTCGTCATTGCAGTGAATGGTTGGCATATCCGATGTTTTTATTTAGTATAAAGTCGTATTTTAGGCATATATTGTTCTCTGTATATGATAAGCATTCATCATTCGATGAAATAAATAATACTAATTTTGATAACAATTATTTTAAATCTTATCATTAGTATTTATTGTTTGCATTATAAAAAATCTGTTTATAAAACTAGGTTGTCGTTTAATGTAAAGTAAAGCGTATACACCTGAATAGTGTAAGTGTCGAATATCATGGGTAAGGGTTAACCTTATTCTTACACTAGGTAACTATTGACAGATCTCTAAATGTAGATTTTTAAAGCATAATTAAACCTCTTTTTATCCTTTGTTGACTTTGAATACACTCATATATTACAGGATAGTATTTAACTGATTTAGACCTTTATGAAAATGTGCATATTATAATAATTTGCAAGTATTTTCATCAGAACTTAAATTGTTTTATGCAGAAGCAAATGGTAGGATAGATTGCACATCGTTTAAGCTTGATTTAAAAACGCGTAAATCATAATACTATTTGTATCGGCTCAAAGGTCAGTTCAGGTTGATAGTGACGAGTTATACTTTTAAAAATCAGATAAACGACATGCTAATTGATATGGCCTTTTCATAATGTTGACTATTATACGAAAAAGTCTTAAATTTGGGATGTCATAGAATATAAGCGGAGCAAAGAGAGACATTCGAGATTGGGCATAGTTAGAAAGAAAGAATACTTCTTAGAGCGGGTTTGACATCAAATAAACGACATGCTAATTGATATGGCCTTTTCATAATATTGACTATTATACGAAAAAGTCTTAAATTTGAGATGTCATAGAATATAAGCGGAGCAAAGAGAGACATTTGAGATTGGTTAAGTTAGAAAGAAAGAATACTACTTAGAGCGGGTTTGACATGATGTTGCAGGTTTCTAATCAAATATGCTTTTAAATGCTGTACACAATATTGACGTAATGTGAGCTTTATTCACACCATGTCCGTTTTTAAATGATTTACACTCTACGGATATTGTGTACAGCATTTAACAGCATATTTGATTAGAATACATGCAACATTATGTCCATATTGTGAACAACATTTCACAGCATGTTTGATATTAAAATAACTGCAACATTATGGCTATAAATTGTCGAACATTGTACAGCATGTTTAATAGGAATAACAGTCACATAACTAAAATGTGTACAGTATTTTAAAGCATATTTGATTAGATTTAATCATCACACTACGTCTAAAAAGTGAACATTATTGTACAGCATGTTTGATAAAAAAACTTTCACATTATGTCCAAAGTGTGTTCAATATATTACAGCATATTTGGTTAGCATAACTGTCACACTTCGTCTTAAGTGTGTACAGCAGTTATCAGTGTTTGATAACAAAAACCGTCTTACTACGTCTAAATGGTGTACAGCATGTATCTGTGTTTGATAAGAATAACTGTCTCACTACGTCTAAATGGTGTACTGCATCTATCCGTGTTTGATAAGAATAACCGTCACACTACGTCTTAAGTGTATACAGCATGTATTCGTGTTTGATAAGAATAACCGTCACACTACGTCTTTAGTGTGTACAGCATATATCAGTTATTGATAAGAATAACTGTCACACTACGTCTAAATGGTGTAGTGCATGTATCCGTGTTTGATAAGAATAACCGTCACACTACGTCTTAAGTGTGTACAGCATGTATCCGTGTTTGATAAGAATAACTGCAACACTACGTCTAAAGTGTACACGTACATCATGTATCAGTGTTTGATAATAATAACTATCACACTACGTCTAAATGGTGTACATCAGTTATCAGTGTTTGATAAGAATAACCGTCACACTACGTCTAAATGGTGTACAGCATGTATCAATGTTTGATAAGAATAACCGTCACACTACGTCTAAATGGTGTTCAGCATGTATCAGTATTTGAAAAGAATAACCGTCACACAACGTCTAAATGGTGTAAAGCATGTATCAATGTTTGATAAGAATAACTGTCTTACTACGTCTTAAGTGTGTACAGTATGTATCAGTGTTTGATAAGAAAAACCGTGACACAACGTCTAAATGGTGTACAGCATGTATCAGTGTGTGATAAGAATAACCGTCTCACTACGTCTTAAGTGTGTACAGCATGTATCAGTGATTAGAATCACTATCACACTTCGTCTAAATGGTGTACAGCATGTATCAGTATATAACTGCCACACTACGTCTAAATGATGTAAACCGCTTTACAGCATATTTGATAAGTATATCTGCCACCTTATGTCCATAGTTTGTACATAATTGTACAGCATATTTGATAAGAATAACTGTCACACTACGTCTAAAGTATGTACAACATATTACAGCATGTTTTATAAGAATGCATGCAACATTATGTCTATAGTATGTACAACATTTTACAGCATGTTTGATTAGAATAAATGTCACACTACGTCTTAAGTGTGTACAGCAATTGACAGCAGGTTTGATTAGAATACATGCAACATTATGTCTATAGTGTGTAAAACCTTTAACAGTATGTGTAATAAGAATACATGTCACATTATGTATTTCATGTGTACATCAATTAACAACATGTTTGATTATAATACACGCAACATTATGTCTATAGTGTTTACAACCTCTAACAGTATGTGTAATTAGAATACATGTCACATGTTGTCTATAGTGTGTATAACAGTTGAAAGCATGTTAGATGTTGATACATGCAACACAATGTCTATAGTGTGTACAACCTTTAACAGTATGTGTAATTATAATACATGCAACATAATGTCTATAGTGTGTATAATCTTTAACAGCATGTGTAATTAGAAAACATGTCACATAATGTATATATTGTGTATGTGTTATTAGAATACATGTCACGTTATGACCATAGTGTGAATAATATTGTTAAGCATCTTTGGTTAGAATAACGCCACATTATGTGCATTGGTGTAATAGTTTTACAATATGCATGCTTAGAATAATTGTCACAGTACGTAGTGTGTACATGATTTTACAGAATACTGTCACATTTTACAACATGCATGGTGTGATTAAGTGTCACACTACGTCTATAGTATGAACGATTTTATAACATGCATGATGGGAATTTTTGTCACAATATGTCTATAGTGTATGAAAGATTATACAACATGCATGATGGGAATTACTGTCACAATATGTCTATAGTGTATGAAAGATTTAACAACATGCATGATGGGATTAAGTGTCACAGTACGTCTATAGTGTATGAAAGATTTAACAACATGCATGATGTGAATAACTGTCTCATTAGGTCGATAGTGTGAACAACATTTGAAGACGTGCTCATTTGGAATAACTGTCACTTGTTGTATTTATTGTAAAAAGCAGTTAGCAACTTGCATGCCTGAAATAACTTTCACATTATGTTGATAGTATGTACAGCAATATACAACATGCAAGATTAGAATAACTGTAATATTGCATATCTAGTTTATGGAATACAATTTACAATATGCATGATGGGAAAAACTGTCACATTATGCCTATAGTTTGTACCTCACTTTGAAAATATGCATGACGGGAATAACTGTGACATAATGTCGATAGTTTGTACATCATTTTACAAAATGTTAAGATGAAAATAAAAGTCACATTATGTCGATGGTTTGTGCACCATTTTACAATATGCATGATGGGAATAACTGTCACATTGTGTCAATAGTTTGTACATCAGTTTACAACATGCATGGAGATCACAGTACGTCCAAAGTATAAACCAAATTAAGCAACTTGAATGATTGGAATAACTGTCATAATACGTCCATATTGTGTACAGTATATTACAACATAGGTGATTGGAATAACTGTCACGTTATATCAATATTGTGTACAGCATATTATAACATGGGTGATTGGAATAACTGACTTATTACGTTCGTGTTGTTTACAGCATTATACAACATGCTTGATTGGAATAACTGACACATAATGTCCATATTGTGTATAGCATATTACAACATGGATTATTGGAATAACTGTCACGTTATATCAATATTGTGTACTGCATATTATAACATGATTGATTGAAATAACTGACACATAATGTACATATTGTGTACAACATATTACAAAAAGGATGATTGAAAAAACTGTCACAGTATGGCCATATTGTTTAAAGCATTTTACAACATGCTTGATTGGAATAACTGACACATGATGTCCATATTGTGTACAGCATATTACAACAAGGATGATTGGAATAACTGTCACAGTATGGCCATATTGTCTAAAGCATTTTACAACATGCTTGATTGGAATAACTGACACATAATGTCCATATTGTGTACAGCATATTACAACATGGATAATTGTAATAACTGTCGCGTTATGTCCATGTTGTGTACAGCATATGATGACATGCTGATTGGAATAACTGTAACATTATGTCCATATTGTGTACAGCATATTACAACATGGATGATTGGAATAACTGTCCTGTTATATTCATATTGTGTACAGCATATTATAACATGCTTATAACATACTTGATTGGAATAACTGACTTATTTCGTCCGTATTGTTTACAGCATTTTACAACTGACACATTGTGTCTCCGTGTTGTGTAGAGCATATTACAACATGGATGATTGGAATAACTGATACATCATGTCCGTAATATGTATAGCATTTTACATTACGTCCGTATTGTATATAGCATTTTACAACATGCTTGATTGGAAATGAGTGACACATAACGTCCGTATTATGGATAACATTTAACAACATCCGTGAAGGAAATAACTGTGAAATTACGTCCGTATTGTGTACAGCATTTACAACATGTCCATAATAGCCCTGTCACACTATTGCGTATGAGAGAAATGTATTAGTTGCGTATTAAAATTCATAAATTAATTTTCATGCGCACACAAAGCTCTTGAAAATATAGAATTGTTCGTATACTAACCGTACTGAACCTATGAGTAGCGTAAGAGTAGCGTGTCGCCATCGTATGTCCAGCGTATAACCAGCGTAGTCTGCGTATGGCTAGCGAATGAGTAGCGTATGCAATGCGCATGTCTAGCGTACCGCTATCACGTGACAAAGTGCCCATATAAGCTGCGGCATTATTGCAGAAGAACTGTAGAAGATCTAGAAACGGGATCCTATATATACACCTTATCAAAACGCTGGCAATACGCCAATCATACGCTAGTTGTACGTTATGTATACGTTACTCAATCGTCAGGCAAACGCCAAGATGTCTATATACGTTGCAGATACGTCAGACATAGAAGTACGTTACGCATGCACCATCAATACTCTAGATGTACGGTACACCTTCACGCCAGCGTATGTCAGCTTATGGCCAACGTACTCGACCTATAAGTAACGTACCCCTAGCGTAACTCGAGCGTTTTCAGCGTAAGCCTTGCGTCTGATTTGTGTATAAACCATACGTCCGAATACACACACATTTTGTTATGCCAGCGTAACCTATGCCTAACGTACCCCTAGCGTATGTCAGCGTATACCAGCGTAAGAGTGATATTTTTCATACGCTGGCATACGCTAGTACGATACAATAGTGTAACAGGGCCATAACATTAATAACATTTAACATATGTTTGACTGGAATATTTGACACATTACAGCCGTATTGTGCATAGCATTCTAACATCATCTGTCATATGCTTGACTGAAATATCTGTCACATTCCGTCGTAATGTGTATTGCAAATTGTACATTATGCATAATGGAAATAACTGTCGTATAACGTCAATATTGTGTACAGCATTCAGCCGAGTGTGTTGAGAGATTCCAGATTGTAACCACATTTTCAAGGGAATCGATCCTCATACTCAACCAGTACTCGCACTGAATGTATTTGGAGGACTCCGGCTTTAAACCCCAACTGTCAAGGGACTCGGGAATCTTACTCGAGACGTACATGTACTCGTGTCGGGTCTGCAAGAACTTGCACTAAGTAGGTTGGGAGATTCCATATTTAATCCCATTGCCATGGGAGATGATCCTCATACTCGACCACTCGCTCCAAGTAGGATGGGAGAATCCATATTTTACCCCCATGGCCACGGAAGTTGATCCTCAAACTCGACCAGCACTCGCACCGAGTGGGTTGGGAAAATCCATATTTTAACCCCATTGCCACGAGAGATGATCCTCATACTCGACGAGCACTCGCACCGAGTGGATTGGGAGAATCTATATGTTGACCAAAATGCCACGGGAGATGATCCTCATTATCGACCAGCACTCGCACCGAGTAGGTTGGGAGATTCCATATTTTAACCCTATTGACACCGGAGATGATCTTCATAATCGACCAGTACTCGCGCCGAGTGGGTTGTGAGATTTTACAGTTTAACCTTATTTTCAAAGCAACCGATCAACGTACTCGTGCAGTACTCGCTAAAAGAGTGTAGGAGGGTTTCAGATTCAAATCCTATTTTCCAAGGAATCCATTCTCACACATTTTATCTATATTGTATGGAACATTTAACAACATGCCTGATGTGCATAATTGACACATTATATATATAGTGTATGAAACATTTTACAATATGCCTAATGGGAATAATTGACACATTATATATATAGTGTATGAAGCATTTTACAACATGCCTAATCGGAATAAATGACACATTATTTATACAGTGTATGAAACATTTTACAACATGCCTGATGGGCATAATTGACACATTATATATATAGTGTATGAAACATTTTACAACATGCCTAATCGGAATAATTGACACATTATATATATATATAGTGTATGAAACATTTTACAACATGCCTAATGGGAATAATTGACGCATTATATATAGTGTATGAAACATTTTACAACATGCCTAATGAGCATAATTGACACATTATATATATATAGTGTATAAAACATTTTACAACATGCCTGATGGGCATAATTGACACATTATATATAAATAAACGTAAAACAAAGGTTTTAATCTATGGTTTCTATTGAGGCAACATGTTGTTCGACCCCACAAAACTCTTTTTTAACACTTGATTAAGGTTTAATGAAGAGGAATGTTCTCGTGAAAATTGGATGAAAATTGTGGACTAAACAGTCACTTTGAGTTAAAATTATATTGACTCTTGTATACATATGCTTTCTATCTGTGAAATGAATATAAAATGTGTCAAGCTAAACAGAAGTAACCATGAGCAGAAACATATTTGAGGCCAGTCTGCAGAAAAACCCAATCTAATAAACCAGTTTTTCCCCCCTAACAAATATGATGGCCCTTTATCCCTTACATGAATAAACATCAGGAAAGTTAATCCACTTTAATTCAGATACATTGATGAAGTGCCCATCAGATGAGCCTTAGTACCACTTTAAATTTAAAATCTGACAGTTGCTTAAAAGAGAAAAAAAAAATCAAATGTTGTTCCAATTCTCAAAATCAACCAAAATAATTTTTTCTTACCCCATAACAACAGGCGTACTCAGCATTTTTTATCTTACAGTAGCTTTGCTAGTTTCCATGTAAGTAACCTTAACGGAAATGAACCAACACCGCCAATTCTCAAATGAACCCAAGTACATCAAAATTTATGTTTTTTATCCCAAAAACAGATGTGAAGAAGGGTATAAGGTGAACGAGTTTTTCAAGTTTCAAAGTATAAGGTTTGATAGTTTTCATGTAAGTTACCTATACGCAAAACTTAACCAACTATGTCTAATTCTCAAAACCAACCAAAATACATCAAAATTTATGTTTTTTACCAAAAAAACAGGCTACACTCAGCATCTTTAGGCTTTCTCATTCCAGTACTTCACACAACATTCTTTCCAAATAACTGGCTGCTTTTCTGAAAGCCCATTGGTCGAAATCACAATGACTTTTGTCAAACGTCGGAAGAAATGTTGGCCGAGCTGGGATTCGAACTCACAACCCCTGGATTGAAAGCCCGTGTCGCTACCGACTGAGCTAGGGTAAACTGAGGAATACAATAGGAAACATGCTGTACCAAAGTGAGCTTGCAAAGATATTTTCAAAGATGTCTGCTGTATAATGGTTACATTTGGGTATAAATAAGAGTTTTGGAATATTTTTATAACTTAAAGGCAAACAATGCTCGTTACGAGCTGACTCATCTGAATCTGGATTGTTTGCAAAAACCTCCATTTTGCCTTTGGCACTGAAAGAATTTAAACGTCATCTTCGTAAGGGAAAGGATTAACCTGTAAAACGGCATGCAGTAATCTTGATGGAATGCTGTGTACATCCTTACTGCAGTGATACCAACTGGGGATGTTTGTGAGTGGTATTTTGAATTAACAGTATTAAAGTTATATCACGCGTTTTCGGGATAAAAAATCAGTTTCGGTAAGATTAGGAAGCTGACATAACACATGCGCACCAGTCGAGGAAAGCCGTTACTATAGGTCGTTCGTATGACCTGAGGGGCTGTAATCCAGATCTCTCGCTCGCGAGACGAGCGCTTTGAACATCACACACCACTTATTTGATCGAAGCAAAACAATTTCTCTTTTCTAAATATATACAAACATTCCATCGTTATGGATGCGTGCCTTGATACTCTCAAAGTTTACGGCTTAAAATGCGTTGTTTGTGGGAAATATTATGTAAGTATCTCGATATATATTTCACAAGCACTTTCAACAGTATGAGAAGTGATGTTTTAGACACGTCTAACCAAAGTCGACCTTGGGGTATTTTATAAATGTAGGATAAAAACGTTAACAAAATACTTGGTCATATCACGGCGGCCTGTTCACCTAATCGTGTGTTATCCTGGCTTTCGCACAACAGTACTCCATACAACATTCGTTCAAATCAACCACATCGACTGTTAGCCCATAGGTAGAAGACGAACGACGCTTGTCACAGTGACTTTTGTCAAGCGTCGGAAAGATTAATTGGACGAGCTTTGGGTTCGAACTCACACCTCCTGAATTGACAGTCCGCGTCGCTACCGATAGCGCTACCGAAGCTCGGAAACATTCTTTTTAATGTCGCTGAGATCTACCGTACTTTTAAAGGCTTCTAGAAATCTCCCACGTCTAGATGGAGGGCGAACGAGGGAGATTCTGTATGCATGGATAACGATCGCCATGTGGTGAAGGTCATGTGTCGTGCGGTGTGACCCCCAGCGCTTCAATCGATTTATATGCCGTGATGTTACTGAAATAACGTTTACAACGGCGTTAGACTCCAATCAATCAATATTATTATTACTGCTACAGGATATTAATTATAGATTATAGTGGATGTTTTTTCTTACAAAAATGCTCTGCGCATCCTGTTACCACATAGTCTGGTATGAACAAACAATTGCGACTAGATTGGTCACATCCCCCTATATATCGATATCGTATATATAGTTAAGAAGTAAGTGTACATGCGCACATGATGTTCGTTAACTCTACAGCAGACGAACACAGCTTCATGTTTGGAATCAGAAAATAAATAATGAAGCAAATTACTTTTTGAGTTATAAAGGTAAAACCAATTGGTTCACAAAAAGGTTGTCTCTATAGCTTTGGGATTGCTACACCATGTCCAAAGGGCTCCGCCATTTCTGGTGTGTGCCTGACACAATAATGTAAGCATTATGTGAAAGTTATTCCAGACTAGTTTCATCCGTACTTTGATTGTCCTATAACAAGGCTAAAATATCCTGCATTTAGTATATATAGTTTATTGCAGACGACACACCCTCTCTAGCTTTATCATCAAGACTACATTTCTAATCAACCACAGGGTTTCGTCTAGCTCTACATTGTTCGTCGTAATTAATTCCTAGAAAGTTAAAACTTTCCCACATTAAAACAAATCAACAGCAGTCGAATCAGCTTTGCAAAGTATTAAAAATCTCTTTTAACGAGATTACAATAGTCGAAAAGAGTTAAAAACATCCAGCGAATCAGTCAAAAGGCTAACCCCACGATCCTGGACACCAAAGAGGAAAAGCCATTACTATCATGTTAAAGTATTTGGTGTGACACGTCCAGGGATCGACGACGCGACTCCCGCACCCAAGGCGGATGCTCCTCCACTACACAGGGATGTGTAGTAAACATAAACGAGACCAATTTAAATTGCCACCAATACAAGTTTTCCCGGATATAAGGGTCTAAACGATTCAATTGAGACAATACAAAATCCAAACTGTAATTCAAAGAGCTGTCAATCAAAACAGACTTCCCTGGAATACAATATAATGTTATCGTTTGTAGAAAGCATTGCCATCTTCCATATAATACTCATCTACAATAAGTGATATTTGAAATTAGTCTGATTTAGTGTGAAGACCAACAGATGCGACCAGAAACACAGCTTCGAGTATAAGTCGAGTATGCGAATCATTTTTAACATACAGACGGACATTGAATACTCTAATGAGGCAGTACATAGGCACAGTACCACCAGAGTCTTCACTGTTCGCAGATGTTACAATACCTAATTCGCCAGACGCCATGCATTTTTTGTACTATGTCTCGATCCGGAAGGTTGATTTCGATTCAAGTCTATTTTTCGAGGAGAAATATTATTTCCTTCGGTTGATTGAACATGAATTAGAAGGAAATTTCTTTCCCTTGGCTAGATGTTATGTCCGAGAGGTGGCGCTTTGGTTGCTCGTGTTCCACGTGCAAGTAAGTAGGTTTAAGTCATTCAGCTCTGGACAACGGATAGGTACAGTCGATTATTTCATTTACTTCTCTGACGTGGACGAGGAAAGCGACATTCAAAGTCAACTCAGCACCATTCTTATGGAGCTGTCGAGGTACAAGGCACTAACATAAATGTTGCCTCTGAAGTGAAGAAGTTATAAACAGAACAAGTCGCTACCTAGAGGTTCAAAGGTAACAAGTCACAGTATGACAGTGAAATTTCTGATATTTTGAAGCAAGCGTTGTGGGCCATTGAAAATAACAAGCTAGAGTATTCCTCCGAGCAACTCAAAGAAGCGGTAGAGAATCTGCATAAAAGGAAAGAGCTTGTTCGCATTGCTAGAAGTCGTCTCGCAGTAAACGTAGTACTCGCACTTCCACGTCATCTATTTCTGCTTTTCCTCATGTTTGGGATCAGACCACAACTCAACTAGGGAATTCCCAGCCTTTCAACCGGGGGAGACTTTTTCGTGGCCGAAATAACCCCTACAGCAGCAATAACGTCGGCAACTATGGTGCAGCCCCAGGTCCTTGCTTTGTCTGTGGAGAGTTCAACCATTTCCATAGAGACTGATCTTACCTAAGAGCCTCAGCCTCTCAAGGAGAACAATCCAGGGTTACTGTAAACAAGTAGAGAACTTGTCAAAGATGAGTATTTTGATTATACGAGAATTACTCACGACTTTTATGAATATCAGCAGGGTCAAAAATGTATTATTGTAAGACATAGGCTTAGAACGAGTATTGATTTCTGGAGTTCTATAAGGGCTAGTAAGCTTATTTTTGATGTCATAGAAAACGGTTGTAAGCTTCCACTTTTAACGCTGCCGACAAGGATTATGTGTAAAAATAATACATCTGCCCTTTTACATGTAGATTTCGTTTCAGAAGCTATTCAAGATTGATTAGATATGTATTTTATATAAGTGTCAAAGGATCAACCCTATGTTGTGAATCCTTTGACAGTATCGGTTCAGAGTACCGGTAAAACACGTTTGATTTTAGATCTTCGCGAGATCAATAAACATCTGTGGAAACAATCGGTTAAATTTAAGGATGTCAAAGTCGCACTGTTTCATCTGCAAAAGGGTCTTACGAAATCAAATTCAATTGGACAAGTGCATATCAACTTACTCGATCGCTTATCAATAAATGGCGGGCAGAGAGTAAGCTTATCACCATATTTCTTGATGATGGTTATGGTTGTGCTAGAAATTCTGAAATTGCAGAAAAGTTAGGTCACGATACTAATACAGATATTCTTAAGTCTGGCTTTGTCCCGAATAATTCAAAATGTATTTGGAACCCAGTCCAAATACTAGAGTTTTTGGGGATTATGCTAGATTCTCTAAATGGGAAGATTTATATTCCTACCAGAAGAATGGATAAAACTCTTGGTACTATAGTTTTCATAAGCACAGAAGAATTCATGCCAAAACTGTAGCCAGTTGTGTTAGTCAACTGACTTCAATGAGCATTGTTATCGGGCATATTTCTCTGCTCATGACATGATCTCTAAGTACGGATGTACTCACGGCTTACTACTGGGATCATTACATTTCTTTATCGAATAATAGTATAGAACAGCTTCGTTTCTGGAAATCAATTTTTTTTAATACAGTCAATTCCCAATACATTGCAGAGTTTTGTTTGTACGAAAATTGTTTATTCATACGCTAGTTCTACAGGTTTTGCTGTTTATGAAGTAAATACGTTTAGAAGTGTTAGTCATGGTTAGTGGTCTGAAGAAGAAATTTCGAAATCCTTACCTTGGAGGGAGCTGACTGCTATTGATAGAGCTTTAAAGAATTGGTTAATACATTGCAAAATCATAACGTCAAATGGTTCCCTGACAATCAAGGAACTAAAGCTATTACTTCCAAGGGATCGATGAAGGCTGATTTTCAGGCTATTGATTATAACATGTATGGCGAATTATATTACATTAGAAGTAGAGAAGAACAGATAATAAAAGAGCAGATTATCTTTCTCGTATTGTGGATTCTGATGACTGGGGCATTTTGTTTGAGATGTTTAATGTTATCAAGAAGGGTTCGGTTTATTAGATGTTGATTGGTTTGCATTTGACAACAACGCAAAATTACAGGTATTTTATTCCAGGTATTGGAATCCTTCTGCTACAGGTATAGACGCCTTTTCTGAATATTGGGGAGGGAAATTTGGCATGTTTGTTCCAACTATTTCAGTTATTCATAAAGTTATCAAGGAAATGCGCACGGACAGTGCGAAGGGTGTATTGGTGTGGAATGCAATATATATATCTACCTTTTCGCATGATTGCTCTAAAAGTAGATTTTCATTCAATGCAGGGGAGATAATTTCTTCATTTATCACTTCCAATATTGGAAAATTCGTCTTTCATAGGACTTTGAATTACCTAATTTATTAGGATTTCGAAACAGAAGAATTGCATGAGTTCGAGCAGAAATAGCATTGTTTTATTACCCAGTTCTAGGCATCATAGCCTATATTTCAGTAATTCAAGCAGTTTTGCAGGAGTTCGAGCAAAATTGATTCATGATCTGTGGCGATTGCAGCTAAATATTGTTTACGTATTCAAAGCTTAAATGCGCTTGATTACATGTGGGTTGTTAGCAAGATTTAAGCAGAATTAATGAGAAAGGTATTAGTGTTCTTGTATGGCTAGTGTTTTTATTAAATATATTTGTTTTTACTTATGTTTTTTCAGTCTTTCAGCTCTGGATAACGAATATGTACAGTCGATTATTTAATTTTTTGTTATATTTCTATTGATATATATTCCAGAAATGTTTGAATGTCTAACATAGATTTATTTCTACTACAGATCTTTATCGTTTGTAGTTCAGGATGCCCATATAATTATTACACATTGCTGGTTGATCTCTGTATAGAATTCAAAATAGTAACGATTATAATCAGTTCGGTATCGAGTAATATTGCTTGTGGTGATGGATTGCCCATGAAACGATTACAGTTGATGATAGTAAGGTGTATGTTTTTGTCTCCACACCACACCTCACCGATCCTACGTCCATGTGCTATATGTCAATTTCAATTAAAACGATTTTTGAAATTCATGTTGTTGTTAATTCATAGAACTATTGAGTAGTCAGGGAAAGCGACATATCCCGCGGAAATTCCCGACAGTCGAATATAATATGCACTGGCATCATTAGATGCGTTGTTGCGTATGGTTGAATTCAGAACCGTGTTGATAAAGAATGTAATAGTGCTTGTAAGGTTTTTAACGGACTTAAATAGAACAAATACGATATGTGTACGGTGTAGCTTGATGGATGTAAAATCAAGGGACGTATGTTAGAATCTAGAATCTGATTCAGTTTCATTGCAAGATCAGTCATGGTTTTCAATGGTAAGTACCCGGTAGCAGGATATCGATAAGGGTGCATTGACCTTTTTCAATTAATAGAAAATCGTCAGATGTTCAAAGAGTGCGATTTTCTTTTAACCTTTTCCCACATACAATCAAATTGCATGAGGACCTCGAAAACTTGTAGGCAGACACTTTTGAAAATCTCAATAAATAAAAGTTTAATTATTAAACAGAGTTTAAAACACACTGGTTTGTATAACGTGTGTGTATTCATAACACAAACTTCATGAATATAGTCAGGATAAAACACTTATTCGTCGTCTTCTAAAATTAAACGCCCTGAATTATGGATAGGTCGAACTTTTTATTATGGGCCCTGCGAGTTTGAGCTCTCGAGGTATGACTGTAGTTTGAATTTTAAATAATAGCAGGTTAGTACCAATTGTCATATGCAACGTTGCAACATTTGTGATATTTCTTACTTAATTATAATTTGCTTTGCCTATTTGTATTTGTTTGAAATAGTATTAGAAGTTGCATTTTCTCCTGACAAGAGGCTCACCTCATTTGGGCTTGGCGGCCGTGTTAATGTGGCGGTTGTTTCGCCCAGATATGGAAACATGTTTAATATTCATTTATTTTTTAATATGAATTTAATTAAATGTAAGGCCTTTTTATTCTAAAACGCCCAATTTCAACTTCAAACCTTTTTTATGTTTTCTCATTTTCCCATACTTGTTCGGTTACCAGCCCCTTGTCAGAAGATATTAAAATGTATAAGACTGATAAGCGGTCTATGTTCATTAGTATCTCATGCAGATAATGTAACACAAATGCATCAGTGGACTAGATAAAAGGGAGTAAACCGGTCTTTTCCCCCACAATATTTCTCTTAATACTCAACAAAATCCTATGTTGTGGGTACTCAAAAGAATCGTTTCACTGAGACGATTGTTTTGAGTACCCACAGCATAGGGTTTGAATGTCAAGTAAGGAATTTAGAACATGAAAAATGCCCCTTATCTAGAGATCTGAATACATCTTCTGACAATACACTAGAATTGTAACTGTACTACGTGTTCGCCAATGTAACGTTAAATGATGTCACATCGAGGATGCAATAAGATCCCAATTCGCCAGACGTGGCTCAGATAAATTCAAAAGCTTTAGAAACAGACGCACTGTTGTTTGCTTTGCTTACCACACGTGACTCAGATGAATTCAACAGCTTGAAAACAGACGCACTGTTGTATGCTTTGCTTACCACACATGGCTCAGATAACTTTAACAGCTTGGCAACAGATGCACTGTTGTATGCTTTGCTTACCACACATGGCTCAGATAACTTTAACAGCTTGGCAACAGATGCACTGTTGTATGCCTTGCTTACCACACATGGCTCAGATAAATTCAACAGCTTGGCAACATATGCACTGTTGTATGCCTTGCTTACCACACATGGCTCAGATAAGTTTAACAGCTTGGAAACAGACGCACTGATGTATGCTTTGCTTACCACACATGGCTCAGATAACTTTAACAGCTTGCCAACAGATGCACTGTTGTATGCTTTGCTTACCACACGTGGCTCAGATAAATTCAACAGCTTGGCAACAGATGCACTGTTGTATGCCTTGCTTACCACACTTGGCTCAGATAACTTTAACAGCTTGGAAACAGACGCACTGTTGTATGCTTTGCTTACCACACATGGCTCAGATAAATTCAACAGCTTGGAAACATACGCACTGTTGTATGCTTTGCTTACCACACGTGGCTCAGATAAATTCAACAGCTTGGAAACAGACGCACTGTTGTATGCTTTGCTTACCACACGTGGCTCAGATAAATTCAACAGCTTGGAAACATACGCACTGTTCTATGCTTTGCTTAACATACGTGGCTCAGATAAATTCAACAGCTTGGCAACATACGCACTGTTGTATGCTTTGCTTACCACACGTGGCTCAGATAAATTCAACAGCTTGGAAACATACGCACTGGTGTATGCTTTGCTTACCACATGGGTCTATGACCTTCTGGTGAAAATAAATAAAACTTGAACTTGAAAACAATTTGTTCAACTTTGTTTATTTTGTCTAAATGTTTAAATCCCTGTATTTGTCTTTTCTATTAAAGCTGTAAATTGCCAAAGGGAATTATATGCCGATTTTCCAACATACTTTGAATGTTGAATGTATATCACAATCATAAACAATCAAATACTGTACTTCGGAAAATCCCTAAAATTGGACAAATACCAATATGGTAAGTATTATATGGTAAGCCAACTTCCGTTATCAGGTCATAAACGTTGGGATAAGCTGATGGTGTATTAATACCCCGCTTAGATGACATTTCCATAAACCAATACCATACACTCTAATACACAGGCATTTCACATTTTTGAGACATTGATTTGTACAAAAAGGACCAAAAAATACTTTCAAAATAAATATTTGAATTATTGACAATGAAAAAGAAAACAAAATATGCATGTTTAACCGTGAAATGAAGCGATCGGATGTCCTTATTTCAATGTAACTTTGGGTGACACAGACCTAAAAAAAAGACCGAAAAATATAAAAATCATAGAATCATATTAAAAATAACATATTAAAGATCAGAAGTTTTCCAAGCTATAGGAGCTTTCGAGACACCTGATTTCCCGAAAGTTGGTAATGTATTAATTCAAGTGGCCATTGCAGTTGTAATAAAGCATGCAAGTGTTGATATTACAAAGATGCAAAAGAACAAAATAAATAAAGTAAGGTCGATAGCTCTGACAGCCATTGACCACGATACTTTCTTCTTCGCTTCATCCTTGTCTTGAGTTTGCTCAGAGTTACATGTATTGTTCGGTGAAGCTTGATGATCATCAGGTTTATCTCTAGCGTTTCGTTTCGACCCTTTACAGAATTGAAAGTTTGCAATTCCATATATTGTGATTAGAAACCTGGGTACTTCTGTGTCCTTGCTACTCAGTCGAACTGTGAGTAAAGCCCAAAGGGTAATCATCGTACTCTGAACTGTTTGAATGATTATATAGACTGCAAATATAGACGTGGTTTCCGAAGTTGCCGGTAGTGTAGTCTCGATGATGGTCAAAAACACGGCGAATGCTAGAAACACTGTGATCGAATACCCCGCTCTTTCACCACTCACACAAGGTAATATGAACACAAATACGTTTAGCACAGACAACAAGAGGATCGGAATGAAGACCGACAGTAAAAAATACAGCGGCTTGCGCTTAATCTCGAGTGTAAACTTTATAATAGGAATGTTATATTCTGTATCCACAGACGTGCTGGTTCTGATTACTTTCCATAGAGAACTTTCCTGGTAACGATCCAAGACAATGGCCATTGCACTGTTCACCAACTTGACCTAAAATGCGAAAACAAATTCAATGGCCTCGCGATTACTGAAACATGTGTAAATTTCTAGTCGTGACACAATTAAACATAAATGCGTCTCTTATTTTCTTTTTTCGAAGACCTATATGATTCGCGATATCACAACACTGGCCGGACACAAGCCGGACGGCACAAGAAATTTGAAATTTCTTTGAAAATAATTGCCTAATTGTCAAAATATTTGCTTTTTCATTTAATATCATGCAAAAAACATATTAAAAGGGTTGTCTAAAATGGCTTAGATTAAACATGTCATTTATATTTAACTGAAACAAATTGCCTGTACAAATTCAATTAATAGTTGTTACATATTTTTAGCAACCTGTTAGAACGCGGTCCAGGTTGGTATGCCTACTTCTTCTTTCACTTTGTGCGCAATGTCAAATTCTCAATGGAAAACCCCACTCTAATTCAAACACGTTTATTTTATCACATATACATGTATAATTATATAGCCTGTAAACTCATTTTCCTCCCTGTATCTGTAAGTATCTTGTATTCAGAGTAATCAGTTCTTAGATAAGAGCTTACGTCCCTGTTTACGCTTACACATAACGGTATATTAGTGTTATTATATACAGACTTATCAGATCTTAGATAAGAGCCTACGTCCCTGTTTACACTTACACATAACGGTATATAAGTGTTATTATATACAGACTTATCAGATCTTAGATAAGAGCCTACGTCCCTGTTTACACTTACACATAACGGTATATTAGTGTTATTATATACAGACTTATCAGATCTTAGATAAGAGCCTAGTCCCTGTTTACGCGTACACATAACGGTATATTAGTGTTATTATATACAGACTTATCAGTTCTTAGACAAGAGCCTACGTCCCTGTTTACGCTTACACATATAGTAATCCACCGTGGCCAAGAGGTTAGCGTCGGGGATTTGGAACCGGGCAATCCAAAATAAAAAACGGCGATTGAATAGGTAGCTACGTGTCAGCATGTAGCTAAATGGTTAGCCTAACCACTGGTCACAAGACCTGTGTCCGACCTGTAAAATTTTGCTGTTATTGTCATGATTTTAAGTCTGGAGTTCGTAAATCGATCGATTGCGGATACAATCCTTTTGACCAGTGTTTAGGGTAACTATTTAGCTACATGCTGTTGACACATACTGCTCAATTAAATCTTCGTTTTGTTTAGTTTGTATCGGACAAAATACAGAAATGTGTCAAATCGGGCTGACGAGGAAGTTTGAGCCCTTGTCCATAATAGATATATCATTGATTTCAATTGTTTTTATTATCGTGCCAGACCCCTATGGTTTTTCCTGACATTAACTCTTTCAGCGCCAACGGCAATATTCAAGTTTTTGCAAACAATACTGATTCAGGCGAGTCAGCTCGTAACGAGCTGCCTCACCTGATATCAGCATTGTTTGCCTTTTAGTTATCAAAATTGTCCAAAGGTGTATTATATGAGAAATGGAGACGCCCAATTTTGAACATGGAAGAGTCTACTTTAAACAATTCGGCGCTGAAAGAGTTAATAAATCGATCGTAATGATATATACGCAACACTGAACGCTAAGAAGGGCAGCCAATAGTACCGTTTTAACTCTTTCAGCGCCGAATTGTTTTAAGTAGACTCTTCCATGTTCAAAATCGGGCGTTTCCATTTCTCTTGTAATAAGACTTTTGGAATATATTTATAACTAAAAGACAAACAATGCTGATTTCAGGCGAGACAGCTGACTCACCTGAATCTGCATTGTTTGCAAAAACCTCCAAATTGCCTTTGGCGCTGAAAGAGTTAAAAGTTTAAAGTAGAACCCGACCGGAGATTTTACCTTGGTCTCCAGCTACCAAGGCAGATACTATTATCACTAGTCTATGGACACGTTGTATAGGTCAAAATACACCAAATAAATTACTTTGTTTTCTTGTAACTCAAACAGTTTCAACCCTCAATTGATCAAATCAATAATTTCCTTGTGAATACTATTCACATTTACAATCAATTTAAACTCAATGTCATGTATTCAATGCATTCAATGCATTCTAGTGAAGGTATACATTCATTTTTATGCAAACAAAGGTTTGTTTAGAGGCTGTTTGGATCAGCATGGCCGCGGCTATATTTGGCGTAATTTTACCTATACAGTTACATATACCAGTGTTTTAATATTAATAGAAACAGTGTCACCGGTACTTACTTCTTGAATTATATAGCTCCACGCCATGAACGTCAGATGACATGTCTGCACATCGAATGGAAAGTATGTAATATCTACACTACACGTAGACACAAATACCTGCGGGTAAAATGATTGATTGGGGATAAAGATCTTTTTTTAATAATTTGCAGTCATGTCACGGCGGCCAGTTCTCCTACCCGTGTGTCTCCTGGCTTTCACACACCAATACACCGCACACCAGTTTTTCCAAGCATACGGTTGCTTTTCTACATATACTGTTACATGTAGCCCATTGGTGGAAGACGAAAGACGCTTGTCAAAATGACTTTTGTCAAACGTCGGAAAGACTGTTTGAAAACACAACTCCTTGATTGAAATCCCAAGTCGATACCGACTGAAATCAGAAATAATAATTTGAAAGTTTTGTCATTTAACCAATTTTCAGATGCAGCCTGACAGCCTTTCAATAAATCAATATGACGTGAACAGCTCTGTAGAAGGTCACTGAAGGAATATTTCTGTCAAATTATCTTGGATTAATAGGAAAAGTATTGAAAGTTTTTATCATTTTAACTCTGTTATGATGCCACCTGTTTTTCCAAACCAATCAATAAGGGCTGAACAAATTATGTAGATGGTCACTGAATAAACTTTTCTGCTAAATCATCTTGCAATCAGCAAAGGAAAACTTCTTCCAAACTATCTTGAAATCAGACAAGCAGATTCAAAGGAGATTTTTTTTTTAAAGTTTTGACATTTGTATGGATTTGGGATTTGTATGCAGACGCATTTTCAGCAAACGAGATTTGTAAACATTGTAGCAAAAGGAGAATTCAGTATATCATAATTGAACATAGCTCGTCTTGTGTTGTATGTAACGTGCTAAGCTGATTGATTAGTTTATATAGCAATGATTTGATCAACTTTAATTCCCTGAACAAAATTAAACGAACAACTCTGTTTTAACACGACTTTTGACGCACCAAAATGACATGAATCCTTTTCATAAATATATTAAACACGCCTTTTGCCGCACAAAAATGACAGAAATCATTATATTACAAACAAAACAACACATATTTATGCAGCATTGAGGAACGAGAAAATGTGAATTTATTCTTAATGCTTTCCCACCTTCAGGACATAGATTTGCAGCAGATGGCATTGAAGATCATTGAGGAAAAATCAGAGAGAATTGCTTATTTATTTCTCCCACATGGCCATCTGCCATACATATCCTTCAACGTCGATACCAATGTTTAAACAGTCCTCACTTCCTAGATTTGTTAATAGAGTTCATTGCATTCACACAGTACTACAATCTCGTAGTAAGAGCACAAGGTTTAGTACTTTCAGACCTTTGATTATTATAAATTCCATACCTGAAATGGGTACCAATCTACGACACCATCAAAAGACACCACCACGTTGAGACCACTGGCACCCAGCTCTTTATAGTCCAATACGGAGTTTTTAAGTGTTATGTCAGGTTTCCAAACATCCCCCTGAAAACATAACACAATCTCACCCGGTCGCATGAAACTGATTTTTTAAGAATTGTACGATACATGTACAGGAAAATGGATGGGAATTGCGATTTTGCAATTGACAAAATGGCTTTTTCATTGTTTGTTCTTACTGAGATTTTACAATAAGAGGTAATTGATAGTTACAATTAACGGTAATTGAGAATATATAATCAAAGCTAATTAATTTTAATTTATTGATGGCATTTTAGATTTTACAACAATAAGAGGTAATTGAAATTTTACAGTTAAAAGTTATAATATAATCAAAGACAATACATTTATTAATCATTAATGGCAATTGATATATTATCAACGAAGGCAACTATACATTTGCCATTGATTGCAATTGATATTAAAAACAACTTAAACTTAACTCAAATAATTTCATTAGGCAAGTTGGCACTAAATGTGCCATTGGCCATACAAAATACATACAAAATGGTTGAATAGTTGAACATGCAAAAAGCATGACTACAAAATATCATCACATGTATAACAAAACTATTCATATATACATTATAACATAACTATTGATAGTATAAGGTGTTTTGTGTGGTTATGATTCAAATGGCAGGTATCGATATCGTATTTGAAGCTTCATTAATAAATATAGCAAGACTACTTTGTAAATTTTTATTTTTTGTTGACATTAATCACATTTTTTTTTTAAACAATATTGGAAAAGACGGTTTAAAATACTTTGTTATGTGGGACATGTCAAGACAAAGTGGTATTCACTTTCCAATGCAAATGTGTTGCATAATTCACAGTATCTTTCATTTCTCGCAATATGTATATATCTGCCAATTTCAACGGCTAGCTTATGATCTAATATACGTATTTTTGTCAAACAAATTCCTAATCTATCATTTTTTATATTTTCTAGATAGGATTCGAATTCAAAAGTCGTTTTAAAATCTTTATAGTAATTTAGTTTAGATGAACTATTGATGTCTGAAAACCACTTTTGAATAAATTGATCCCTCATACGGTTCTTAATTATTGGAAAATAATTGCAGTCTCGATCAAAATGTGTCCAAACAAAACATAATCCCAAATCTGATAATTGCTGTGTAATTTTATAAACCCAGCTTGTTTTTAAATTTAAAAGATGGAAATAACTGTCGTTATATACATCGTTTAAACTTGTTATTGATGAACGCTTTACTTTAAGCCAGTATTTAAGTAATTTTTCCAAGCATACGATATTAAACACATGATATTTAAACAGAACAGAACAGAAAATTATCTGCATATCTCTCAGGTACAGATATTGTACAGCATGAGGAATAACATTAAATACATACATTGTTTATATATTTCAATTTAGGTTTTTACTTTATAAGGCTATATACATATGTGTGTAATTAAAAAGAAAGAGAGGAGCATGTGAATTCTGGGAATAAGGACTTATATATTATAGTTTATACAGAGAAAATGTGTTATCAAACGTAAGGGAACAAACAGGCACTTACACATAAAATGAAATTATTTGATTACATACGTTTATGCACACATATTTACATGTATAATATGCACATACACTTGTAAAATTTTGCCTATCTAGCGCATCATATGAGGAAGGTAATCTAGTGACATTGTTCAATTAATAACCGAAATCGATAATTTTTTCAAATTATGTGAAGAAACAGTGAACACAACATTTGTTTTAAACCATATTCTGCTTTTCTCTCACTATTCTTTAGCTCTTCCAACGGTACTTTAGATAAATATGTATTTATCGGACATATGCAGTATTATTGATTACAATTTTAAAAAATGATGCCAATTGAGATTTCAACATTGATGGCAATTGAGATTTTCGCATTGATTGCAATAGAGATTGTACCATTGGTTACAATTGAGATTTTTCCATAGGTTACAATTGGGATTTAACCATTGGCTGCAATTCAATTGACGGCATTTGAAATTTTACCATTGATGTTTTACCATTGATGGCAATTGATAGTTTTCAATTGAAGGCGAATGAGATTTTAGTCATTTTACCATTTATTTTAATGATGCCGATTGATAATTTACAATTAATGGAAATTTAGATATAACCATATATGGCATTTGATATTTTGCCATTGATTGTAATTTACGTTTTTCCCTTGATGGCATAAATGACCTTTAACATTGGTGACATTTGAGATTATACCATTGATGGCATTTGAGATTTTTTGATTGATTGCAATATCCATTGATTCCAATTGAGATTGTATCATTGAATGCAATAGACATTTCAACATTGATTGTGTTTGAGATTTTACCATTAATGTCAATTTATATTTTACCATTAATGGACACTGAGATTTTACCATTGATGGCAATTGAGATTTTACAATTGATGGCAATTTAGATTTTAACTATGATGGCAATTGTTCATTAAAAAATAATAAACATTGAGATGTTACAATTGATGGCAACTGAGATTGTAAAATTGGTTACAATTGAGATTTAACCATTGGTTGCAATTGGGATTTTAACATTGATTGCAATTGGGATTTTAACATTGATTGCAATTGGGATTTTAACATTGGATGCAATTGAGATTTTAACATTGATGGCAATTGTTGATTAAAAATTGATGAAAATTGATAGTTTACCATTAATAGTAACTGAGATTGTAAAATTGGTTGCAATTGAGATTTTAACATTGATGGCAATTGCTAATTAAAAATTGATGAAAATTGATAGTTTACCATTGATAATAACTGAGATTTTAACATTGATTGCAATTTTAGATCGTAAAACTGGTTAAAATTGAGATGTAATCATTGGATGCAATTAGGATTTTAACATTGATTGCAATCGATGTTTTATTATTGATTGCAATCGATATTTTATCCCTGATTTCAATCGATGTTTTATCATTGATTGCAATTGAATGTTTGCTAGTGATGGCAAGTGAAATGTTACCATTGATGGCAAGTGAAATGTTACCATTGATGGCAAGTGATATTTAACCACAACATAACATAACATACACTTTATTCACCCAGTAATTGTAATTGACATTTTGTCCATTCATTACAACTGATATTTTACCATAGTTGGAATGGACAGTTTTCTATTGATTACAATTGATATATTTTACCGTTAATGGCAATTGATAATTTACCATTTATGACCATTGAAATTTTAGCATTGATGACATTTCAGATTTTACCATTGATGAAAAGTGATCTTTTACCATTATTCATAGCAATTTATATTTTACCATTGATGGGAAGTAAGAATAAACCATTGGTGACAAGCGAGATTTTACAAATGATTTAAAATCGATATTTATTCCCTTCGGCCCATTATACATAATTTACATGTACATAATAAATTCATTGAAGTGACATCATAAACTTTTTGAAGATATTCAAGTATAGAAATAATTAGTATACGACATACTTTATGATTTTATTAGAGACCTGTTCATCTAAAGGTTATTGTCTGGTTTTAAACGCCTCAATTAGATATTGTATCAATGAATTTACATGTGTGGGTCTACATTCACTCATTATGTCATTAAAACAACCTTGTAGTTGGGTATGAATTTGTCAAGACTTCTTGGAAATAAAAAAGCCGAAGTTTATTGTAAACTGGACAAACTAACAAAAAGTGCAATTCATCCTCAACAACAAAGCAGTTTCTAACAAGATAAATATTACAGAATCTCAAGCAATAATCAATCTTTTGATGTCTACCCTTTTCAACATTTGAACAATGACTAGAACATCTAAAATGTGACAATATGCGACGAATATAATATGAGATATCCATGGAAAGATACATTTCTACATTTAAAAGAGATTTTAAGTGTTGATAATATTTTGACTTAGGTGAATCTCTGATTTTTTGCTGAAGTTTTTGGAGAGAGCAATCTAAAGGACGTTGTTTAAAGCACTTTAAAAACTGACTACAATTTCCAACACCGTCATTTATCCATACGTACCCAAAACCATACTCATATAACAAAGGTTTAATTTTAGATGCCCATGTCTTTCTGCCATTTTCATCTAGCCTTCTAAGCATATGGCAGCATTGTTAAGGATATCTTGTATTAGGCATTTCTGTAAGTTTTATCAAGTTCTATATACGTAACAGAAAAAGGATATCTACCGCATTCACTTAAGGCGAAACAATCGGCGGTATTTCAATTAAGACAACATATGCGTTTACAAAAAATCAATGTGCACTTTTTCTATGGTGTGATTATAATCATAACCCCAAATATCGGAAATAGGTTTTATCATAGAATCAAATAGTCTAAAAGCATCTTTCGTATTAAAATATCCAAATTTGTTTTGCGATCTATATATTTTAAAACAAGCTTTTTTAGCTTGGTTTGGTTGGTTTGTTTTACTTGTTGTCCAACAAAGTTTCAACTTCACTGCTATCATAATACCATTTTTTCTTGTTTTTTAAAACATCACCATTTCGGAAAACTATCATTTTCGTTTTATCTAGATTTAATTTCATTCCAACGGATAGACAAAATTTATGTATCACATTTAATTGTTTCTGCAAATGGAATATAGTGTCTGAGACACAAGAAACGTCGTCTGCAAATAGGAGAACTAAAATATCCTTAATATCGTTTGGAACAAATACACCGTACACATACATTTTTGTCGTAAATATTCGATCAAGTCGTTTATAAACAGAGTAACCAGGATCGGGGAACTCCCACAACCTTGTTTCGCTCCTCTTTCACATTTAATTTGTGATAACAGATGGGAAGTTAGATTTTACCATTGATAGCATTTGAGATTTCACCATTGATAGAAATTATGATTTTACACTTGATAGCCATTGATATTTTATAAATGATTGATTTTACGAAAAGCTTGAATTGTTGGGGAAATGTACGTTCAGAACATTCTGAATTATCTGCTACGTTTTCTTTTAAGAAGTGACAGAATCGTCACGTGAGCTTGTATAAGGAATATCATTTTCAGTGTATATGAGCCGTCCCGCGAGAAAACCAACATTGTGGACTCTGTGTAAAGTATCGATCCAGATCAGCCTAAGCATGCCAAGCAGGCTAACCCGGAGAGACAATTTTCGCCTTCTATGGATTATCTGTTTCAGGAATCATTACTCTATACTTCTATCCCCCTGAGACGGAATGTGTCAGCCCGGATCAGTCGGCGCAGACAGCGCAGGCTGATCGAGTCGATACATTACGCAGAGGCCTTAATGTTGGTTTTCTCGCGGGACGGCTCATATCTTGATCAGATTTACATTCCCATGGAAGGGCACATATTCGAATGACGCTAGTCACAATAACCTTTTTTAAATCCTCAGAAAGAATGAATTACCGATCCGAGGTTCGAACTCTAGACCCCTGTATTGTAAGCACTCGGAGTCAATTTTAGAAAAAGTATGTAATAATTCATCGTGACAATAGGAGAAATTGCGCATCATCCATGATTTCAATGGGTTGATTGGTATGGTGTTTTTAGCTGCTTTCAACATTATTTCATTTACATCACGGCGTTTCCTTGGTAAGTTTCCAGCAATATCTGTCCATTTGTCCTAATACCAGCGAGCCAGTCGTAATGCTACTACCACACTGCCGAACGCTAAGGAGGGAAAGCCGTTACTACCATGCTAAAGTCAGTACGTAATCGAAACACAATTTAGACTCAATACGCTGTTCATAAATATATCCTAAACGTAGATATTGGGTATATTTCCGTAATGCGCTTTAAATAGATAGATAATTCGGAACAGATTCAAATATCTGAAACCGGCGACTCACATCAAGAGTGTTTAAGATAAGTAAGCGCTTTTTTCACAATCGATGTAAAATAAAAAATAAATGTTAACCCTTTCCCGCTTACAACAAATCTGCAGCAGACACTTTTGAAACATGTATGTACCCATATATCAACACAATTTTAATACATCATGAGCATTTTCTTATATTGAATTGTTTCTCCTTTTCCAGCAATGTCGTCAAAAGTCGTCTGCTGTAGATGCGTCGAAATGCAACTGCAAGGGAAAGTTGATTAACCACTCTACCTGTGGCCAGAGGTAGTATTTTATTCCACCGTAATCAGACGGCGTCCACTTGAGGAAATCATCTGTCCACTGGATTTTTAAAAAACCTGATGTCGTTAATGTTTCCGTGACCTCGTCTAGTCCATTTATTGAGGATAGGGAGTAATTCACATGAATATCTGGAAATAGAAGCACTTACATCCCAAGCGTCCGAATTTTTATTTGAGAACATATTGGGGGAAGCACACAATACCTCGTTAAGATACTACAAATAATATCTCTGTCTTTTCCCTATTCTAACATGATAATGACCGTAATGATTTCGTATGAGAAAATTTGAGGAATCCAACACAGGACCGTTTTACTATAAATAGCATATATAGTGTCTGTTTATGTAATACCATTTAGAGAGACTAGTTATCGGCTATGAAAACTACGAAAAAGAATAAGGACCACAATGTAAACAAATGGCATATTTTGCCTATGAAGTTTCTGCATCTAAATAAATGGTCTTACATAACTTCTTAGGATTATGTTGTATTACAAACAGTATGAAAGCCATAAAGGACCAGAATTCCCAATAAGCAATGATATGTGTCATTATTTTGGATACGAACAATTGTAATTTCGACCATTATATTCTGAAGAAATTGTCACAGTTTGAAGCAATGAATTAATTTACATTGTAATCCTTTGTTCCAGGATTTAAATTATACCTGTATGAAAAACTGTGGTGGCTGCGACGTCAGAAAGGGGTACTACAGAGCTTTAAACAAATCTCCTCCTCTTAATCTGCTTGTCGGATTCCAAGATAATTTGGTAGATATGTTCCATACGTGTACCTCTACGAAGGATGTTGGTTGAAGTAAATGACAACCAGGCGGTATCAGAGAAGACAAAAGAGACTGACTTAAGCTTAATTAAGCAGCAATATTCTTCCAGTGACTCTTTATAATTTATTCAATCTATATTGATTGGTTTAAAACTTTAGCCACCAGGCGGCATCAGAAAAGGGATACACTCAACTTATAGACATCTCCTCCTTAAACACAGGCCCGATATCGACCGAATTTGTACGAAAAGGGCTGAGTATGATATTCAATGCTATAAGGCCTATATACTCTTCTAGTTCCTAAACTGCAATTACTGCATGCTGATAAATGCATGTATACTATTTAATAATCTGTAATAATATGTTCTATTCGGAAGACTAAAAAAAACAACAACGAAATGTTCCATGTAAAACGTAACCTTTTGTATCGCTTTGGTTGAAAGATGGAAACATTGTCTTGTCGTAGGCGTCTGTAACGAACAGCTTTGTCCGTAGATTCCTGGCGTCATTTCCTGTTTGTGAACAAACTCCACCAATATAAACTAACACGTACACAGTCAGTAATAGGTAGTTCATGCTTGGGTGTCGGTAGTTAGGCACCAGGAAGCTGAAAATCAATATACCTTAAAACTTTCCCTTAAATCCGCAGCAGACGACTTTGAAAACATCTAGGTAAACATATGGATCATCTCTCGAAATGAATGTGTAATAATTTAATAAAGTTCAACACAATGTGGCAATTGTGGGAAATTGCTCATTTTGCAACAATGTTTTCAAAAGTCGTCTGCTGCAAAGGCATGCGCTGCGAAACACAGAGTAATACTACATGTCGGTGTCGGCAGCACGTTCAACACATCTGTGAATTGTCCCTGAATAAGCATATGTATATGTATCTAGAATTGAAACAGCAATACAGATATAAGTCTTTTTAACATGTTTTAATGGTTTTCTATTAAGTCGATTTAACTTCTTATGAGCAAGAAATAGTGGCCACAATGTCAATCCAGTGTATATTTTACATGTGTGCATATAAGCGTGATGTTGTTTGTGCGAGCAGTCCGAGATTTGATTTTGAAATAACCTGGCACAAGTGTTATTTCCATCACCTTACTTGTGTGGATAGGAAATAGCTAGCAATAAATGCGCATTTGTTTCTCATGTTTCGTTTTATTTGTACATAACTGCTATATGTTTTTAGTAGAATGTTTCGGAAAGATTAACCGATCTTGTTGTTTCGCAGATGTATCCGATACTTGGTCATATTTTATCAATCAATCAATAAATCCTTTATTGACAAATATCGACAAAATTCGTCTATGGCCATTTACAATGTGGAAGTAATTAAATATATAACTTTATCACATGACAATGCATGTATTCGATCTAATAAACCCCATTACGCATTTCTTTATATGTAACGAGTGTAATATAATATGGCCGAATCACTATTGTTGTATTCATCCGAGAATGTTTACACAATGGATGAGAACGTGTATCCGATAAACACAAACGTCACGATAGAGGAACGAGGTAAAGGGACCATCATCGGTCATAAAAACATTTTTCTGACCGCGAAAACCCGATTCGTCCAAAACGTGTGTTACAAAGCTCGCCAAGGGCTCGCTTAACATTAAATATCTTGGTCTCGATTTATAAAACTTTATATGAAATGACAACTCATGTCAGATCCTATGTATACAGTATGTCAGATACATATTTTTAGTATATCAAATAAAAAAAGATACACAATAAGAATACGTTAGGGAACAGCAATACGCTTTATAACGTCATCGCGAATAGAATAACCTTCCGAAATATATATGTGCATAGATTTATTAATACTTTTTTTTTAACTTGACACTAATTTGTTAAAATTTATAAAAATTACCAAGATGATTTTGTCTGATAACTGAATATTTTGGACAACATAAAATAAATTTAATTTCGTTGTGAATTAGGTTGGTAGAGCAAACTTTGCAATGCCTCTGTTCTCTTTGAACACAATAAAATGACCAGATTCAATTTCCAACTTATAGGAGCTTAATTTAAAACAAGAAAACAATTTACGCCATTTGTTATTCGAAATTATAGATTCAAGATTTAAATTCTTTATTTCGTAACGTAAATATACATGTTTCTTGTTACATCATAAGTGTATATACATTTTATATATCAACGTGACATAATTTCAGCAGTATGTTTAAGCTAGTAATACTAATAGTATAACATATATATTCAAGTCAAAATGATTATAATTCGATTCAATTCTTAGTGATAATAGTTAAGTATATTGATAATTGAGCCCTGCTGCGAATCTTCACAGCACAACTCAACCAATCAATAAACTGAAGCAACATTACATTTGGAGGGTGAACCAAACATCACACATAAATAATATATGTCTGGAACTCTATTTCAGGTAATAACCAAAATTGTATTCATATAACAGTGTTGACATTAGCTTGTCTTAATAGGATGGCATGATAAATGTATTTACCAAGATTCCACAAAACTGTTTTTTTGTGAGAAGACATAAGTTCAGTGAATTTATATACACTCGGTTTAACATAGAAATACTGACGAATGTATTGTTTCCGTATATCCATATAAGATGGGCATTCCATTATAAAATGATACTCATCTTCGATATCACAAGTATTGCAAAGGGTACAAGTACGCAAGTTGCGCTCAATTCTACCATTGCCATACCTTCCTGTTTCTATTCTTAGTTGATGAGAAGATAACCTTATCCGTGAAAACACAACTCTGAACTTAGTGGGTAAAATGTCCAAATAGTGTTCATACATAAAAGTAGTTTTAAATGTTCTATATGTGAGCAATGTACCACTGGTGTACATATTAGTATACCAAGACTGTATAAATACATCAATAGCTCTTTTCCTAAATTCTAAATGAAAACGTTTCAGGTTTGATTCTGTTTGGCTATTCCATATATATGAAAACCCATAAGTATCTAGTAGAGATTTAACATTACTTGCCCAATTATTTACTCCTCTCTGACAACCTTTTATTAATTCGTTGTATAATAACTTTACAATAACATTATTTGTATTAACAACCTTACACCAATATTTAATTATACGCACATACCTATTCACATACAGAGGATATCTCCCTAATTCCCCATATATACCCATATTACATGTAGATGATTTTACTTTTAGTAGCACCTTGCAAAATTTCAGATTGATACGTTCAATGGTTTTTGATTTACCAAATCCCCATACTTCACATGCATAATTTAGATTAGAGCCAACGAATGCATCGAATAACTGGTTTTAGGCTTCAACATAAAATCACGTGTATTTGCTAACATGGTGTATAGAGCTTTCAATCCTTTACCAGCTAATGTTTCCTGATTCAGTGAAAAATTACCCGTATAGTACAGTCCCCAAATAATAAAATCAACGACAGTATTCAATCGCATATCATCGTAGGTCCACTTTTCAGTATCCAGTAAAGGCCCCCTCTTCCTAAAAACGATTATCTTACTTTTCTCAGGGTTAACCTTTAAACCCCATGTACCACAATAGGTTTTCAATAGATCCAAAGTATGTTGCAAATCAGCTGGTGACTTACCAAAGATGACCATATCGTCCGCAAACAACATCAATATAAGGGACAAATCTTCCAGGGACAAACCACTGTGAATTCCATCTAATAACGATTATATCTTTCATAAGAGAATACTTTTTATGCGATAGCTGATTGACGTGGGTTTTAACCTAAATGTTAAACAAATTATCTAGATTGTAGACCAATCAAATGTTGTGTTTAATGAATAATGTCGTAGAAATAAATGAAATGAAACATTATGCAATATTTACATTGTGTACTGAACTTGTTTAACCTTTTAAATCATTTTCCAGTTATGTCTGGATCTACCATCTATTCCATGCAGTGCATTAAATAAATATTAAACTGGCAGACAGTTATTTAGCACTTGTTAATCTGTTATTCTGTTCTAGAGCATAGACTTTGTGAAAACTTAAAAAAAAACCCACACAATGCCATTTCAGGGGCCTTTATTGCTGATAGTCCAGTCAGAACATACTTGAACATAACACTAATTGCAACAGAAATGTGCTCATGTTGGGTACTCACCGTACTTTGATCTATACACCACGCTTTAACTGATATTTAATGGATCAAATTCATGAGAATTGCAAAATGAATCATTAAAATAGATTTTTGTTTTAAAGGATCTCATAATCAATAGCTTTTGTTGTAATAACATCAAAGCAGCATTTTAATACTTCAAAGATAGCTCAGTATACCTTTAGAGAAATGATTAAAAGCAGTATGACTTTCAACACTTTGATACAAGCTTCTGTATAACCCAAGATGGATTAGTCTGCAATACAAATTTCAACAAATTAACACAAAACAATCAAGTGTTTATAATTTGTTCACAATAACTGCTGGAGGAAATATTAATATTCTAGTCAATGGTACATTGGATACTTTTAAAAGTATCGTATGTGGTTATAATATTGGAGTATTCAATGGGTTTCCATAAATACTGTTACACTCTTAACTGTGTTATTAAATATTAATGATATTTAATGTTTACCTATATAGTTTTATAATAGTTATAAAAATGTCTCTAAAACACACAAAAACATACATATGTATGCTCATGTGCGAAGAACATTCATAGCAAAATTACTAATCTCAATATATATTTGTTTGTTTGTTAAGGTGTTTTACGCCACTTTCAACAATTATTCTTAATACTTAGCTCACAACCCTGAGAGCCAAGGAGGGAAAGCCATCATTACCATTTATCAAGTATTTGGTATGACACGGTCGGGGATTTAACCGGCGCGTCCTTTACCTTGGGCATACACTGTACCATTACACCACACATGTAACCTATTGTTGCGTAATCTGCCTTGCCAGAATGAAACTTGAGAATAATTAATGTGTTGTGTATCTGTCTGTTTGTCCATCTGCCAGTGGGTAGTGGTTAGAGCATTCGCATCTGAAGCATTGGGTTTTGACAAAATAATATGAATAAATGTATATCAGAAATTGTTCAAAGAGAGCAATTTGTCATTTTCTAATATGTTTTTCAACTGTCTATTTTAGCAAAACATATTATGTTCAAGTTCACAGCGTGTCGCTGCCTTCGTAATTCACCGAAACCGTCATCCTGACCTTGATCCCTGAGTGCTTATGTTATGCTTCCCCATGCACAAGTCTATGCTGCACAGAGGATAGACAGGATTCAGTCCCTAAAGTTAACCCATTCCCACGTACACCAAATTTGCAGCAGACGACTTTGAACATATTTAGGCAAAAAATACGAAAATTCTCTATATAATTATGAAAGTACAAATAATTGAATAGTTGAAATACGAGTTTTGAACACATTGTTACAAAAGAAAAAAAAATCAATTTGTTGTCCAGATGTTTTCATAGGTGTCTATTACAGATTTGTTGAGATGTGGGAAATAATAAAAGTTATTATTTAATCCATCTTTTCTAAACAACATTACATGTACTTGTATCAAGTTAACTCTTAAATGTCCCACCTATAGCTTTCTGACATCTAGCTCTGCAACAGACGACATTTGAAAACACTGTCACAATAGAATAAATTGCTCAAAACAGGTAATTTCTCCTTTCGCCACTTTGTATTTAACTCTGTTAGATACATGTAACTATACTTTCATTTATAGAAAGTTTCCATACTTTTGCGAAGATGTTTTCAAAGTTGTCTGCTGCAGATTTTCTGTTAGTGGGAAAAGGTTAACATTTTTCGTGCATTGTCCTTTCTTTTCCATATATGTATACAGGGGCATCGATTTTTTTACGACTGACAAGGTTATTCCCATTTAAATTCTGTTCAGAGCCTTCGTTAGATAATAATGATTTCTTCTCTAATTTAGGGCCCCCTAGTTTTTTTCACTCCCTACAATGTCACGGTTGTATTATTTACTTTCAAAGACACTGGTTATTTATAACCATAAAAGGCAAACTTGAAATTGATAACAAAACAAATAATAAGCGTATACAAATAAAAAAAAAAGGACGCTACTCTCTCACGCTACCCTCTCACGCTAGGTGTCCTTTCCCAGAGGCTGGAACGCCCACTCATAAGACAAAAAATATCTCTATAAATAAAAGTACAGTTATTGAATATATAATTTTGAAAATATCAAGGCAAAAGGATAAATTGCTTGTTATGAGCAATTTCTCTTTTTGCAACAATGTTTTCAAAAGTCAAAAGGACATGCAATCTTGGAACATCCATTCGTCTTTACCAACAAATCATGCAAGTCCAGCTAATATTGGTTGCCAAAATGTTTAACCTTTTCCAAAATGCAGATGCATTTGAGAAATTTACATCACACAAAATGTGAAAACCCTTTGGCAAAAGAAGAAATTGCACATAGTGAACAATTTCTCATTATGCCACAATGTTTTCATTTCATTTGAATATTTGACGTTCATTTATAGCGATGTTCAACATGTTCCTCATATGTTTTCAAAATCGTTTGCTGCAGATTTGTTGTATATAGGAAAGGGTTAATAATTATTGAGCAAAGGGTAGGAAAAAATTAACAAAACAGATACTTCAATTCAATTATTTTAAGTATTCACCAGTAATTTTCTACCAATTATTGTTTAGAACATGTTTGTTTGATATCAAAAACAGCAATCTTTAAAAACACGTTGCTTTCTATAAAAATGTTAATCTTTGAGGGGGTCTTCTTTTGTCAGTCAAGCTGAAAACATTATATACAACATAGGAGAAATTGTCAGTCCATTTTGTAAATAATGTTGTAACTAATGAATTACTGTAAATAAGGAAGAGTCGAGTCAGCTGTGAAAGGGCTCTAAATCTTGCATCTGTGAAAATCTAAGACTCAAGACAGAGAGCTAGATATTAACCCTTTCCATCTTGACATTTAGACAAAAGTACGGAATATCTCTATAAATAAATGTATGATTTCTGAAAGAAGTTTTGAGCAATTTCTTCTTTTGCCACAATGTTTTTAGAAGTCGTCATCTGCTGCAGAGGTGTCAGAGTGTGTATATATGTCGGAAAAGGTTAAGAAGGAGTAAACAGGTATTTTTGAAAGAATATTATTATTTTGGCTTTACATACATAACCCTATGTCGTGGGTACGCAAAATAATTATGTTAGTGAGACGAGTTTTTTTTAAATACCCACAACATAGGGTTTGAGGGTTGTCAAAGGAGGTTGGAGATTGAAATACATTGTACAAGCGTTATCTAGAGCTCTGATACGATGGACTATACATTTCAAAGTTTCATCCGAGACCCCCTGTTCTGCTACATCAAGATGAGCAATTATAAGCTCACCAACGTATAGTCTCTCAAAATGTCACCTCTGTGGAGCAAATAGCAACCTCTATAGAACCACATTCTCCATATTCTTACAAAACGCAAACAGTAAATATTTAAAAAAAGTCAGGTTATTTTGGGGGAATAGAGTGTAAAACATTGCACGAAAAGAAGACATTTGGTCTCCAATAGCAATTTCTCCATTTCCCATAATGTTTCCCTAAATTGTCAGCATTCAGATGACTCGAAAAGTGATTCTATTCGGAGAATGTTTAAATATCTTAAGAGAAACACGTCTTTAGAACGGCTGTAAATCTTTAACCTTTTCCCACATAAAAACGCTTTCTGACGCCTCTGCAGCAGATGACTTTTTCCCCTTTTGCCACAGTCTTCTCATCCCTTTTCAGTAATTATACCTACATTTATAGAGCTTTCCTTAGAAAAGTGATTCTATTCGGAGAATGTTTAAATCTCTTAAGAGCAACACCTCTTTAGAACGGTTGTACATCTTTAACCTTTTCCCACATAAAAAACCTTTCTGACGCCTCTGCAGCAAATGACAATTTCCCCTTTTGCCACAGTGTTCTCAAATCTGTTCAGTAATTATACCTACATTTATAGAGCTTTCCTTAGAATTTTCCTAGATACTTTCAAAGTTGTCTGCTGCAGATTTGTTGTATGTGGGAAAGGGTTAACTTGCCTCTGTACGGTGTTGATCTAGGGAGGGGGAACTGTATGTTTCTATGACAAATATGAGGTGCTGCCCAGCTCTTTTACCTTGATGTGATACCAACAAACAATACAATACAGAAGCAACAAGACCCCTTTTGCCATGATAGGGCTAAAACATAATGAACTTCACGTCAATAAAAAAAATGAATGCCTTTCATACTTAAATATAGATAATGCTATCTTCTTTAAATCTCCATTGTAGGGCACACAAACAAAATCATATTTATACTTAATGACACAAGTTTTAACCATTTCCCACATATCTATCACTGTGGAAGACAGCGGTGCAGAGGTAGAGCGTCGGCCTCTCGTGTCAAATGTCCCTGGTTCGAGTCCCGTGATGAGCGGGTTCTGACTTTGGGATTTTTCCATACTGGTTAAGTCTCCAGGAAGCAGACTTCGAGAGTGATTAATCTAAGCAAAAGGCTTGTTTCGCGATCGATATAAAATAAATAAGTTTAAACTAAACTATCATCGTAGTTATATTAGAGATTAGTCTGTAAGTTCTTATAGTAATAAGTATAACTCCCTAACTCCCTATATCCTTAACCTTGCATTATACTGTCTTTCCCCGATATGCTGATTTAAATTCATTATCTTTGATTACTTTATGAAGCAAAATGTAATATTTGGAAATCTTGAAGAACTATTTATATATAGTGTTGAAAACTTTGTAGAGAGAATGCTCCTTTTGTCAGCAATGTTTTTGTTGTTTTTTTCATTACATATACATATAGCCTAATAGCTATTGCGTAAGGAAAATAATTAAACTCCGGAACAAAATGTTAAACAGTGTTGAAAAGGTATGCTTTGTAAGAGCAATACCCTCTTTGTCTACAATGTTTTTAATATTTGTCGTCATGATGTGCATTAGTCGGCCTGTTTGTTGAAGAAGTCTTCTGCACAAGCCTTTGCTCAAATTGATTGATTGCTTGTGTATCTAAGTTACTTTATGGCACTGTTTAGTGTTATGTGTATGCCTGCTTGCGCAAGTGGGTGGGGTAAGATATACCTCGAAGTATTGTCACAAATGTCTATAAATTGATACAAAGTTGGTAAAATCATTTTTATAAGTATATTTTATATTCAGATTACATTTGTGTTAGATATATGTTAAAACTAAGGTACAATGTCCGCTTAAATTTGTTCCTTGCATAGATACTTAGTTTAAACTTATTTATTTTACATCGATTGCGAAACAAGCCTTTGGCTTAGATTAATCACTCTCGATGTCTGCTTCCTGGAGACTTAACCAGTACTCGCGCCGTTTGTGTGGAAAAATCCCAAAGTCAGGACCCGCTCATCACGGGACTCGAACCAGGGACCTTTGATACGAGAGGCCGACGCTCTACCTCTGCACCACTGTCTTCCACTTGCATAGATACTTAGAAACGATGTTGATAACAGTTGTTGTTTTCAGAAACATATTTATAAACACATATGTGTTTATAACGAGCACAGCTCGTTTCTTGCGAAGCAAGAAACGTGCTTTGCACGTTTAGAGGTATTACCTTAATTATAGGAAATTTCCTATAATCAGTATGGAAAAAATTTGGGTGCAAAATTTTACTAAGACCCGGTTCGTAAAATCACAATGAAATTACATAGAGCAAAGCAGAGAACCAGGACCGACATTTTTCCACATCCGGTGACGTCATATTCAGCCGGTACCCGAGATAACTAGAACAACTGTGCTGTTTACATTAAAGGCTGACAATCATAACGTAATCGGCTGCGAGTTTCTTTGCGTCAGGTAAGAATTTTTATCGCTCTCGTTTCCCATTGAATATCATAAATTTTATTTTGGCGTTGGTATAAAATCAAGCTGTAGTGTGAATCTGAGAATCAGCGATGGGTTGTATTCATTGACCTTTTTTCTGTCGATTGACTATTTTGGTTTCACTGTCTGACTAAGATGCTCTTAAGGGTAAATTTGTTTCACCCTCAATGCTACGCAGACTTCGCTGAAGTCGTATGTCCTTCTGACAAAAACTCCTTCGGACTGTCAAAGATCAATGCAATAATTGGCTGAACATAGCGGTTACACGAAACACCCTGTGACCCAAATCAGAGACATGTATATTTATGTTTCTACCCAAGTACACCAACACAGAGTTGAATCACAGGGACGTGCTCCTGTATGTCTAAATGTATGCATAGGGTAATATTCTGTTCTTGATCACACAGGAGCACCTGGTTAAAATTTCGGAATCGCTACCGCCATTATACCCCATTCAGAATTCATGCGACCACTAAAACCGCACATTTAGAAGAAGACAAAGTAAATCTATTTTTAGAAGTGTTCTTGGAAGTCCTCAAGGGCAGATTGTTGACACAATTTATGACGCAATATCTTACGTTTCTGCTGCATGACATCCACTCCAATTATTTAGTGGTGAAACACATTGCAATGTGGACGGAATATTTCTGAATAATGACTATTTAGTTAAAACTAACATCTTTTCAGACTAAGCGAACCCAAGAAGAAATGTCCCCAGTGAATTCAAGAGCCGAAACGGATTTATATGGGCATGACTTTTCCTGTGTGCTCTTAACAAAATTAAAAAAACCTGTTTTTACAAGTAAAAAAGGATGTGCGAATTATCGAAATTGAATCTTAACAAGGCACATTACAGGTCAGGATCACTGCGATGCTCTAAAGGAACCCACCCTGCGGCAAAACATGATTCATGTAAGTAACATTGCACATTGTCACTAATTTGACCTTTTATCATATATAAATGGCCGAGCTCCGGTAGCGAAGCGGGCTGTCAATCAAGGGGTTGTGAGTTTGAATCCCAGCTCGACCAACATTACTTCTGACGTTTGACAAAAGTCATTGTGACCTGCGTCATTCGTCTTTCACCAATGATCTGTTTAACAGTCTAAGTGGAAAAGCAGCCTGTTGTGCGGTGTACTGGAGTTGGAAAACCAGAAAATGCATGAGAAAGTGAACTGGTCGCCGTGATATGACTGAAAACTTGTTGAAAACGGCCTTAATGGCTCCTTTTTCCCGAACATAAGTGGGGAGTTGGCCCCTTTCAAAAAAAAATCATAAATATTGGCCTAACACATGTCATATGCGGTGCATAGAAAATCTCCCAAATATTTACTGAATTCGAAGCAGTGAAGACTGGGATTTTCTGCACAAATGGCGTAAGAACTGGTTGTATCTCAAGGACATGGAGTGTGATTAAAATAAGATTTAAGCTAAAATAGATAAGTTTAAAGTAATTGGTTTAAATGAATAATCCAGATAAGGCTGCACAGAGGTACATGTACAACCTGATCTAAATCAAAACTTGAACATTATTCTCAGAGCCCAAAGCTTGGCTTTCTGACATAACTAATATACATGTTTATTCTCATAGATCTGTTTTTTAATTAATTTATCATCTTATTTTATTAAAAGTCATTCTTATTTGCAGTTATTGTCATGTATTAAAACAGCAGTCAATGATTATTGATATTAGCATCAAGTTTTATTTTAAAACACAGAATGGATACAGGATTAAGAACATCCCATATAATCATGGAATAACAGTTCTTATGGCGATTACTGGAGAGGAAATTCATATCTATATAGGCAGATAGTGATATACCCTTTGGTCATTGGTACCTGTCAATACAATGAAAAATGCATGCATCTTTGACTGTGGGGTAATATTCTTTCCTGCATACACATCAAAACAGTAAATGGATTGAGAGCAACCTGTACAATCATGGAATCACAGCTGTTATGTCGAAAATGGGAGAGGAAGTTCATATATAATAGGCAGTTAGTGATATACCCTTTGGTCATTCGTGCCTGTCAAAACAATGAAAATTGCATGCATCTTTAACTGTGGGATAATATAACTTCCTGCATCAACATTAAACAAGGGAATAGATTGAGAGCAACACATACAATGATGGATTTACAGCTGTTTTGAGGATGACTGGAGAAGAAATTCAGCTGATTACATATAATACTAATGGATTAATACAAGGTAATGTTTATGAACAGATAAGTATATATCAAATTCAAATAAGGTCCTGTTCTTTGATTGCACAGTTTGTGTTTTTCATGATCACAGTTTGTCTGATGTCCTTCGTTCACACGCCATCATCAATTGCCTTGTGAACACTCTACAGGCAACATTTTACAACATCCAATATGAATGCAAGTTTAGCAGTAGTTCATCTCCAACAAATCTTGGCCCTGTGAGGTGAAAATTTAGGTCACAATGTCAATTTGATGGAAAATATATATTGTAAACACTCTGGAGGCCTTATTTATTTAACTTGGTCATATGAGGTCAAAAACTGGGTCATAAGTTCAAATTGAAGGAAAATCTTGTTAACACTGGAGGCTGCATATTTATCTTTAGCATGTTGAAATTTTGTAAGAATTATGGTCTTGATGTCATTTTGGAGAAAGGCTAAGTTCAATTTTTGGGTCATATCCGGTCATAAACTAGGTCACTTCACCAATCTGAAGGAAAATCTTGTTTACAGTCTAGAAACCACACTTTTACTTCAGCAGCTTGAAACTTTGTCAGAATGTTTGTCTTGACAATACATAGGCCTAGTAAAAAAAAAGGGTCATGGTTGGTCAAAAATTAGGTCACAAGAGCAAATTGAAGTCACATTTTGTAAACAATCAGACATTTTTAATGCTGCATTTTTAATTTTAGCATGTTGACATTTTGTCATAATTGGTGTTATGGTCAAATCTAGGCTAAATTCAATTAAAGATCATGTTGGATAAAAAAAAACAACAAGGTCACTAGGAAACATTTGAGAACAATCGTGTAAACACTCTTGACCTCAATGTTTGCTTCAGTATTTTGAAACTTTGTCAGAATGTTTGTCCTGAGGATAGCTAGGCCAAGTTCAAATATGTGTCATTTCGGATCAAACATAAGGTTATTAGGCCATATTTAAGGAAAATGTTGTTAACACTCTGAAAGCTTTTCATTTAATGTTAACATGTTGAAACTTTGACAGATGGTTGTTTTGAACATTGTTATAAACCTGTCTGAAACTATGTCACTTGTAAGGCCAAATTGAAGGATATCTTGTTAAGACTATTAATATGTTTGACTTTACTGTATTATATATGTGATTGCTTATGTGATGAAGTGAATGTTTAAATGTTTGATGATTTGACTTTGCACCAAAAGATAAAGTAGGGATAGTGTACAATAACGGTCCCAGTTCCGACAGCTTGTAACATATTCCTTAATCATGGTAGTCATATACCTACAGCTTAGACCCATTATAGGCGCTGTGCTCGTGACGAGGCTTTGCCTTTTTCATATTATATCTCTGGTGTATTCTACCTTTTGGGTTATTTGGGTTATCATATAAATAAGGGAAATATACCAATTTCCCCTCTGTAGATTTTTTACCAGTGATGTTATAGGTAACAAACTATCAAAAAAAAACAATATTATTTCTGTTGCAATTAGTTTGATGTTGAGCCCATATTCCCCACTTACTAACTTGACTCTGAGTGGTTAAAATCTTCAACTGTAGATCACTGATGTTGGTTCGAGCTTCATTTCAGGTTTTAAACTTAAATTCTGGTCTTTATTACATTTCTATCCATCAAAGATAAGGATATCTCGGTGAAAGAAAATTCATAATCGTTGATTTATTGTTATTACACACGAGTGTATTAAATTTGTATTAATAGCACATTAATAATTAGACCTTGATACCAACAAGTTAAAGTTTTCATGATAATAAATGATCAGAAAAAAAATTATCGCTTCAGTTTTTAAAATGGACAATCCGAAGACCAAACATTAATAAAAATAAAAATAAAAATTTCGCTCACTCGCCCCTAATTTAAAAAAATAAAATCCAATGACCAAGACATCAAATTGGTGTGGCCTAAGGGACAATTCTTCCAGGGACAAACCACTGTGAATTCCATCTAATAACGATTATATCTTTCATAAGAGAATACTTTTTCGGCGAAAGCTGATTGACGTGGGTTTTGACCTAGATATTAAACAAATTATCTAGATTGTAGACCAATCAAATGTTGTGTTTAATGAATAATGTCGTAGAAATAAATGAAATGAAACGTTTTTATTGGTTCATAGGTAAGTTGGCGATCCTACGAGAGGCACAAATAAGGTGAAGTTTTAAAATGAAATGTTCTGCATACTAACCTTTAATTGTTTTCCTTAAAATTAAATTTCAGTGAAAAAAATTAGTGAAAACGTATTTAAGAGCAAAATATTAATTATTTTTGAAACATGGTAAGTTTTCACTTTTTTCTTATACTGTGTTACATAATACACCTCTTGGGAGCCTCGCGTAATCGCTAGTCATGTGATGAATTATCGGCCTTGAACGGAACGTCATGTCGCACTAGTGTAATGGATGTTGCCCTGGATTGTCAAGTGAAATGTCTGTGGTTCGCTTCCCGGCAGAGGCAAGCTTTTTATTCTCTCTTATTCATATCAAAGTATATATATGAACTTAAATATTTATAAACCAAATATTACATATTTAACGTTATTGTTTTCTGTCATTCTAATAAGTAAGATCAAATATCAAATAATATGCGTATTTTCCATTTCTTAGTGTTTTCTCATATTGATCGCCGTTTATCTTTTTTAAAAATATATATTAGCATCTAATGGAATAAATTCTCATTGACTTGGCTAAGCTATCCTTTTAACATAAACATTTAAATGCAAATTCAGTTTGATTTATCCGCATTTTTGAATTTGTACTTAGTTTTCTGCCATTTGAAAAGTAAATACTTTCAGACGTAGATGTAATGGGTATGTTCATTATTACAAACGCATGACAAAAATTACATTTTCAATAGTGAAAGAATACTTAAATACTACAGAGAGAGATTATGAAACAATTAAACCTCTATAAAAGGTGAAAGTTTTTTTTGTAAACAGTGTAGATTCAGATGAGCATGTGCATCTCGGTGTAACACTCTTACAACTACACCTTCATTCTTTTTTTATTGATCATTGCTATTAGTAATTTAGTCTGCTCTATATGTTTATATGACAAGATGCATTGCTTACATAGAAAAACAGACCTTTTCCTGGACAATCTGACTGCGCTGGAATGTTTCTATATATAAACCATCCCGCGAGAAAACCAACAGTGTGGCCGCTGCGTAAAGCATCGACCCGGATCAACCGAATCATGCCGCGCTAACGCAGACAGACACGTTTCGCACATTGGAAATGATCGACAGTAATTCGAAAGCCTGGCAGGATATTCTGCATTTTATAGGTAAGTCAGGTTGGCAGGATATCCTGCAACTAATAGGTCAGCCAGACTGGCAGGATATTCTGCATTTTATAGGTCAGTCAGATTGGCAGGATATGCTGCATTTTATAGGTCAGTCACACTGGCAGGATATCCTGCATTTAATAGGCCAGTCAGACTGGCAGGATTTCCTACATGTGTTATGCCAGTCAGGCTGGCAGGATATCCTGCAGTTTATAAGCCAATCAGATTGGCAGGATATCCAGCATTTTAAAGGTCAGTCAGACTGGCAGGATGTTCTGCATTTTATAGGTCAGTCAGACTGGTAGGATATTCTGCATTTAATAGGTCAGCCAGACTGGCAAGATATTCTGCATTTTATAGGTCAGTCAGATTGGCAGAATATTCTGCATTTAATAGGTCAGTCAGACCTGCAGGATATTCTGAATTTAATAGATCAGTTAGACTTGCAGGATATCCTGCATTTTATAGGTCAGTTAGATTGGCAGGATATCCTGCATTTTATAGGTCAGTCGGACTGGCAGGATATTATGCATTTAATAGGTCTGTCAGACTGTCGGGATATTCTGCATTTCATAGGTCAGTCAGACCGGCAGGATATCCTGCATTTTATATGTCAGTCAGACTGGCAGGATATCTTAACTGTATAGGTCAGTCAGACTGGCAGGATGTCCTGCAATTTATATATAAGTCAGACTGGCAGGATATCCTGCATTTTATAAGTAAGTCAGACTGGCAGGATATCCTGAATGTAATAGGTCAGTCAGACTGGCAGGATATCCTGCATTTATAGGTCTGTCAGACTGTCAGGATATCCCGCAACTTATAGGCCAGTTTGATTTTCATGATATCCTATATTCTATAGGTCGGTCAGACTGGCAGGATATCCTGTATTTGATAGGCAGTCCGTTATTGTCTTAATTATTTACAATAAAAGATGACTCATTCTAATATATCAGTCGGTCCACTGCACACACAAATTCAACGGACAAGATGAATTCGTGAATGTTCGTGAATTAGATAGTTTAGAGACTTACTAATACAAACATTCACTACGGTACTGAGCATATCAAATTTCGAGTACAGTAGAACAACTGATGACATATAAGGTCAAATTATTTTCAAAATAGTCGTTTTAAAAAAAACAAGGTTGGAATGTTTGGCAGGTCTGTTAATCCGCCTGTTAATGTGCAGTTCCAACGAATTCCATTGTCAACTTTATGAAAATTATAGATATTTAATAACCATGTCATAGTTAAGGTCATAATAAAAAATTTCAAGAACGAAATTTGACTTTTGACATCATATCAGTGTGGGAAATGTATCTATGCAAGTACAATATATGTTAAGAAAACTTACCGATATTCCTGTTGTTCACAAATAAAATGTTCCCTTTTCATTCACGCTATATTTTCAATCTATAAAGTATACGTCAGGCCTTTATGGAAGCCAAAGTCGAATGACGAGCCTTAGTAACAATGTTAAAACTCACGTGGTATATTCGCTTATAAGCACGGCCAATAGAAACCGTGATATAAATAGATTTAACCTATTACACTATATCGGTAATTTTGAATAAATGCTCTGAAACTTTTAATAAATTTGAGCTGTTGTATACGCTGTTATATAAGCTGTAATGGAAATAATATGTAAGTGGTCAAATTGTTGAATTTAAACGTCGTTCGTAACGATATTTTAGTATCGTTGGCAAATTCACCAAACGTATAATAATAATAATAATAATAATAAAATCTTTATTTAACGAAGGTTGCACATTAAGTAATATAACAAATGAATTATATATGACTTATCTGCCATGTGGCCTTCAAATAGAAACTACATTTCAATTTGAATAAGGTGAATGTTAGTATGATACTATGATACAATGTACTTAAGATGGTGACTGATAGATGAGAACATGAAATGATAAAACAGTAGGCAGACACAAATGAACTGTTATGTTTGCTTTTATGCAAATATAAACATTGATATTCAACATGTTATCGAATTAAGTTGTTATTGGGATAGGGTCTTATTTTTCTTGTAGTAAGTGATATTTCACTCTATTTTTGAAAGTTTTATTGTTGCTGATATTGCGAATTTCCAATGGTAATTCATTCCAAACACGCATTCCATAGAAGGTAAATGTATTTTTGCCGTAGTTAGTGCGAGGTATATAGGGTAGAGTAAGATCATTGTTTGTTTGTGATCTCAGAGTATACGATTGGTGTTTAGATATTGTTATTACATCATTCATATAGGACGGCGTCATGTTGTTAATTGTTTTATGAATGAGAACCGCAGCATGGTAACGACATCTTTTGTCAAAATTAAGCCAACCCATTGATTGTAGATTACACTCGGAATTTGATCTTTCGGCTTGGTTTAGAACCAGTCTTGCGGCTCGTTTTTAAAGCTTAATAATTTAATTTTTATTGCGTTTTTTCTTTGACAAGTACCCCAAATATGGCAACAATAATCAAGCAGTGGTACAATGTAGGCATTGTAGAACATCGTTTACATGTCAAAAGTGATGAGGTAAGATATTCGTTTAAGCAATGAAATTTTGGTGTTAATATTTTTTTTGACTTTCGTCACTTGAGTGTTCCATGAGAGTGTTTGGTCAATATAAATCCCTAATATTTTTTGTTCAGTTACATTGTTTAAAGCTACATTATCTATTGTCCATTTAAGTTTACTTGAAGATATTATTTTGTTGGCTGTTCCAATAAGCATACATTTCGTTTTCGAGGGATTGATCGCCATGTTGTTAACTTTACACCAATTTCCAATATTGCTCAGTTTTGTTTGCAGCGTGATTTGAATGTCAGATACACTTTTGCCTGATTGATACAATGTTGCGTCGTCGGCATACATATCAATGTTATTGTTTTCACACTCGTAAACAATGTCGTTTATATAAATTAAAAATAGCAGCGGTCCGAGGATCGATCCTTGAGGCACGCCAGATTGTATAAGGAGTTCATCAGATCTGTTGTTTTCTACTACGACACTTTGTTTTCGATGTTTTAAGTAAGAATTAAAAAGTCTTAATGCTGATTTATTAAAATGATAAAGTTTAAGTTTGTGGAGTAAAATTGTATGATCAACTAAATCAAAGGCTTTACGGAGATCCAGGTACACACTGCCGATGAGTTTTCCTTCGTCTATATCTTTCAGCCAAGAATCTATTAACCTTGTCAGTGCTGTAACACAAGAATGGTCTTTTCGGAAACCGGAATGATATTTGTGTATTATATCAGTTTTTTTAAAATATTCATGCATATGATTAGCAATGTGTCTTTCAAAGGTTTTTGACAATGTTGGCAATATGGAAATAGGCCGATAGTTTGCCGGGTCTTCACGAGTACCAGATTTAAAGAGAGGAATAACTTTCGCTCGTTTTAATTTATCAGGAAAAGTCCCACTTGCAATACTGTTATTAATGATTGACGTTATACTCGAAATCACTGTATCACCGCAATACTTAATTATTTTTGGACTTATTCCATCAATTCCTGTTGATTTATTAATGTCAACTTGTTAATTATTAATTTAACTTCATGTGTCGAAATAAATGGAATTTCAAAAATATTGTTTGCAAGTTTTTCGTCAAGCTTTTTTTGTAATTTTACAAATGTGTTTGGTGAAAAATCGGTTAATTTAACTAAGGATGAAATATTCACAAAATATGTATTCAATTCATTAATAATGCGCAAGTCTGTTGTTAGAATTTCAGAGTTTTTCTTTAACGTACGCGGAAGCTGAACAGTTCTAGATTGGTTTAAGTTTGAAATATATTTAAGATTTTTCCATAAGTATTTGACGTCTTTATTCTCCTGAATTGCTTTGTTGAAAACATTTCTTTTATGTCTTTTTATTGTAGCCGTTACCTTATTTCTAAGTATTTTATACTGTTCAAAGTTACCATCCTGATGGAATTTATTAAGTTTGAAATATATTTAAGATTTTTCCATAAGTATTTGACGTCTTTATTCTCCTGAATTGCTTTGTTGAAAACATTTCTTTTATGTCTTTTTATTGTAGCCGTTACCTTATTTCTAAGTATTTTATACTGTTCAAAGTTACCATCCTGATGGAATTTATTGCGTTGAAAAATCATGGACTTAATTTCATCACAAAACCAACCTGGTTGTGTGTCATATTTAATTCGCTTAGTTTTCACTGGTGCTATATCAGATAATAATGTATTAAGTATGCGGTAAAGCAAATTCAGCGCCTCATTTGGATCGCTCAATATCTCAACAGTATGTATTGACAATTGGAGAATTCTTTCTTTGAATACGCTTATATCAAACTGTTTAAAAGATCTGTACTGCATATACTTATGCAAACTTTTTGAAAGCGACATGGTGCTCGTATGTGTAAAACTTATCGGATAATGATCGCTAAGCGACAGCGGTGAAACAAATACTTCATTTATGTTAGTGACGTAACATGATGGTGTATAAATATGATCTATTATTTTTTCTGAGTATTTAGTTACACGCGTTGAAGATTCAACAAGTTGCACGAAATCAAATTTTGAAACTAAGTCGACCCATTTAGTGTTATTAAAGTGTTTATCCGTATTCACAGATAAATAATTAATATTAAAATCGCCAAGTATGTAATATTCCGACCGCGATAAATCGACTCTATCTAGTTGCGCTTCGTATAAATCGATCCAAGTCTGTCCTGCGTTAGGAGGTCGATAAACAAAGTTTAATAAAAACGCTTTACTGTTTGTGCTATTAATCTGAATCCACACGGATTCTATATCATCGTTTTCATATTCTAGACAACGCTTGTACGATAATTTATTTGACATATAAACAATGATACCGCCACCCCTTTTCTTACCGACACGATCTTTTCGTTCAAACGTAAAATAATTAATTTTCAAACAGTTGTCATCGATGTTTTCATGCAAAAACGTTTCGCATAAACCTAGTATATCCGGGGAATTCACGTTAGATACATTAATTTAATTTCGTCAAGTTTGGGCATTAAATGACAAATATTCAGATTAGAAATATGAGTACCTTTCTTACTGTATTTAAATGAAGTATTACTATAACAAGTGCTTTGACTGATTGCTGAATCATTTAAGGTCATACTAGGTGGTTGTTGGTGTGTTTTATTTACGAGATCGGTAGAATACGTTTCATGTAAAGACGTTGTTTTTTCATCACAGTTAATTTTGGTTCTGAGGGCTAGAGTAACATCCTTAGGTCTATGTATGAAATTGCAATTATTCAAAGTACTGCAATGATCTTGTTCTTCACCCATTATACATACACAGTTTACCTCGTTACACTCAGTACATATATTTTGTAGTGTCCTATATAGATTTACGTTTAAATAGTGCGTGTGTCTGCCGGTTTCGTCCTATTGTCTGTATGCGTTCCCGTTTCTTCTTCCGTATGAAGAAGCAGCACTACTATTTCCAGGCGATATCTGGAACGGCCGAGATCGTCGATTAACTGGCGTGAAGTAGTCTCCGTGCCCACTGTCCGAGCGCAGGCCTCTATCATCTGCATAATGTCGAACGCGGTACTGTCTTCCAGCGTAAGCGCCGAATATTGGGCCTTTTTACAATATGCAGTTTCTTGTTAACGGTGAACACAAGAGTTTTTGTTCCGAGTAAATTTAAATGAATGCCGTCGTTGTTGTAGAAGTGTCTCACTGTGGTACCGTCTCCATATACAAATGCATTATGACACTCGATCAGTACTGCACCAGTTTCGCGACATACTTCACGAATTTCGTTGTTGTATGGCCTGACATCAACTTCTTGCCTTGGGCAAATGGTGCATAGGTACACGCAACACTGTTTACGTTGAAGTGACAACGTCGTGTCTCTAATTTCCGCTCGTAACGTCACGCTCGACTTTCCGTTGCTGACGTATGTTCCCTTGTTTTACCTTATCAGTATACTGTATACAACATTATTCCAAGGCGAATGTCTTCCTTCCCACATAGCCTATTATAGCCCATTGGTACCTAACGCTCAGTGTTTTAAATATTTGAGAAATGTAGCATATCTGCACTGCGACTCACACAATTTTATCCTGACGTATATGAAGGAATGCGTTGTTAAATAGACTCTTCACTTCGTTTCGTTCAAAATATGCAGTCTATTGAATGAAGTATGATTTCTTTAACTGTGCCTAGTTTGAGATGGCTCTTCTTTTCTCTTGAGAGAGAGAAAGAGAGAGAGAGAGAGAGAGAGAGAGAGAGAGAGAGAGAGAGAGAGAGAGAGAGAGAGAGAGAGAGAGAGAGAGAGAGAGAGAGAGAGAGAGAGAGAGAACAAAATAGAGAGAGAGAGGGGGAGAGAGATAGATAGAGAGAGAGAGAGAGGGGGAAAGAGATATAGAGAGAGACAGACAGAGACAGGGACATAGAGAGGCAGACAGACAGACAGACATAGTCAAAGTTGGAGATATATAGAGAGAAAGGGAGAGAGAGTGGGAGAGAGTGATAGATGAACAGAGAGTGTGGGCGAAATACAGAGAGAAGGAGAGTGTGAGAATGAGAGTTATGTAGAAAGAGACTATGTTTTCCATATCTGAAACAAAATATTAGTTTCACTTCACTACTGTACTTAATATTTAAATTCATAACCTATATCTTAACGTTGTTCAGGGGCAAACGTTTAAACCTTTTCCTACAGACAGCAAATATGCAGCAGACGAATTAGTAGTATTATGGAAATTGTATATGAATTCAAATAATTATATTACAATTACACATTATTTTGAAAAAAAGCGATTGCCTATCACAAATATATCTAAAACGACATTGCAAAATAATTTTAATGATTTGAATCAACGTTTGAAATGTTTTGACGACTCGACCGGGCATTCTTATTACCAGATATCATATTACCTATAGAAATGTAAAGTATCCACTTCATGCAAGAAAGGGACATCTGCATGTTCATATATCGCTTTACATATATATCTGTATTGAAATGGGTATTACCCTCCTGTGTCTTTATGAAATAAATGGGTACTTTCTTATGTTCTCCCACATGTAATAATTGCTGTTGTGTGATTGAATAATTATAATTGAACGCCGTAATTTTCAACTGTTTTCAGTTTTATGACGACGGCAAGCTAACAGAAACTTGGGTTTCTTATTTGTTTTCCCACGAGTACTCCACACACGTATTGTTTCCAAGCAACTTGCTTTAATCCAACGTTGACCATATTTTAGCCAGTTGGTGAAAGACAATTGACGCTAATAATAATGAATTTTGTTGATCATCAATGAGTGAGTCAGGGATTGAACTAACAACCACTACATGTGTTTTGAAAAGGCATATTCAAAAAGTTATCTCCTCATGGAATTCTATCAAGTTTTAAAGTTTATAGTCTGTTGGTCAAAGTGATCTGGGTTTTAAACGGAAACGGATTTGACCCTAATGGTCCTTTTGAACTTGAACTTTGTTCCAGTGAGCCACACAACAGTATGGGTCGTACAATCAATAACAATTATTATATGAAAGTTGAAGACACTTGGACATAATGGTTCTTGAGGTATTGAGCGAAACAGATTTGACCTGTAAGGTCCCTGTGACATTTACCTTTGACCCAATGACCCACGAAGTAACAGGGATAGATGCTTTATTTACAACAATCGTCCTATGAAATTCGAAGAGTATGTGTACTATGAAACTCTTTTTTATTTAGCAGAAACCAACGTAAGGATGGACTGTCTGACTGAAAAACAGAACAAGAACAATATGCCTCCCCCTTTTACGAATAAAGGACCCTTGAAACACGAAACGATGGTATATGTCTCAAAGAAATAGCGCAATGACACTTAAGTGTACTAACAAAGTGTGACATGTTTCTTACATAAAACTGTTAATTTCTTTGGTTGGTATGTATAACCATTTCCAATAGTTTTTGGGATAGGGGATTTTCGCCCCTATTCCATTCCTAGCATGCTTTTCGAAAAATCTACTTCTGGCTGCAACCATGCCGCACAATTGTCTTCATCCGCGAAATTCAAGTTTTGATTGGTTTGCCATCTAGTTTACAATCAATTCATTTGTTCGACCGAATAACAAAAAGAATACATCCGCTTGCATTAATGAGATAAAAAGAGTTCCAACGAGTGAAACACACTCTGAAAATTCTAATTATTGAAGGAGTTGAAACCATTGTGGCAAAAGTAGAAATTGCCTACGATAAGCAATTTCTCCCTTTTCACTATGTTTTATAATGTCGTTTGTTGCTCATGCGTCTG
>JASEVX010000004.1:118272410-118299910 GCA_031761405.1 Serripes groenlandicus
ATCAACATATTATGTATCCCAATCTTCCGAATTTTCACGGGGCTAAACACACATGCACCGTGTCTAGCGATGTTGGATCTTAATGCATCTGCACAATCTCATCAGTTAACTCACTTTTGGCCAAGATATGATATAGACATTAAACCTTTTCCACATACAACAAATCTGTAGTGAGCAATTTCTCCTTTTGTAAAAAATGTTTTCAAAAGTCGTTTGCTGAAGAGGCTTCAGATTAATCGGAAGAATGATTTCACGACGGAGTGTCAATAAGGCCGCAAGTCGCCTGACGCGGTTCATATTAGAGTATAAATAGACTGCGTGTGCTTAGGCACGAGAAAATCTGTTATAAATTATTAATATAACTGTGACGTTTGGTAATCAGGATCAACCGTAGAAACATCTCGTAAATATAGCGAAAAGTGCGTCAATTGTCTGTTTTGGACGTGAACTGTCTGATCGATAACTGAGCGTCTTCATAAGCTGATCTGAACCTTGGTTGAGGATCGATGTGTATTTGTAAGGATGGAGTCTTTTGACGGTGCACATAATTTTGCGTATTAAACCTTTATCATCATTCGTAAAAACTGTACTTGTTTTCGTAGAAGACGCATATTTAAAGTAGGTCCTTTGAAAAGAAAAATATGCGTTTCAGAAACATGAGAATGCCAATAATGAAATATGAACTGTCTGATCGTTATTGTGCGTCGACACGTATCTAAGCCTTTGTTAAGCACCGATATGTTTTCTATGGTTTGGCCTTGGGGGAATATTAAACCTGTATCATTATACGTATTAACTTGAGTTCTCTTCGTAGAAAACGCTTATTTAAGGTAGGTTCATTGAACAGAAAATAGTCATTTCCAAAACTTTTTATACGGTATTCATTGGTTTACGTACTTTTCGTCTTACTTATCACGTAGCTGAGCTCCGGTAGCTCAGTCGGTAGCGATGCGGGTTGTTAATCCAGGGATTTTGAGTTCGAACCCCAGCTCGGCTAACATTCTTTCCGACGTTTGATAAAAGACACTGTGACAAGCGTCATTCGTCTTTCACCAATGGGCTGACAGTATATGTGGAAAAGCAGACAGTTGCTTGGTGAGTATGTTGTGTGGGGTACCGGCGTGAGAAAACTAGGAAACATATGAGTAGGTGAACTGGCCGCCGTGATACAACTGAAACAATGTTGAAAACAGCGTTTAACCCCAATCAATCAGTATTTATCACATAAGACTGATTTGTCTTCAAACGTTTCTGCAGTAGACGACTTTTTAAGTTTGGGAAACAGTTGGAAATTGGGGAGAGAAGATATATTACTTGTATTGAACATTTCCTCCGTTTACAAAAGTGTTTTCTCCAAACGTATAAAACGTGTTTCTTTACGACAATATTCTCTATAATGTATCATTAAGAAGTTTCAGACGTGTCAAACGTTTGTTAAAAGTTAAAAACAGAATGAAATGGAAAAACATCATCATTCTAAATTTGAACAACTCAGCAATAAAGCACCAGATTCCTAAAAAAACTACTTGAAACAAATCTCGCGATATGATTTGCACGCTTCGTGCAAATACTTAAAAATTAAAAATATGTAAACTTTTTCCCACTTACAACTAATCAGCAGCAGACGACTTTGAAAACCTATTGTCAAAATGTATGTAATTAAAAAACAAAAACAAAGACAACCCCCTAATTGAATATAATTGAAAAAGTAGTGGCAAAAGAAGAAAGAGTTCATCTAGAGCATTCTATTTTCTGCAGAGGCGTCAAAATACGTCTAAAAGTAAAGATTGTATTTTTCAGACACTTTTTTTACCTGAAACTGTTTACTGCCAGAGTCATATTTTGTTCAAGGCACCACGCAGACAGGCTTTTGGTACCATTATGTAAGTAGCCGGTGGCTACCAAACTTGCCATACCACTTGGATTCGAACCTTCGACCTGCCACTCCCGAATCGAATGTCTTTACCAGTAGGCTATCGAATCGGACGGAGGGAAAGGGTTAAGTGAAAAGAGCTTACAACTGGGGGTTACATGATAGTGGATATTACTAATATCTTTTCAGCCCACCGATTTCCGAACGTCCTTGACATTATACAGTTAGTGTAACCACTATGTTAATATATTTATAATTGTACAAATAACTGACAATTCGTAAATTATATATTTCAAGAATTGAGTAATTAAATTTGCTTCCCACATTTGAGCCTGTTTGTGCGAAAGGTATACGTTCGCATTCCTGAACATTATAGATCCAGATCAAATTATTTAATCAGCCTGAATTCGTAAAGTTTCAAAAAAGCCTTAAGGGTGTACTGATCTGAGAAGTAGATTTTTTTTTATAATATTTAATTTTGTTTGTAACATTGTTTTTTTAAAGTTAGATTAATGGATAATAAAAAAAGCACAAGAAAATTGGTATGTGACTGTGCTTATTTTTTTGCTATTTCGGCACATGAGAAACAAAACGTTTTTATGCAAATTACCAATATTTGAAATATGATATGCTAATTTCTTGTCTTTTTGTGGTATTAATCACATTCTGGAGTTATTTTATCCATATCTTTGGAGGTTCACATGCTATGTTGTAATTAAACCTCACAAATATACGCTATTTTGCCCTGATGAGAACCAATATCTGTCAGGTCTAAGAACAGACAGGTTCAAAACTTTGAAATAAGGAAAAAACATATTTATAATATTATAATTTTTCTAAAACTTCTTCAGATTATTGAAATATCTATTATTTATCAAAATATGAAAAGAAAAGTATATGTCCCTGAGCAAATCTTTGAGTTTTTCTTCTCTGAATACTTGTCTAAAAGTTGTTAATAAAAGTATTCAAAAGTTTTCTTCTTATTAACGTTCTAGATTAACACGTATATACATGGATTTTAATCTGTTCATTTTACCCACCTATATTATATAAGAAAACATGGCGTCTGGACAGCGCTTGGAAGATTGATATTTTGCCCTTTATCTCAAACAAGTTTAATCCACACTGTTTGAAATTTTGATGCATTATAAAAAGGCATATTGACTAAACATGTTTTAATTTACTAAATCAGAAGAGTTCATAACAATGTTACAGACAAATAAATATATATAACAATCCACTTCTCAATTCAGTACATCCCAGTACATCCCTAAATGTCAGTCTACATATTATTTAGTCATAGGTGCATAATTTGACAAGTTTTTATTCGCAAATCGGCATCTTGCCTTTGGACCATTTACAAATGGTATAACTGATGATATGACCAAGACACACTCGTGTATACAGCAGACGACGGGGCCACATACAACTAGATGGGCTAAAGTTCTAGTAGTTCTTACTGCACTGTTCGGTAATATATTTACATATGAATGTAAACCATTTATTTTGTTAAGTACATTGCAATAATTGTGTAAACATAGCATATGAAAGTGTCTGTATGTTGGAAAGCGTTATTGTAAAGGATAATTCGAGACGAAGGTATCAATGCAATAGCAACCGATGATAGAAAATAGCGTTGTGCAAATTCTTCTAAAATCATTTCCTCAAACATACATATAAACACAAGCCGGTAGACGACGTGGGATTCTCTTTAATGATTTTCAGCTGCGTCGGCTGTATTATCCAGACGGAACAGCGGGAATTTCGGTTACACCGGCTGTATTAACCACCCGGAAAAGCGGGAATTCCGGTTACAAAGGCTGTATTAACCAGCAGAAACAAGCGGAACTCCGGCTACTGCGACTGTATTAACCAGCCTGAACAGGCCGAGCTACGGCTACTCCGGCTGGGCATGGCAGCCAGCTGACACAAATTGGCGAAACAGGACCTCATGCAACATGAAGTCAGTTTGAGGCGCTTTCACCTGGCATGCATCAATCAACCGTCCAATCCATCTATCTCGAACAATAGGCAAGCCAAAACGAGGGTGGGAGCTACTCAGTCGGCTTAACTCCGGCTTGATTTGCAGACGGCTGCCATATATCCAGGTGGAATCTGGTTAACGTGACTTGGAGCCAGAGAGTGTCACTTTCACCTGGCGTATGTCAGAATGCTAGTTAAACTCTCTTTGCCATACATCCAGGTGGAATCCGGCTAGTGCGACTTGGAGCCAGAGTGTGGCACTTTCACTTGACACATGTCAGGATGCCAGTTAAACTCTCTAATTCGAACAAGACGGGTGCAAATCGTGCCTTTTTCGGCAAATCCAAACTCCGGCTGGGCATGGCAGCCGGCCGATAAAACTTGGTGAAACAGAAATTCATGCAACACGAAGTCAGTTTGAGGTGTTTTAACCTGGCATGCATCAATCAACCGTACACTCCATCTATCTCGAACAATAGGCACGCCAACACGAGGGTGGGAGCCACTATGTCGGCCCAACTTCGGCTGGGTTTGGCAGCCGGCTGCCATTAATCCGGGTTGAATCCGGCTAGCGTGACTGGGAGCCAGAGAGGGTCAATTTTACCTGGCGTATGTCAGGATGATATTTAAACTCTCTAATTTGAGCAATATACATCCGGAGTTGGGCTGTAGACTTGGCCAAAAATGCAAACTTCATAGGAACATTGTAGCCAGCTGCCATAAATCCAGGTAGAATCCGGTTAGTGCGACTTGGAGTAAGAGTTTGGCACTTTCACCTGAAACATGTAAGGATGACAGTTAAACTCTCTTATTCGAACGGGACGGGTGCAAAGTCGGGACTGTGTCGGGAAATTCCAACTCCGGCTCGGCATGGCAACACGAGGGTGGGAGCCACTATGTCGGCCCGACTTCGGCTGGGTTTTGCAGCCGTCTGCCATAAATCCGGGTGAAATCAGGCTAGCGTGACTCGGAGTGTGTAACTTTCACCTGACATTTGTCAGGATGCCAATTAAACTCTCTAATTCGAGCAATACACAGCCGGTGTTGGGATGTAGACTTGGCCAAAATGCCAACTTCATCGGACCATTGCGGCCAGCTGTCATAAATCCGGGTGGAATCCAACTAGAGTGTGGCATTTTATCCTGAAACATGTCAGGATGCCAGTTAAACTCGGCGAAACAGGAACTCATGCAAAACGAAGTAAGTTTGAGGTGCTTTCACCTGGCATGCATCTGTCAACCGTCCAATCCATCTATGTTGACCCAACACCGGCAGGGTTGTCCAGCCGGCTGCCATAAATACGGATGGAATCCGGCTAGCGTGACTGGGAGCCAGAGTGTGTCACTTTCACCTGACATATGTCATGATGCCAGTTAAACTTTCTAATTCGAGGAAAATAAAGCCGGAGTTGGGCTGTATACTTGCCCAAAATGCCAACTTCATCTGAACATTGCAGCCAGCTGCCATACATTAGGGTTGAATCCGGCTATTGCGAGTTAAACTCTCTAATTCAAACAGGACGGGTGCAAAGTCGGGACTTTGTCGTGAAATCTTAAATCCGGCTGGGCATGGCAGCCGGCTGACGTAACTTGACGAAACAGGACCTCGTTTAACACGAAGTCAGTTTGAGGCGCTTTCACCTGACATGCATCAATAAACCGCCCAATCCATATATTTCGAACAATAGGCACGCCAAAACGGGGGTTGGAGCCACTTTGTCGAACCATTTTCGGATGGGTTTGCAGGTGGATATCGGTTAGCGCAACCCGGAGCCAGAGTGTGGCACTTTCACCTGACACATGTCAGGATGCCAGTTAAACTTTTTAATTTGAACACGACGATTGCAAAGTCGGGACTTTGTCGAGAAATCCCAACTCCGGCAGGGCATGGCAGCCGGCTGACGCAACTTGCCGAAATGCGACCTAATGCAACACGAAGTCAGTTTCAGGTGTTTTCACCTGGCACGCATAAATAAACGACCCTAAGCATCTATCTCGAAGAATAGGCATGCCAAAACGAGGATGGGAGCACCTCTGTCTACCCAACTCTGGTTGGGTTTTGCAGTCGGCTGCCATAACTATGTCTAGACGCCAACTAGAACGACTCGAATCTATTGTTTGGTGCCTTCCCCTGAAACGTGCCGGACAGCTGCTTAAAGTCTGTATCTCGAGCAATATACAGCCGGAGATTGGGCTGTGTACTTGTACACACAATATTGAAACATCTTATACATGGGACTTCTGAAAATATTTGTCAAAATGTAGTTTTCTCAGTCTTTATGCATAGTGTTTTCATATTTTTCTCAAGATTATACATTCAGCCAGATCATGCAAAGGTAGCCAGTTGCCTTGGGATATTTTTGGTGGAGTAGTTTTTTCTAGAAAGCCAGGGGAAAATGTTAGGTAAACTGAAATTGTTAAGCTCAAGTCAATCAATCAATCATGGTAAGAGTCAGTTTCCAATTATATTTGTTACTAGTTTACTAGTTTACAAAAGTTTACATTTGTAAAAAGAAATTAGAACATACTGCAATGCCTTCTAGTGTTGTTTTCCATTCACATTCCAGGAAATCTTGCAGTTTGTAACACTCCTGACCTTATATAAAATAAAACAGATAAGTACAAATTAAGCTTAAATATATGATAGGTTTGGGTTTTGCGAAATGTTTCTTTATATTTATTCGAATAAAAATGTTTTGAGTGTTTATTGACGCCGCGTGGAAGCGCGGCGTTAGTATGGGATAGGTTTTAATTTTGTACCATGGGGTGAAGTAATCGAACAGGGAACAACCAACATTATTATTGTTAAGAAAAGGTCGATATATGCTTTAAAAAACAACCTATATGAATAAATTAAATGATTTAAGAACGGCAAGATACACAATACGTATGTCTTCTACCGTTATTGCAAAACTTTAGACACATGTAATGGTATTTAATAACTTTCCCCTAACTTCCTAGGCTACGCATTTTTTATAGTTTGGTTTACGTCCCGATTCATCAAAGCTCAGAAAAAAGTTTCTGGCGATGTTTTTGCCTATCTACAATATTGAGATTTTTAATTAATTGAGTAATCTTTAAAAAATCAATAATGATTCATTTCAATTACTACATATTACAGTTTAATTCTAGAAACTGTAAAAACAACGTAACGCAGTGCCGTAACGTGACCCATTCTATTATTTGTAAATGCAGCATGTCATCGCTTGGCGATTTTGGTCATTCTTATCTAATACACGACAAGGTGTCATCGGTTCCTATAGAGTAATTAAGTTGTCTCTGCTTCCTTCCGTTATGAATACTTCGCTGTTTTCACGATTTCATCCGATTTCTAAAATTCATTGGATTAGTATTCGGTGTTTCATGTTTCGTTCGAGATGAACGATTCGTACCAACTGGTTTTCGCTCTTTGCTCTTGAGGAACTGACTTGACCCTTTTCTTTTGTTTATTTTTCAGTTTTCTTCTTGCATGTTCAAAACGATTAAACTGACATTAGAAACAGACAAAACAGACTTAATAATTCTTGTTATATGTAAATTATACATGTGAACTTTCATAATGCTCAATCTTGATCATAAATATCTTTAATTTACTTCGCATTTTTTGCTTATATACTCCAGTTTTTGCTATCATACTTCTATTAAACTTGAAGGAGAATAGACTTCCCCCTCTCCTCCCAAAGCTTGTGTCGCACTTAACTTATAACTAGAGGCAATAAACCTTAACATATGTTAATATTTAAGCACCTATATTTTTGTTTATATAATTGATCTAGTTAGAGGATTTAAAACAGTTTATTGGTAAAAGATACTTTAGAAACTTCAGCTTGTATGACACATTATAGTAGTGAATGTTAAGCAAACAGTAAACCAAATGGTTTCATGACTTGTCATTTCACGACTAAACTTCACATGCTGAATATCACAAAGATCGTAGCATATAAAACGTTTAATCCCTACGTCAATATTGACCCTTTCTGCTCTTGGTAACCTGTTTATTTTATATGGGCTATGGTAGCCAGGTTAGCAATATAGGCACCTCTTGGCCTTCTTGTTTAAAATAAAGGGACATTTGGCTTTTTTTTTCGAAATATTTATATCCTGTCTGTGTGCAGAGGTTATCTAAATGTTTTGAACTGTATCTGCTTCCTTTAAATCATGCTTCAAAATCATGCGCGGCGTCTTTAATGCTGTGCATCAAAATTCTTCTTGTTGAATTTAAAAAGAGATTGATCCTCTTTATCTGCAGGTTTCAATGTTCAGTTTGTTTTTACATTATTTTTAAATATGATCTTGTACCTTTTACTGGTTATTGTTTAGCAATGAACGCAGTCTGACGTAATACATAAACAACATGTCAACTGCCTTCTGCACGGCGAGGATAAACAACAATCAAATCAGTTCAGTTTGCTCTTCAATCTGAGTATCCCACCTCGGCCAACATTCTTTCCGACGTTTGACAAAAGTTACTGTGACCTGCGTCATTCGTCTTTCACCAATGGGCTGTTTATCAGTCTATGTGGAAAAGTAGTCAGTTGCTTGGAAATATGTTGTGTGGTGTACTAGTGTGGGAAAACCAGGAAACGCATTACTAGGTGAACTGGTCACCGTGATATGACTGGAAAATCGTTGAAACGGCGTTAAACCCCAATCAATCAATCTTCAATTTGGAGAGTTTTATGGCATCATTGGTTGACAATGTGGTCTCAAGTATGAAAATATTGCTTTCAATAGCTTTTGAATATGTTGTAAATATAGTTTAATAACATATTAATTAATGCAGAGTATTTTTAATAACCTAGTGAAAATAATGTTGAAAGTCTTAGTTACAATTGTGTCCAATCTGATATTAGAGTTTGATCAATAAACACATTTTGGATAACACAAAAGATTAATCTACTAGAAATTCATTTCTTACAAACAAAGGACTCATTTGAATGCATGGACATGTTTTCCTCTCTATCAGGTTGGAGGATATATGGCTTAAGACATTTACTATGTATACCCCAAAACCAGGGTGCACTAGATGGATTGGACGGTTGATTGATGCATGCCAGGTAAAATCGCCTCAAACTGACTTCGTGTTGCATGAGGTCTTGTTTCGCGATGTTGCGTCAGCCGGCTGCCATACCCAGCCGGAGTAGCCGGAATTCCGCCTGTCCCGGCTGGTTAATACAGTCGGAGTAGCCGGACTTTCGCTTGTTTCGGCTTGTTAATACAGCTGGTGTAACCGGAATTCCAGCTGTTCCGGCTGGTTAATACAGCCGACGTCGTCCAGCTTTTCCGGCTGGATAATGCAGCCGGTTTAGCCGGAGTTCCGCCTTTTCCGGCTGGTTAATACAGTTGGAGTAGCCGGAATTCCAGCTGTTCCGGCTGTTCCGGCTACTCCGGCTACTCCGGCTAACTTCACGCACATCAAAATAGTAAGTAAGATCTATGTGCATATATGTTTTGCGGGCTTCTTTATTTTTCTTACTTGTTTCACTGGTAACCGGATCTGAAATAAGATTTGGTGGAAATCAAAAAATGTTTGCATATGCAGCTGTAGACGAAATGAGTAAATTTTAACTCCGTTTTAAAATTTGATTTTCGAATAACTGATTGATCGATAATTGTGCAGGAATTCAGCTATGTACATGTTTACTCCCTATATTAATGCAATTCGTTACCTTTTGCTGCTTCAAAAATGAACCTATGCAAAAGGGTCTAAGTCCGCTTTTGAGCCTCCAATATGTATGTCCAAAACTGGGTTGCCATCTAAAGTAACAAGAAAAAAACAACATTAACAATAAATTAACTATTTTCCACTGGTAGACGCATGTTGACGCATCTGCATCAAAAACGTTTTACAAACATTGTGACCATTTGAGAAATCATAATACTGGAACGTTTTCAACTCGATTAATTAATCATATTTTCATTTAAAGATATTCTCGCTATTTTTGCCCTGGGGCTTTAGCCCCTGGTCATGGTAGATGAACCGCTTTTCGGAGTTGGGTGTCTGCCAATTGCTGTTAACAAGCAACGGGTTTTAGGGTGAGACTGCGCGGGAAAAGTAAGTCATCGTGGATTCAACAAAACTGCATTTAAAAGGTTAAGATTACTCACAAAAGATCACTATAATGTTATTGGAGCATCAGTGAATAACTTTAGGCGTGAGTACTCCAATATGAGTTTAACAAATGCTTAGAAATTATTTGAAGTGGAAAGGAAAAGTAGTACAATTATGTTCAAGTATTTACGAAGATTGTCCAATTCAGTTTAAATGGAGTCATTTTATTATTAACAATAGAATATTGAGAGCATCTTAAATGGTACGATCTGAGGAAAAATGCAACATCTATCAAAATGAAAGAGGTATTTAAATCATGTAGAAAACATTGTTGAAAAAGGGAGAACTGATGTAATATGAGCACTTTCTCCCTTTCTCTTGATTGTTTTAAAAAGTCATCTGCTGCAAATGCATTTTAAGAAATTTGCATTAGAGAAAGAGTTAATGCTTCAGAGAGACAAAAACATCAATTTTAAACTATAACTTAAAGGAATATTTTATAGTCATAATCTTCAAAAACATCTTGTATGACTCTTTACTGCACAATACAACGATCTATGTATCTGCATTATTTTCTGACAAAGACATTTGAACACGTAAATAACTTTGTCATATCATGTTGCTTAATCCTTTCCAACATATGGACGCTTCCTCTGCAACATTTTGGTAAGACGATATTGTCATTCGTCATAACAGTTGTTCGTTCTTAACACTTTTTGATGTTGTTTAGTAGGCTGATTGTAACATTTTCCTATCTGTCGCTCAAAAGTCACACGTTTCTCTTTATTCCGTGTTTCAATTTTTTAACATTATTATCTCATTTGAGTTTGTCAAATGACCTTTACAATCCTGTCTGTCATGCAAGAGGAATTCTAAAAATCTTGACAAAAATGTAGCCGAAGATATGTTGATACTGACGATAGCTGATTGTTTCGGTGTAAGATCTCTATCTTGCAAACAATCGTTCTGTTTTGCCATGTTTTACCCCTTTTCCATATACAACAATTCTGAAGCAGACGACTTTGAAACCATCCATCTATGTAAAACTATGAGATATCATTTTAAATAAATGTGCATGTTTTGATAAAGTTGAAATAATTGTGAAAAAAGTAGAAATTGTTCAAAATGAGCAATGTTTCTTCATTTCCCAGATTGTTTTCTTAAGTTGTCTTCTGCAGATGCGTTTATACGTGAGAATGCGTAAACTATTTTCCACCTATTGGTACATTATGACACATCTGCAGCAGATGACTTTTGAAATCATTGCCACAATGAACTATCTATTTAATAATTAAACTTTTATGTATGGAGATATTTCACATTTTGTCCAAGATATTTTCAAGCTGTCTGTATAAAGTCAAAGATAAACAGTGAAAAGGATCGCTAGATAATTTCATTGTTTTAAACATTAAGTTTCTCAATAATCCTATTAAAAGTATGTTATAAACACATCGCTTTACCCTTTCCCACAAACAGGGGCTTTCGGACGCCTCTGCATAAGAGGAATTTCGTAAATATTGTAGCAAAAAGGAGAAGTTCTCCATTTAACGGAATGATTTCAACTCTATTTGACAATTACACTCATATTAACAGACGTTTTGCCCAGATATTTTCCAAGTCGTCTGCTGTAGATTTGTTGTTTGTGGGAAAGGGTAAATGCTTCATGATTAAAGCTTCTATCTTATTAAAATTTCAATTTGCAAGAGATGCTAATTATTCTGATATTTCTATGATTTTGAAATTTTACTTTCTTGTTAAACAAACTTGGTAAATTATGTTGCAAAATGCAGGTTTACAACTACATCAAGACTGATCTGAAATTATTTTTAAATGGTTATTGCAAATTACAAAATTGAATAGTCATTGATTAAATGCAACCAACTCATTTGTTCCTATTATTCTCAATTATCATTTTAAAGGACTACTATAATTAATTCTTAACAGCATTTAGTGGATACTTGTTTTGGGAGGTTGCGGGTTCGATCATACTAAAGACATATAATTGGAAGTAATGAATATCCCTCCTTGGTGCTCACTGTTGTGGCGTTCGCATACAGACTGACTCTCTGGTGTCAATATAAATGGACCAGAAATACTGTTAACTTAATCGCATTAGCCGGATTCCACCCAGATTGATGGCACCTGGCTTCATTTTTCAGATGAAGTTGGCATTTTGGCCAAGTCTACAGCCCAACTCCGGCTGTATATTGCTCGAATTAGAGAGTTTAACTTGCATCGTGACATACGTCAGGTGAAAGTGACACACTCTGGCTCCCAGTCGCACTAGCCGGATTCCAACCGGATTTATGACAGCCGGAGTTGGGCCTTCAGAGTGGCTTCTATCCTCGTTTTGGCGTGCCTATTGTTCGAGATTGTATTGGATGGATCGGACGATTGATTGATGCATGCCCAGTGAAAGCGCCTCAAACTGACCTCGTGTTGCATGAGGTCCTGTTTCGCCAAGTTGCGTCAGCCGGCTGCCACGCCCAGCTGGAGTTGGGATTTTCCGACAAAGTCCCGACTTTGCACCCGTCCTGTTCGAATTAGAGAGATTAACTGGCATCGTGACATGTACCAGGTGAGGGTGCGACACTCTGGCTCCAAGTCGCACTAGCCGGATTTATGGCAGCTGGCTGCAATTTTCAGATGAAGTTGGCATTTTGGCCAAGTCTACAGCCCAACTCCTGCTGTATATTTTTCGAATTAGAGAGTTTAACTGACATCGTGACATATGTCAACGCTCCCTGACGCACCAGTCGGCCACGACAGAGTCCTATAAACATATAAGGCAAGACTGACTGTTATTATCTGGACGCATTGAAGACGTCTTTTATACAGACGTGAAACCATCGTGGATTAAGGAGAACTTGTTCATCTAGAGCAATATCTCGTGTTTTCCCCTACACATGTTTAATAGTATCGCCTCCTGTACGCACGTCAATTGTCGACTATATAAAGGTAAGGGTTAACCCGTTCCCACAGACAGAAGCTCTCTAACGTCTCTGTAGCAGAAGATTTTTGAAAACAGTGTGGCAATAGGAGAAATTGCAATAGATGAGCAATATCTCCCGTTGCCACATTGTTTTTAACTCTATTCAACAATTATACTATTAAATGTACAGAGTGTCAATAGTTTTGCCTATATGTTTGCATAGTCGTCTGCTGCAGATGTGTTGTGTGAGGGAAAGGGTCAAATAACATCAGTCTGTCAATGATACATCATATAACCCAGTCTATATGTAATTTCTTCTATCTTATATTGCTCTGGCTTTCTTAAATGCAGACGTTGTTCAGGCATCTACAGCAGACGACTTTTGAAACAGGTTGGAACAAAAAGGAATTAAACATAATCATGTCCAGGAAACGGATTCGAGAGTGACGCATACCAGCATTCTAAGAAAGTGACCAGAACATTATCACGGCTTTAACCCTTTTCCAAATACAAACGCTTTCTGACGTTTTCATTTACAGAAATTGTTCACACCCGTTTGCTGTAGACACGTCAGTTATGGACAGTATAATGGAAAGGGACAAACAGCACCTGCCTTCCAAGGACATATACACATCCTGTAACCCAATCTCTATGTTATTTCATCTATGTAATACGACCGACTGTGCACGGAGTTAAAACACATGAGCCGTGTGTAGCGATTTTGGCTCGTAATGCACAGGCTCACCAGTGACTTAACTTTTGGCCAAAATGTTTTATAGACATACAACCTTTCCCGCATACAACACATCTTTAGCTGAAGACTTTGAAAACATGTAATGAACACATTGGAAAGTCTCTTTCTATAAACGTTGAGTTTAAGAATACAGTTGAAATCGTTATAGCAAATAGTAATTTCTCCTTTTGAAAAAAAGTTTACAGAGGCTTCAAATTATGCCCAAGATTTAATTAATGTAACTTTTGATAACATAAACTAGAAGCCTAGCTGTACGCCAATTTGACCTAAAGAAATTCTACGTCGGAATGTCAATAAGGCCCCAAGAAGCCTGACAATGTTCTTGATAAGGTAGAAATAGACTGCGTGTGCCTAGTCACAAGAAAATATGTTATAAATTATAATTATGACTGTGACTTTCGGTAAATTCGGTAATCAGGATCCACCATAGAAACGTCTTCTAAAGTTAACATGAAGTTCGTCGATTGCCTTCTTCGAACGTACATTGTCTGATCGAACTGTGCGTCTATACATACTGATCTTAACCTTTGTTGAGGATTGATATGGATTCGTCAGGAGGTCCCTTCAGAGTATTTTTACAGTGGTTCGCATTATATGCACCTTAAAATAATTTTGCGTATTAAACGTTTATCGTTATTCGTATTAACTGTAGTTGTTTTCACAGAAAGCGTCGCATCCGAAACATGAGAATGACACTGACATATGAACGGTTTGATCATACCGTACGCCTCTATTGAGCACCGATATGTTTTCGCTGGGCTGACTTTGAGGGCGTATAACACTTGTATCATTATTATTATTAGCTCCAGTTCGTTACGTAGAAACCGTTTATTTAAGGTAGGTTCATTGAAACGAAATATAGTCGTTTCCGATACATGAGAATGACAAATATAAATTGACATACACGGATATTCTTTTTTCTTAGAAGCAAATCGTTCTTTTTAAACCGTATTCATGTGTTTCTAGGTAAATATGTACGTACTTCTGGTCTTAATTATAACATAGGGTTGATTTGACTTCAAGCGCGTCTGTAGCAGACGACTTTTTAAGTTCGGGAAACATTTGGAAGTTGGGGAGAGAGGCGATATTGCTTGGATTGAACATTTCCTCCATTTGTAAAATCTCAAAACGTATGAAACGTGTTTCTTTTTGACGAAATTCCCTTTAATTTATCATAAAGATGTTTTCGACGTTTAAATTGTTTGTAAAATCAGAATAAAAAAGAAAAATATTATCATACTAAATTTAAACAAGTCAGCAACCAAGCAAGAGATTACTATAAAAACCTACCTGAACAAAAATATCGCAATAAGTTTTGCAGGTTTTGTGTAAATATTTTACAATCAAAAATATTTTGACTCTTTCCGACATCGACACTTATCAGCCGCAGACGAGTTTGAAAACATATTGGCCCAAAATAATGGAAAATGTGTATAATTAAAAAAAACAAAGTCAACCCCAATGGAATATAATTGAAAAACATAGTGGCAAGAGAAGAAATTGTTCATCATGAGCAATTTCTCCTTTTGCCACAATGTTTGCAAAAATCTTCTGCTGCAGAGGCGTCATAATACGTCTATAAGTAAAGTTAGTGTTTTTTATAGTGTCACCATTATTGAAAGGTCCAGTCATTTCTGACTTATGAGAGACCTTTGTCCTGAACATTTTTACTTCGCGAGTCTTAATTTGTCCAGGCACCGCGCAGACAGGCTTTTGGCACCTTTATGTAACTAGCCGGCGGCTACCCAAACAACCTTCCAGAACGGACCCCACTGTCACTACTTGGTTTCGAACCTTCGACCTGCCACTCCCGAATCGAATATCTTAACCAGTAGGCTATCGAATCGGAAGAAGGGAAAGGGTTAAGTGAAAACATTTTAGAACTATATGTTTTATATTAACCTTTTCTCACCTGCAGACGCTTTCTGACGCATACGTAGCAAACGACTTTTGGAAGCATTGCGGCGCATTTGCCACAATGTTTTCAAGTCTATGTAGTAAATATATTTTTATTTACATAGGTTTCTCATTTTAATGCCAAATTGGATTTAAAGTCGTCTGCAGCAATTTTGTTACATCTGGGAAGGGGGTAACCATTGCAAATTAATGGGGAAGGGGGGGGGGGGGGGGAGGGGGGGGGGGGGGGGGGGGAGGAAACCTTGATACTGATCAGCAAATGGATTTCCATTCGCCATATGGAATGGAGTTAGCTCAAGTAGATCCTGGATTTAAACGTCTTGATTAGAGGACAAGAACATCCCTCGGTTCTGGAGCGCTGCCGCTGTGACAGACAGCAGCCTTGAAATATTCAACTTATTTCAACATTCAAGAAATCTACGACAGATGACGTCGAAAACATCTGGCTTACAATATGGTAAACCTCCAGCAAAGATATTTTGATTATTGAATAGAGTTTAAAACATAGTGACAAAAAATGCTCAGTTTCAGCATTTTTTTTCATTTGCCACAAAACTTTTTAAAATCGTCTGCTGCAGAGTCGCCAGAAACGTATGTAGTAAAGGGTAAATTAAATGCAGAAAGGCGTCCCATGCACCAGTGGTTGGTGATACGATTTCACACAAATATTATATTTCAATGTATTTTCGTTTAGTAGCTATCATTCGTAACCTGAGCCTAAAACCTGTAAGTAGGAGCTGCTTTACGAGAAAATGGCCACAGGGTACATTTTAGGCATTTGCAGCAGACGACATTTGAAACAGGTAGACAAAAGAGAAATAATTGACATCATCTAGACTAGGGAAAGGACCCGAGAGTGATTCATATCAGCATATTAATGTTCACCACTCTGTCAGCACCGAATTTCATAAGAAGACTATTCCATGTTCAATACAGCACAATAGCATTTTTCAGGTATCAAAAGTTAATTACGTTCTCCATATATAAGTTCACAGATTTAATTCAGAAAGAAAAAAGGTGTTTTAATGTTTAGTAACTTTATGCACACCTTAGGCAAAACTGAATATAATTATCTGGATGACGTGTTTGATACAGACGTGAAACTATCGTTTTATTGGGTTGATATGCCTTTTTCAACATTATTCCAGTTATATCGCGACGACAGTTCACGTTTTCATGATCCCTGGGCAAACAAACAAGTACTATGCTAGGAAATGTGCCTTGCACAAAGGCACTCCAACGCTCCCCAACGCTTAACCAGTCGGCCACGGCGGATTCCTTATAAACATATAAGCCAAGTCTGAATGTTATTTATCTGGACGCATTGAAGATGTATTTTGTATACAGACGTGAAACCATCGTAGATTAAGGAGAACTTGTTCATCTAGAGCAATATCTCGTGTTTTCCGCAACACAAATAAATTGTCGACTATATATAGGCAAAGATTAACCCTGCCCTACACACAGACGCTCTCTGATGCCTCTACAGCAAGAGATTTTTGAAAACATTGTGGCAATAGGAGAAATTGCTCGAGATGAGCAATATCTCCCATTGCCACATTGTTTTTATTCTATTCAACAATTATACTATTATATGTACAGAGTGTCAATACATTTGCCTAGACGTTTCCATAGTCGTCTGCTGCAGATGTGTTGCGTGTGGGAAAGGGTAAAATAACATCAGTCTGTCAAGGATACATTATATAACCCAGTCTCTATGTAATTGCTTCTATATTATATGACTCTGGCTTCCTAATATGCTGACGTTGTTCAGGTATCTTCATCTGATGACTTTTCAAACATGTTGGAAGAAAAAGAAATTAAACATAATCATGTCCAGGAAACGGATCCGAGAGTGACACATACCAGCATTCTAAGAAAATAACCATTACAAGAAAATTATAACGGATTGAACCCTTTGCCACATACAAACGCTTTCTGACGCCATTGCAGCAGAAAACAATGTGACAAAAGATGGGGTTGCTCAAAACGAGCAATATATCCTTTTCCCACAATATTTCAACTTGATTGGGTAACAATGTTTCATTTACAGACATTGTTCACACCCGTCTGCTGTAGACATGTCAGTTGTGGACAGTATAAAGGAAAAGGACAAACAACACCTGCTTGTCAAGGACATAAGCACATCCTGTAACCCAATCTCTATGTAATTTCATTTATGTGATACGGTTGACTTTTCACGGAGTTAAACTCACATAAGGCGTGTCTAGCGAGTTTAGATCTTAGTGCACAGTCTAACCAGTGACTTCACATTTGGGCAAAATGTTATTTAGACATAAAACCTTTCCCACGTACAGCAAATATGTAGCTGAAGACTTTAAAAACATGTGGTGAACACACAAAGACTTAATTAATGTTACTTTTGATTTGACTTCCAGCGTGTCTGCAGCAGACGACTTTTTAAGTTCGGGAAACATTTGGAAGTTTGGGAGAGAGGACATATTGCTTTGATTGAATATTTCCTCCATTTGCAAAAGTGTTTTCTCCAAACGTATGAAACGTGTTTCTTTTCGACGACATTTAATCTAATTTATGATTAAGATGTTTCATACATTTAAAACGTTTGTAAAATCAAAATAAAAAGGAAAAACATAATCATTCTGAATTTTAACAAGTCAGCAATGAAGCACAAGATTACTGGAAAATCCTGCTTGAAAAAAAAAATATCGCAATATGATTTGCAGGTTTTGTGTAAATTTCTTATGGAAAATGCATATAATTAAAATAAACAAAAACAACCCCCAATTGAATATAATTGAAAAAATAGTGACAAAAGAAGAAATTGTTTATCATGTACAAATTCTCCTTTTGCCACAATGTTTTCAAAAATCGTCAGCTGCAGAGGCGTCATAATACGTCTATAAGTAAAGATGTTTTTTAAAGTGTCACTTGTGACTTATGAGACACTTTTGTCCTGAACACTTTTACTTCCCGAGTCTTAAGTTGTCCATGCACCACGCAGACAGACTTTTGGTACCATTATGTAACTAGTCGGTGGCTACCCATCCGACCCTTCCACAACGGACCCCCATGTCACCACTTGGAGTCGAACCTTCGACTTGCCACTCCCGTATCGCATATCTTAACCAGTAGGCTATCGAATCGGTAGAAGGGAAAAGGTTAAATGAAAACACTTTACAACTGGATGTTACAAGATGGTGGTAGATCTCACAACCTTTCTTTTTAGCCCACCGATTTCCGAACGTCCTTGACATTTTTCATTTGGTGGAGTGTGTGTGTGTGTTGAGTCTGAAAATCCATCATTACAAAAAGGTTTCTTGATAATCATGTTGGTTTCACGCGGAATTTCACCAACATCCTACTGATATAAGTATTATTCAGCATTTGTGTATTGATTCCTGGTATATTATAGCGGAAATACAGAGATGTTTTCAATTTCCGATATTTTAATAACAAAATGGGTTTAGTCCCAAAAAGTGGTTCTTGATATACCATTCGGCGAATCTGGATCTAAAGCAACACGAAGTCTGTTTGGTGCGCTAGCAACTGGCATGCATCAATATGTGGCCCAATCCATCTATCTCGAACACCAGGCACGCCCAATCGAGGACTGGAGCCAATCTTTCGGCCCAAACTCCAATATCTAGATATATAAGTATACCCCGCACTAGCAATATAAAGATTTCTTCCCCATATTATCTAGATAAAGATGTCTCTCAACACACTATCTAGATATATAGGTATTTCCGCAACCAACACTCTCTAGATATATAATTCTTTCCCCAACCCACACTATCTAGAAAAAGAGGTATTCCCTGCAAGATCTACATATAGAGGCCATTCCCTCAATCCACACTATCTTGATGTAATACCCCCACCCCCACCACTTTTTCTAGATAAAGAGGTCTCCTTCACACTATCTAGATATAGAAGTCTCCCTCGTCCACAACTATCTGGATATAGATGCATTCTCCCGCACCACATTATTAAAATATATAGGTCTTTCCCAACAATATCGAGATATAGAGGTCTTTCCATACACTATCTTGATACATATGTCATGCCCCACGCTATCTAGATATAGAGGTGTTCCCCCACATTAAATAAATATAAAGGTATCCCCCCTGACACCCTTTCTAGATAAAGAGGTATTCCCCCACATTATCTAGATATAGAGGTATCCCCCTGACATACTCGTTAGATATAGAGGTGTTCCCCCACGTTATCTAGATGTAGAGGTCTTCCCCACATTATCTAAATCCATAGGTATACTAGATATAGAGGTCTTTCCTCAAATTATTTAGATATAGAGATATCCCACCGACAAACTTTCTAGATAAAGAGGTCTCCCCCAACACTATCTAGATATAGGGCTCTCCCCCGCCCACAACTAGCAAGGTATTTGCCCAACACTATTACGATACAGAGGGTTCCCCCCAATACTGTCATGATAAAGCGGTATCACCCACTCACTATAAAGATAAAAAGGTCTTCCCCCATTATCTAGATAAAGAGGCCCCCGACCGAAACATGCACACGCTTTATAGATATAGACGTACCCCACCCCCTTCCCCCCACACACACTGACTATCGAGATAAAGGTTTTTTTAGGTAAGGGTATGAAAATTATAGTTACTTCTTTCTGATGCCGAAGCAACCACTGTAGACCACTGTTTCTACATGGTGCAGCCGGAAACTCATTTGCTAAAGAAAATTATTCAGGCCATAATGCCAATCACTACAGCAGTGGTACACAAGGCTGGTACTGACTTCTATAGAATAAATGGATGCCTTTAGAAAATATGCCTATTTTAGCCCTGGAGCAAGTCATACGCACATCATTAAATTTCCCCTCAACATCAGTGAGGCTAGCACGTATTTGTACTTTGCGTTCCGCTTTACCGACATTCGTATTACGAGATGGTTGTGAATTCAAAATTCTAATACGTATGTCTTTACTTAAACCTTTATTCCTAAACATACGTCAAAATAAAACATTGGACAACTTAGGCTGGACAAGGTCTAAAAGCATCTACCGTTCGGATTTTATCATCACCATAACACTACCACTTAAACACTTTTAGTACACTATGTCTTTGTTTTATTCTGAAGATAATGTTTATGATTAATGTTAACATTATTTTATACCACTAAGTGAAATAATTATTGTTTATAATTTCTCCGTTTACAAATACAATGGCGTCATTAACAACCCAAAACGTCAACAGATTTCTCGTACGTTTTATAATGAAAAGGTTGAACGCCTTTCAAAGACAATACATTGACTTGAAAAAAAACCTGTTATCCTTCAACAGGACAATATATCCTATTATCTTGAAGCTAGGACTACCGAGGCTATCCATTGGCTATTCATTTCGACTAAATTCGCTGTTCGCTGTGACGTCGCGATTTCTGGGTCATCTGGAAAACAAATATTATCTTTAACAGGTGATGTTTCAAAAATGATTACGTCATTCGCAACAATAGTTTCCCAGAATTTATATGAAATATTCTGAAAATTATCAGGCGTTAAATATATTTGCATCTCTTGCTTTTTCTAAAAGTTCTAAAACTTTTTGAGCCCTCTTGTTTACTAGTATGTCATATCCTCCTAAAGACCCAGTCAAGCTTAGATTGCGACAATTTGCAATTGTCAAGGTCGAGCAAACAGGACAGTCTCAGAGCTTCGCAGGGCCTAGAGCCCACAGCGGTCGTAATTAACAGGTATAAAACCTTTGCGGCGACCTGTTGCAGATAGTAAATATGTATCACAACCGGACAGGCCGTGCATAACCAACAGTCCATCTACTATGCTATGCTGTTGTGTAACAGTAGCTTGTATGTCAATAACGGATCTACCATGCATCGGCGATTCCATGATAATGTGACTGGTTAACTGTCGCCCAAAGTAGTGTCGAAGCATAAGGATGAATACGTCGGTGTCATCTGCAATCACTGACACGTGGAATTAGTCGCAACGGTTACTGCTTGTTGAACAATGATGCAGTCTGCTTCTTTATAAGATATATACATGTCTACCCGGTGAATCACCACTCCCCCATAACTTATCTCAACAGGTTTGTTATTACTGCTAGTGAGGACAAGTTTGTTGGTCATTGTGTAGCCTCGATGGAAGATAGTGTCCCTGGTCAGCTCTTCACATATAGTTTTCATCAGCTGTGATTGTCAGGACAATTTTCTGTAGGGATAGAGGTGTATCTAGAGCCAGTCGATGTTCTCTGTTTGCTTATGTTGTTCTATTGTACCTGGTCATACTCTTGGTACTGACATCATCGTACCTGTCGAACACGCTAGAAGTAAGTTTCTGTTGGATGAACTGTTTGAAGTTCAAAACAGATTAGCGGACTGTCCCATTCTCCGGCCAGTGTATCACCCAGAGACAGCTGAACCATCTAACACCCTGCATCTGACTTTGGGTAATACGTTTATTGATGACATCTCAACTTGTAGGTGCTTCATCAACTGTGCCTTAGCCTTTCCCGTGCTCATGTTACCCGAGTCGTTGAACAGCGATGTAGGCACCGAAAATAGCTCATACGGTAGTAATGTCTTGATATCTATTATGTCACGGTGGCTGGCCTGGAGTCCTATGACTCGTGAAAAGAGAAGGGAGGTATTGAACAACTTTACTTTACAAATATTCACACGCTTCTGTGTTACTTGTTTTGTCAACGTCTTCTTTGAAATAGGATTGTAGAAACCATCTGGCCAAGAATCCTTGAACTCTTCTATTTGTTTGTTCCCGGTGGCCACTGTTTTATCCACGTTCATTGAAACAGATGCCACTCGACCACTGACAATATTCACTATCTTGTCTGCTTCGCTGCTAGGGGAAAGAGGATCGATGCTCCGATCTAACTGTTGACGAATGGTTGCCCTGTCAGCTGCGTCTGCTGCAAACCTTGATTTCCGCTCCTCTTTGTGGGTGTCCTGTCTTAATGTATGATCTGGGACACTCATAAAGGCAATGCCATAATCAGCTTGCTTCGAATTCATAGACGAAGTCCCCATGTCTTCAGAGTGTATGGTCGCAATGTTATTCCAATGATTCCTCCATGACGAAGACCATATCTCATGGGGGTGGTTTTTATGTGTCACTCCAGATGCCGTTCCATACACCTGGAATGTGGTACATGACATGTTTACCTTTCACGAATCTATCTCTGACCTATGATGGTATTCCTTCCATTGACCGAAGGTAATATAGCCCATATCGTGCACAATTGACATGCCCGCTGACAAAGAAGTAAGGCATCATCTGTTAAACAGCCTCTAGATGAAGTGACCAGTCACATTCCCTCAAAGCTCTGATGTACTGCATCAGGATGAAGACTGGTTTGATAACCACATCGATACACAACTTTGCCGTTCTGTTGCTTGCCACATCATCAAGGCATAGTATGAGTTAATCATAACTTGCCATGTTATAATCCTACGCAGCAGTTCCTCAGCAACAATGCGAAGGGGCGTGCACATTATGTAGGAACTTCTTTCTAGACAATGTATGATGTACTGCATCACGATGTATACGGATTTGATAACCACACTGATTCACAGCGTTGCCGTTCTGCTGCTTCCACACCGTCAAGGCATCAGATGAGTTCATCATAACTTGCCATGTAATCGTCATTTACAGTCCAACGCAGCAGTTCCTCAGCAAAAATGCGAAGTGCGCGCACATTCTGTGGGAACTTCATTCCAACCAACATTTTCGCAACCCCCGAAAATGCTTCATTCATGACCTCTGCGAGAGGTTTGACTGCGGCCATATTGGTGTTATGCAAATCAGAAGAAATGCCCAAAGGTGACAGGGTGTCATCAAGCGAATTCTTATTATGTATGTACCCAGTGACCCATTGCAACCCAAAAACATTGTATATACTCCACTTCCAGGTTAAGCTAGTTGGCTGCTGGATTAAGATGTACGATTGGTTTAGGAATCGCATGACTTGTTGCACTTACTTGCCCGACAACTCTCTAGGTAAAACGACCAGTGGTTGATCGTATGGCATTCATAGGACCAGTTAATTGTGCGACTCTCTTAGACTGCCAGTGACGACTAGTCATACTTTCTGTTGAAACCTCCTGCATCCACTTTGATCCCATACATGTTGTGTAATGCTCAAACACATATTACGACCGATTTGGGCTTTTGTTAGTGGTTGACACTGTATGCGACTGCGTAAGTCTGGTTGCCGATTTCCTCCGATTTCTTTCAATTAATAAAAGGTCGTAGGATATCGTTAAATGGTCATAAGTTGACCATTGAACGACCAACTCAGGCCGGCCGTAGGTAAGTGTACGATGATACGCGACTTCTTATTACGGTGGCCTATGACCAAATATAACTTCAAAAGACCAGTCCCATATAGTGAGGCCTATTTAAAAACATTTAAATAAGGTACATGTACATTGTTAAATGCATACAAAGGTAAAATAACATAGTATTTATTGTTCACGGACTTATTAGCAAAGCTACCTAACCAGGACAGTTCATTGTACTGGAGGAATATAATTAGTTAAAACCAACAACGTTATATTTACTAAAGCGTTAATGTTTTTCAACTAATCGAACAACTGTATTGAAGACGTAATATCAAATTGCAGCAAATCGTGTGACTGGTCATATGTACTCACTGTGAGGTGGCGACTATGCATATGAAGTCACTGATAATCATGCGAATATCGTACGAGAGTCTTCTGGTCAAAAGTTGTATTTGATTAATTGACACTATATTTGAAATGTAACAACAACATTATTTGGTTAGTCTGCTTACAATCATCGAAATACTTTCAGCAATCATTGGTTGTTGATGGCCGTGCGTTGATCGCAAGCATATTGTGACTAGCGTTTACAATCTGTAAGTGTTTGAACTAGTTGTCTTTAAAATGCTATCAGTGATCGCAGACCATTGAAGTCGGTTGGTGGTATTCGATGTTACAAGTGAAACCATTTGCCGACCAAACAGGCATCAACAGGTTTTAACCTGTCTTAAAACCGCTAGCGACTGGTTGTGTAATGGTTACTGTAAGTTTTGCAACCAGTTGTCGTCTGAAAAGTCCACACCTTAACGACGTAATGAAGTAGTCTCATCTGATTGTACAATTTTCACGATATTGCGAATATGTTTATATGACAGGGTCATATTGACTGTGTTGGTGGCCTCGGGAGCGTTATATAAAAAAGGCAAAAGATATGCAAAATCTGATCCGAGTGACCCATATTACCAATTTCTAAACATGAACTGTATTTGTTGGAAATTCATATGCATATACAATGTTCACAAGTGTTCGTTTTTGACTCCACGTGAAGCATTTTGGAGCTCGACCTTGGTTTGATGGAGATAAATGATTACATTTCACGAATATTTGATATAAAATGTAGCCATGTAGAGTGTTAAAATGAAATTATGTTCATATGCAATATACATTAAAGGGGACACTATATTGTTTCTGAGGCAATCTAAGTGACACTAGCTACATCGCATTTTCCTGTGGTGGTTAACATTCCGTATCATGTTAATCAAATCCATCTTAACATGTCTACGTAACTGGTATACCAAGGTGGTCAAAGCATTCTTTTACAATTGTACTTTTGGCGGGGGTCTCAATTGAATTAGTTAACGTGTTAATACCTAATACTAATACCCCATTTACCATCTCACGAAATGTGATTAACGTGAACAGATGAACGCATCTTTCGATGTGTCCTTCTCGGACTCTTCGTACGATCTTGTTTGTGTGTATCGAAGAACACCAAGGAAAAGTTTAAACTGTTTAAAAATAAAGGAAACAATTGCCCGAACTTTCATGATTATTTCTTGATTTTTTTCCATGTTGTTTCGGTCGCACCAAGATTTGAAAAGTAAAGCGGTTGTAATCTTGAGGGCACATTGACTTACATGGACTTTTATTTCTATGTGTACAACAAAAGACGCCTGCATCAATGAAAAGAAAGTAGACGATGTACTATATCATCAAAGCATATTGACTGTGGGTTAAGAAATGTGGGGACGGAAGGAGATCGATCATGCTTGACCAATGACTGCTGCCATAGGGGATCATACTGTTTGATGTGGGCAATTGATTATATACTTGTCGCCGCCTTATTGATGGCTACCTTTTCATGAGGTGAAGCACAGTTTCAGCGTCTGCACTAGTAGACTGAATACGAGGAAGCTAATGAGGCGTTCTTTGAAGTTGACAGATCGATAACTGAAGGAAGAACGAGCGCCGACAGCTGTGCAAATACTTTAGAAATAACGTAAGGCTGCCGAACGGTTCGCAACCTTTGTCGATTGATCGTTGATTGATATGGTTTCTCACCTGTTGCTGATCAACAGACGTACATGATCGAATATTTTCAGTTCGAGCTGCGACACCTTGGTCGGTAATGACGGGGGCTCTCAACCCAGTGTCGTGAGCTCGAAACCCTTCTTGGTCATTCGGTCTTTCCGATAACTGAACCAAGTTATTATGACTGACGTCATTCATTTGTCTTCCTCCAAAAGGCTAAATAAAGTCTACGTGGGAAGGTAGTCAGTGGCCGACAGAGTTAGTCCCACCCTCGATTTGGCGTGTCTATTGTTTGAGGTAGATGTATTCGGACGCCTATTGATGCACATGCTAGGTGCAGATGCTCGAAACTGACATCGTGTTGCATAATATCCCGATGAGCCGACATAGGGCAGCCTGTTGCTATGCCAAGCCGGAGGTTGGATTTCCCGACAAAGTCCCGACTTTGCACCCTTCTTATTTAGTCAGGGGTGTCAGGGCATTAAAGGGGCTGTTTGGTTCAGATTCTTCCAAAAGCACCAAATTTGGGCCAGAGCTCGCCCATGCCATACTTGTTACATTTTTGAAGAGCGCCAAGACGGGCGCTCCATGGACTCGCCATATTGGCAATATCCAAAATGGCCGTCCTTCGTGTTAGATGTCAATCGCAGGTAAAAAACTAAAAGGGCTAGAATTATGAATGATACCTCATTTTCGGGGTTTTCGGGGTCGGGGAACCCGATTCAGATGTTATATTAATGATCTGAGGTCAAGTTTACCATTTATCGACATGATAAAGGTCATTTTGGGGGTCAACCCGGTATCTCATCGCTATTCCCATAATCCGTTCCCATTATTAGCCGTATGTCACAGTTTTCAAAGGGAAATAAAGGCAGGAAAATTATTTACACATCTCACAAATTAAAGGGAGCTGATGAGCTTGCCAGGACATGTAGGACAATGGTCAAGAGGACGCACTTATATGTATGCGGGCTGCTGTGATGATGCACAAGTTTTGTCTTCAGATTAAATAGCATTTCGACGGTTCCTTCTCCCTAGCTGTTTCATGGCGTCAGGAAATGAGGAGTTTCTTCAACGTAGTGCTCCGGTATTCATCATCATGGACGTTAGAAGATCGGTGGAGACGCCAATCTGGATGCGAGGGAGAAGATCGCGTGTAAGATCTCACAACTGCTTATCTACAATACTAGTCAGGGTACTCACCATGCCGGCAAGACAGCTGCAGTACGCCACAACAAGGAGTGAGAAACCCCCTTCCCTCTGTTTAATGGCCTCAATCTGAATGGACACAGACTGGACAAAAACAGATTTAGATTGATCCTTGAAAAGAGTATCTCAGTATTGTACAATCGCGTCATGGATGTTAAGCGAAGTATTGCGCATGTGGTGTGTGCTCGGCATGCTCACGATGGAGTGGTGCTACCACCAACAGCCATCTCAAGGTATTTACCACCCATGATGTGGATAATATAGAAAGGAAGGCTTAGTGCAACTTCTCACTTGATGAGTTCTACGGATATGCCCTGAGCGTGACCATCCATCTCTCTCACGGGAATCTTGAAGTAAAGCGGTCTCCCATCAAGCTTGACACCTCCGACAAATCAATTCCAAAGCTACCAGATGCTTACATGATCAAGCTCCCAGTCAAACTCACTCAAACAGATGTCTTTGCACCCATAATGATGGCACAC
>JASEVX010000004.1:118304910-118336708 GCA_031761405.1 Serripes groenlandicus
TACAAGAGTACATAACTCTGTCAATGTTTTTCTAAGAATTATGGCCATTTTTGCCCTTAAATTTTGGTTAAGTTTTTCATACTACCCCACTATTTTTCAAAACCATTAGTGACTTAGCTCATAAATTTACAATCATTATTACTCATCATTACCTCCATCAACAGACAATGGTTCATAACTCTGTCAAGTTTTGTTTAAGAATTACGGCACTTTTTTTATTTATAATTTTGGTTAAGTTATTCATACCAAATCAATTTGTTTTCAAAACAATTACATATATAGCTTAGAAACTTCAAAAAATCTTTTAACCATCATTACCTCCACCAATAGCCAAGAGTGCATGACTCAGTAAAGGATTTTATAAGAATTATAACTCTTTTTCGACTATCACCCAAACAAGTTTTGTTTTATTGGCAAGCACAAAAAGGTCTATCTCGCTCACTCTCTCTTTTTCTCTTTCTTTCTCTCTCTCTGTCTCTGTATCTGTCTCTGTCTCTCCCCTCTCTCTCTCTCTCTCTCTCTCTCTCTCTCTTTTTCCCCTCCCTCTCTCTCTCTCTCTCTTTCTCTCTCTCTCTCTCTCTCTCTCTCTCTCTCTCTCTCTCTCTCTTTCTCTCGCCCTAGGTATCGGCTTTCGAAATTCATCTCCTTGTATTATCCTTATTTTCTTGCTTTCTTGAGCCAGTACGCCATACAACGATATTTCCAGGCAAATTACTACCTCCCAGCATTTATAAGTTTTAGTACCTTTTGATGGAGGACGATTAATGCTAGTCATAACGACTTTTATCGGTGATCAGAATTTATAAATTGCCGAGCCATGGTTCGAACTCACTGTCCTTAGATTGATGGCTAGTGGCATTACCGACCAAGATATTTCGGCTCGAAGAAAGGTAAAAGAACACGCAATGTAGAAAGTATAGTGTCGAAAGGTAGGTCACTGGAAAGTCACCCTGACATAAGTTAATAAAGCAGATTGGATCTGAACGCCGTTTCAACAGTATTTCACATGACCACGTGTTTCCTGGCTTTGTCGCATTAATTCTTCACACAGTAAACACTCCGCATGGTATAAACTCTCACATCATGTTAATGATTTATATATCATTTTACAATCCGCATGGTATAAATTCTTAAATTATGGTGATGGTTTATATATCATTTTACCATATGCATGGTATAAATTCTCAAATTGTGGTGATGGTTTATATATCATTTTACAATATGCATGGTATAAACTCTCACATTATGTTAATGGTTTATATATCATTTTACAATATGCATGGTATAAATTCAAAAATTATGGTGATGGTTTATATATCATTTTACAATACGCATGGTATAAATTCTCAAATTATGGTGATGGTTTATATATCATTTTACAATATGCATGATATAAACTCTCACATTATGTTAATGGTTTATATATCAATTTACAATATGCATGGTATAAATTCTCAAATTATGGTGATGGTTTATATATCATTTTACAATATGCATGGTATAAATTCTCAAATTATTAGTCGCCGGGCAGAAGCCCGCGACTTCTATTTTGAATAGGTTTTCGGAAATCACATGGGAGGGGGGATTATTATTAGAAAGGAACACATTTTGATGTCTTGAACATATTACAATTGTGTTTGTTTAAAAACACTAAGTTATGACACATCTAAAATGACATAAATATGGCGATGTTTTAGGTATTTTCAGTTTCTTTTTTTTGACTCGCATTTATGTTTTTTTGTTTTATTTACGAAGACAAAACAGTCCCTATTAGCTAGACTGGTATACTTTATTTTACACTATATACTACATGTACTCAAAAGGCGATAACTACAAACCCTTACGTCGTAGTCTAATTTGTTTACATACGCGCACCTGCTTGAAGCGTGACTCGCGAATACCAACTGCGTAGATCAATCTCCTTTGCAGAGAGCCGTCTCTTTACACTCACTCACAAATAGTAAATCGTAGGTGATTTAAAATGTTTATTTGGTTCGAAACAAATGAAGAAAAGAACAAACCGCGATAAAAACAAGTTTTAATAGAAAAATTACTTTGAACGAACACTCTCTGCCTATAAAGAGAGTTTCAAGAACGACACCTCTGCGAATAAGAAAGAATCGGGTCTTTCGTACAAATTTAGTTCGTCCTTGACAATATTAAATGTGTCATTTAATTCCCTAAAGGCATATTGCTTCCGATCTGCATATTGTTATTCATCATTGACACAAGGGCGCTCATCATAATATAATTTTAAAACATGAGTAGTTTGTTATTTTCGTTATAAAAAAGGAAGGAAAGAATTAAAATAAATTAACATGTTGTAGGGCTCAGTTTATGTTCGAAATTAAGTTTTAATTATACAACAATTTCAATGAGATTTAACTTTTTAGTTGATTTTATATTTCGAAGGTGGTCTAATTTATAAATATTGGACTACATTTCAACATTTGTTAAAGTATGATATAATTAGGATGCCAAGCTAATATCATTTTGAGAAAAAGAGAAAACTCATGTCTTCAGCGATTTAACCCTTAACTCATTGTTTTAAAAGTAGATTGCTGTAAAGGTGTCCACTGTTGACTTTAATAGAGGAAAGGTAAAATGACGTGCTATTGCATGCAAATCCTAAATTGTCTGTTTTGTGGTTTTATTGAAACATAATAAAATTCAAATATTCTGACAAACATCTTGAAAAGTGTATGTGGAATTCACAAATCTTATAATTATTCCTTAATGAAAGCACTGTATACATACTAAGACTAAGGATTGGCAAGATTTCTCATTTCCATTACTGTTTATGATTAATAACTAGTTGGTTGTGTGTATGGTCAACCTACTTTGGAATGGAGATTGATCATAAACAATGAAAGGCTTCAATTATCATTCACTTCGTTGACAAAATAATGCAAGTTATGATACATTTTCACTTGACCCCACCCCTGATGTTCCAATATGCCCCTCAGTTGATAAATGTTTATTCAACTACTATAATGTTAGTGTTATGCATAACTGCACTATGGATATCCGGCGACATTGATGCGTTGCATCAACTTTCTCTTGTAGTGATGGTTTATATAACATTTTACAATATGAAGGATAGAAATTAATTTCATAGCATGTACAGCTCAATACCACACGCGCGATGTTGCTGTCGATGTAGAGATTCACGTTTTAACAAATTATATATCAGGGATGTAGATCTACGTCCCTGGATATATGTACATTCGAATGGCAAGCAAAATAACCCCACCGTCAACCCATTGGGCAGTCATTCACTGGCTATAAAGCATGATTAAGATCTTGTCGCAGCAGCTTAATATCGTTAAAATATATCATGTGATGTATCCTGATGTACGCAGATATCCACCAAAAATACTTACAGAGATGCATTCCATGAGGGCGAGGTGTCTTGTCGTCATTGCAGTGAATGGTTGGCATATCCGATGTTTTTATTTAGTATAAAGTAGTATTTTAGGCATATATTGTTCTCTGTATATGATTAGCATTCATCATTCGATGAAATAAATAATACTTATTTTGATAAAAAATATTTTAAATCTTATCATTAGTATTTATTGTTTGCATTATAAAAAATCTGTTTATAGAACTAGGTTGTCGTTTAATGTAAAGTAAAGCGTATACACCTGAATAGTGTAAGTGTCGAATATTATGGGTAAGGGTTAACCTTATTCTTACACTAGGTAACTATTGACAGATCTCTAAATGTAGATTTTTAAATCATAATTAAACCTCTTTATCCTTTGTTGACTTTGAATACACTCATATATTACAGCATAGTATTTAACTGATTTAGACCTTTATGAAAATGTGCATATTATAATAACCTGCAAGTATTTTCATCAGAACTTAAATTGTTTTATGCAGAAGCAAATGGTAGGATAGATTGCACACCGTTTAAGCTTGATTTCAAAACGCGTAAATCATAATACTATTTGTATCGGCTCAAACGTCAGTTCAGGTTGATAGTGACGAGTAATACTTTAAAAAATTAGATAAACGACATGCTTATTGATATGGCCTTTTCATAATGTTGACTATTTTACGAAAAAAGTCTTAAATTTGAGATGCCATAGAATATAAGCGGAGCAACGAGAGACATTCGAGATCGGGCATAGTTAGAAAGAAAGAATACTTCTTAGAGCGGGTTTGACATGCTGTTGCAGGTATTCTAATCAAATATGCTGTTAAATGCTGTACACAATATTGACGTAATGTGAGCTTTATTCACACCATGTTCGTTTTTAAATGATTTACACTCTACGGATATTGTGTACAGCATTTAACAGCATATTTGATTAGAATACATGCAACATTATGTCCATATTGTGAACAACATTTCACCACAGCATGTTTGATATTAAAATAACTGCAACATTATTTTTGCTATAAATTGTCGAACATTGTACAGCATGTTTGATATTAAAATAACTGCAACATTATGGCTATAAATTGTCGAACATTGTACAGCATGTTTGATAGGAATAACAGTCACATAACTAAAATGTGTACAATATTTTAAAGCATATTTGATTAGAATTAATCATCACACTACGTCTAAATAGTGAACATTATTGTACAGCATGTTTGATAAGAATAACTTTCACATTATGTCCAAAGTGTGTTCAATATATTACAGCATATTTGGTTAGCATAACTGTCACACTTCGTCTTAAGTGTGTACAGCAGTTATCAGTGTTTGATAACAAAAACCGTCTCACTACGTCTAAATGGTGTACTGCATCTATCCGGGTTTGATAAGAATAATCGTCACACTACGTCTTAAGTGTATACAGCATGTATCCGTGTTTGATAAGAATAATCGTCACACTACGTCTAAATGGTGTACTGCATGTATCCGTGTTTGATAAAAATAACCGTCACACTACACACTTAGTCTTTAGTGGGTATAGCATATATCAGTGTTTGATAAAAAATAACTGTCTCACTACGTATAAATGGTGTACAGCATGTATCCGTGTTTGATAAGAATAACTGTCTCATGACGTCTAAATGATGTACTGCATCTATCCGTGTTTGATAAGAATAACCATCACACTACGTCTTAAGTGTATACAGCATGTATCCGTGTTTGATAGGAATAACCGTCACACTACGTATTTAGTGTGTACAGTATATATCAGTGTTTGATCAGAATAACTATCACACGACGTCTAAATGGTGTACAGCATGTATCCGTGTTTGATAAGAATAACCGTCACACAACGTCTTAAGTGTGTACAACATGTATCCGTGTTTGATAAGAATAACTGTCACACTACGTCTAAAGTGTACACGTACATCATGTATCAGTGCTTGATAAGAATAACTATCACATTACGTCTAAATGGTGTACAGCATGTATCAGTGTTTGATAAGAATAACCGTCACACTACGTATAAATGGTGTACTGCATGTATAAATGTTTGATAAGAATAACCGTTACACTATGTCTAAATGGTGTTCAGCATGTATCAGTATTTGATAAGAATAACCGTGAAACAACGTCTAAATGGTGTACAGCATGTATCAATGTTTGATAAGAATAACTGTCTCACTACGTCTTAAGTGTGTACAGCATGTATCAGTGTTTGATAAGAATAACAGTGACACAACGTCTAAATGGTGGACAGCATGTATCAGTGTTTGATAAGAATAACCGTCTCACTACGTCTTAACTGTGTACAGCATGTATCAGTGTTTGATAATAATAACTATCACACTTCGTCTAAATGGTGTACAGCATGTATCAGTATTTGAAAAGAATAACCGTGACACAACGTCTAAATGGTGTACAGCATGTATCCATGTTTGATAGGAATAACTGCCACACTACGTCTAAATGATGTAAACCGTTTTACAGCATATTTGATAAGTATATCTGCCACCTTATTTCCATAGTTTGTACATAATTGTACAGCATATTTGATAAGAATAACTGTCACACTACGTCTAAAGTATGTACAACATTTTACAGCATGTTTAATAAGAATACATGCAACATTATGTCTATAGTATGTACAACATTTACAGCATGTTTGATTAGAATAAATGTCACACTACGTCTTAAGTGTGTGCAGCAATTGACAGCATGTTTGATTAGAATACATGCAATATTATGTCTATAGTGTGTAAAACCTTTAACAGTATGTATAATTAGAATACATGTCACATTATGTATATTGTGTGTACAACAATTGACAGCATGTTTGATCATAATACATGCAACATTTTGTCTATAGTGTGTAAAACCTTTACATGTAACAGTATGTGTAATTAGAATACATGTCACATTATGTATTTCATGTGTACATCAATTTACTGCATGTTTGATTATAATACATGCAACATTATGTCTATAGTGTTTACAACCTCTAACAGTATATGTAATTATAATACATGTCACATTTTGTCTATAGTGTGTATAACAGTTGAAAGCATGTTAGATGTTGATACATGCAACATAATGTCTATAGTGTGTACAACCTTTAACAGTATGTGTAATTATAATACATGCAACATAATGTCTATAGTGTGTATAATCTTTAACAGTATGTGTAATTAGAAAACATGTCACATAATGTATATATTGTGTATGTGTTATTAGAATACATGTCACATTATGACCATAGTGTGAACAATATTGTTAAGCATGTTTGGTTAGAATAACGCCACATTATGTTCATTAGTGTAAAAAAGTGTTACAATATGCATGCTTAGAATAATTGTCAGAGTACGTACTGTGTACATGATTTTACAGAATACTGTCACATTTTACAACATGCATGGTGTGCTTAAGTGTCACATTACGTTTAAAATATGAACGATTTTATAACATGCATGATGGGAATAATGGTCACAATATGTCTATAGTGTATGAAAGATTATACAGCATGCACGATGGGTATTACTGTCACAATATGTCTATAGTGTATGCAAGATTTTACAACATGCATGATGGGATTAAGTGTAACATTACGTCTATAGTGTATGAAAGATTTAACAACATGCATGATGTGAATAACTGTCTCATTATGTCGATAGTGTGAACAACATTTGAAGACGTGCACATTTGGAATAACTGTCACTTGTTGTATTTATTGTAAAAAACATTTAGCAACTTGCATGCCTGAAATAACTTTCACATTATGTTGATAGTATGTACAGCAATATACAACATGAAAAATTAGAATAACTGTAACATTGCATATCTAGTGTATGAAATATTTTACAATATGTATGATGGGAAAAACTGTCACATTATGTCGATAGTTTGTACCTCACTTTGAAAATATGCATGACGGGAATAACTGTGACATGATGTCGATAGTTTGTACATCATTTTACAACATGTAAGACGAACATGACAGTCACATTATGTCGATGGTTTGTACATCATTTTACAATATGCATGATGGGAATAACTGTCACATTGTGTCAATAGTTTGTACATCAGTTTACAACATGCATGGAGATCACATTACGTCCAAAGAATAAACAAAAATAAGCAACTTGAATGATTGGGGTAACTGTCATATTACGTCCATATTGTGTACAGCATATTACAACATAGGTGATTGGAATAACTGTCACGTTATATCAATATTGTGTACAGCATATTATAACATGGATGATTGGAATAAATGACTAATTACGTTCGTGTTGTTTACAGCATTTTACAACATGCTTGATTGGAATGACTGACACATAATGTCCATATTGTGTACAGCATATTACAACATGGATGATTGGAATAACTGTCACGTTATATCAATATTGTGTATGGCATATTATAACATGCTTGATTGGAATAACTGACACCTAATGTCCATAGTGTGTACAGCATATTACAACAAGGATGATTGTAATAACTGTGACAATATTTTCATATTGTTTACAGCATTTTACAACATGCTAGATTGGTTAACTGACACATAATGTCCATATTGTGTTCATCATATTACAACAAGGATGATTGGAATAACTGTCACAGTATGTCCATATATTATGTACAGCATATTACAACATGGATGATTGTAATAACTGTCGCGTTATGTTCATGTTGTGTACAGCATATTTCGACATGCTGATTGGAATAACTGTCACATTATGTCCATATTGTGTACAGCATATTACAACATGGATGATTGGAATAACTGACCTGTTATATCCATATTGTGTACAGCATATTATAACAAGCTTGATTGGTCTAACTGACTTATTTCGTCCGTATTATGTATAGCATTTTACAACTGACACATTGTGTCTCCGTGTTGTGTAGAGCATATTACAACATGGATGATTGGAATAACTGATACATTATGTCCGTATTATGGATAACATTTTACAACATCCGTGATGGAAATAACTGTGGAATTACGTCCGTATTGTGTACAGCATTTACAACATGTCCATAATGGCCCTGTCACACTATTGCGCATGAGAGAAATGTATTAGTTGCGTATTAAAATTCATAAATTAATTTTCAGGCGCACAAAAAAATCTTAAAAATATAGAATTGTTCGTATACTAACCGTACTGAACCTATGAGTAGCGTAAGAGTAGCGTATCGCCATCGTATGTCCAGCGTATTACCAGCGTAGTCTGCGTATAGCTAGCGAATGAGTAACGTATGCAATGTGCATATGTCCAGCGTACCGCTATCACGTGACAAAGTGCCCATATAAGCTGCGGCATTATTGCAGAAGAACTGTAGAAGATCTAGAAACGGGATCCTATATATACACCTTATCAAAACGCTGGCAATAAGCAGGGGATACGCTTCCAATACGCCAATCATACGCTAGTTGTACGTTATGTATACGTAACTCAATCGTCAGGCAAACGCCAATATGTCTATATACGTTGCAGATACGTCAGGAATACGTTAGAAGTACGTTACGCATTCGCCATCAATACGCTAGATGTACGGTACACCTTCATGCCAGCGTATGTCAGCGTATGGCCAACGTACTCGACCTATAAGTAACGTACCTCTAGCGTAACTCGAGCGTTTTCAGCGTAAGCCTTGCGTCTGATTTGTGTATAAACCATACGTCCGAATACGCACACATTTTGTTATGCCAGCGTAACCTATGTCTACCGTACCCCTAGCGTATGTCAGCGTATACCAGCGTAAGAGTGATATTGTTTATACGCTGACATACGCTAGTACGATACGCAATAGTGTAACAGAGCCATAACATTAATAACATTTAACATATGTTTGACTGGAATATCTGACACATTACAGCCGTATTGTGCATAGCATTCTAACATCATCTGAAATATGCTTGACTGAAATATCTGTCACATTCCGTCGTAATGTGTATTGCAAATTGTACATTATGCATAATGGAAATAACTGTCGTATAACGTCAATATTGTGTACAGCATTCAGACGAGTGTGTTGAGAGATTCCAGATTGTAACCACATGTTCAAGGGAATCGATCCTCATACTCGACCAGTACTCGCACTGAATGTATTTGGAGGACTCAGGCTTAAAAACCCCAATTGTCAAGGGACTCGGGAATCTTACTCGACAAGTACATGTACTCGTGTCGGGTCTGCAAGAACTTGCACCAAGTAGGTTGGGAGATTCCATAGTTTAATCCCATTACCATGGGAGATGATCCTCATACTCGACCACTGGCTCCATGTAGGATGGGAGAATCCATATTTTAACCCCATGGCCACGAGAGATGATCCTCATTATCGACCAGCACTCGCACCGAGTGGATTGGGAGAATCCATATATTGACCCAAATGCCACGGGAGATGATCCTCATTATCGACCAGCACTCGCACCGAGTAGGTTGGGAGATTCCATATTTTAACCCTATTGACACCGGAGATGATCTTCATAATCGACCAGTACTCGCGCCGAGTGGGTTGTGAGATTCTACATTTTAACCTTATTTTCAAAGCAACCGATCAACGTACTCGAGCAGTACTCACTAAGAGTGTGTAGGAGGGTTTCAAATTCAAATCCTATTTTCCAGCGAATCTATTCTCACACATTTTATCTATATTGTATGGAACATTTAACAATATATATAGTGTATGAAACATTTTACAACATGCCTAATCGGAATAATTGACACATTATATATATAGTGTATGAAACATTTTACAACATGCCAAATGGGAATAATTGACACTTTAACTATATAGTGTATAAAACATTTTACAACATGCCTAATCGGAATAATTGACACATTATATATATAGTGTATGAAACATTTATTTTACAACATGCCTAATCGGAATAATTGACACATTATATATATAGTGTATGAAACATTTTACAACATGCCTAATTGGAATAATTGACACATTATATATATAGTGTATGAAACATTTTACAACATGCCTAATCGGAATAATTGATACATTATATATATAGTGTATGAAACATTTTACAACATGCCTAATCGGAATAATTGACACATTATATATGTAGTGTATGAAACATTTTACAACATGCCTAATGAGAATAATTGACACCTTTTCTATATAATGTATGAAACATTTTACAACATGCCTGATGGTCATAATTTACACATTATATATAAATAAGCGTATAACAAAGGTTTTAATCTATGGTTTCTATCGAGGCAACTTGTTGTTGGATCCCACAAAACTCTTTTTTAACATTTGATTAAGGTTTAATGAAGAGGAATGTTCCCGTGAAAATTGGATGAAAATTGTGGACTAAACAGTCACTTTAAGTTAAAATTACTTTGACCCTTTTATACATATGCTTTCTATATGTGAAATGAATATAAAATGTGTCAAGCTGAACAGAAGAAACCATGAGCAGAAACATATTTGAGGCCAGCCTGCAGAAAAATCCAATCTAATAAACCAGTTTTTCCCCCAACAAATATGATGGCCCTTTATCCCTCACATGAATAAACATCAGGAAAGTTAATCCACTTTAATTCAGATACATTGATGAAGTGCCCATCAGATGAGCCTCAGTACCATTTAAATTTAAATGCTGACAGTTGCTTAAAAAAGAAAAACAAATCAAAAGTTGTCCAATTCTCAAAATCAACCAAGATATGTTTTTTGCCTCATAAAACAGGCCTACTCAGCATTTTTTATCATACAGTAGCCTTGATAGTTTCCATGTAAGTAACCTAAACGGAAATGAACCAACACCGCCAATTCTCAAATGAACCCAAATACATCAACATTTATGTTTTTTATCCCAAAAACAGATGTGAAGAAGGGTATAAGGTGAACGAGTTTTTCAAGTTTCAAAGTATAAGGTTTGATAGTTTTCATGTAAGTTACCTATACGCAAAACTTAACCAACTATGTCTAATTCTCAAAACCAACCAAAATACATCAAAATTTATGTTTTTTACCAAACAAACAGGCTACACTCAGCATCTTTAGGCTTTCTCATACCAGTACTTCACACAACATTCTTTCTAAGCAACTGGCTGCTTTTCTGAAAGCCCATTGGTGGAAATCACAATGACTTTTGTCAAACGTCGGAAGGAATGTTGGCCGAGCTGGAATTGGAACTCACAACGCCTGGATTGACAGCCCGTGTCGCTACCGACTGAGCTACGGTAAACTGAGTAATAAAATAGGAAACATGCTGTACCAAAGTGAGCTTGCAAAGATATTTTCAAAGTTGTCTGCTGTAGATTGGTTACATTTGGGTATTAATAAGAGTTTTTGAATATTTTTATAACTTAAAGGCAAACAATGCTCGTTACGAGTTTACTCATCTGAATCTGGATTGTTTGCAAAAACCTCCATTTTGCCTTTGGCGCTGAAAGAGTTTAAATGTCATCTGCGTTAGGGAAAGGATTGACCCTTAAAAAGCATACAGTAATCTTGATGTAATGCTGTGTACATCCTTACTGCAGTGATACCAACTGGGGATGTTTGTGAGTGGTATTGTGAATTAACAGTATTAAAGTTATATCACGGCGTTTTCGGGATAAATAATCAGTGTCGGTAAGATTAGGAAGTTGACATAACACCTGTGCACCAGTCGAGGAAAGCCGTTACTATAGGTCATTAGTATGACCTGAGGGTGGTGTAATCCAGGTCTCTCGCTCGCGAGAAGGGCGCTTTGAACATCACACACCACTTATTTGATCGAAGCATAACAATTTCTCTTTTCTAAATATATACAAACATTCCATCGTTATGGATGCGTGCCTTGATAATCTCAAAGTTTACTGCTTAAAATGCATTATTTGTGGGAAATATATGTAAGTATCTCGATATAGAATTCACAAGCACTTTCAACAGTACGAGAAGTGCTGTTCTAGACACGTCTAACCAAAGTCGACCTTGGGGTATTTTATAAATGTACGACAAAAACGTTAACAAAATACTTGGTCATATCACGGCGGCCTGTTCACTTACTCATGTGTTATCCTGGCTTTCGCACAACAGTACTCCATACAACATTCGTTCAAATCAACCACATCGACTGTTAGCCCATAGGTAGAAGACGAACGACGCTTGTCACAGGGACTTTTGTCAAGCATCGGAAAGAATGATTGGCCGAGCTTCGGGTTCGAACTCACAACTCTTGAATTGACAGTCCGCGTCGCTACCGACTGAGCTACCGGAGCTCGGAAACATCCTTTAAATGCCGCTGAGATCTACCATACTTTCAAAGGCTTCTAGAAAGCTCGCACGTCTAGATGGAGGGCGAACGAGGGAGATTCTGAATGCATGAATAATGATCGCCATGTGGTGAAGGTCAGGTGTCGTGCAGTGTGACCCCCTGCGCTTTAATCGATTTATATACCGTGATGTAACTGAAATAACGTTGACAACGGCGTTAGACTCCAATCAATCAATCAATATTATTACTACTGCTACAGGATATTAATTATAGATTATAGTAGACGTTTTTTTCATACGAAAAAGCTCTGCGCGTCCTGTTACCACATAGTCTGGTATGAACAAACAATGGCGACTAGATTGGTCACATCCCCCTATATATCGATATCGTATATATAGTTAAGCAGTAAATGTACATTTGCACTTAATGTTCGTTAACTCTACAGCAGACGAACACAGCTTCATGTTTGGAATCAGAAAATAAATAAGGAAGCAAATTACTTTTTGAGTTATAAAGGTAAAACCAATTGGTTCACAAAAAGGTTGTCTCTATAGCTTTGGGATTGCTACACCATGTCCAAAGGGCTCCGCCATTTCTGGTGTGTGCCTGACACAATAATGTAAGCAGTATGTGAAAGTTATTCCAGACTAGTTTCATCCATACTTTGATTGTCCTATAACAAGGCTAAAATATCCTGCATTTAGTATATATAGTTATATAGTTTATTGCAGACGACACACCCTCTCTAGCTTTATCATCAAGCCTACATTTCTAATCAACCACAGGGTTTCATCTGGCTCTACATTATTCGTCGTTATTAATTCCTAGAAAGTTAAAACTTTCCCACATTAAAACAAATCAACAGCAGTCGAATCAGCTTTGCAAGGTATTGAAAATCTCTTTTAACGAAAGTACAATAGTCGAATAGAGTTAACAACATCCAGCGAATCAGTCGAAATGCTAACCCAACGACCCTAGACGCCAAAGGGGAAAAGCCATTACTGTCATGTTAAAGTATTTGGTGTGACACGTCCAAGGATCGAAGACGCGAGTCCCGCACCAAAGGCGGATGCTCCTCCACTACACAGGGATGTGTAGTAAACATAAACAAGACCAATTTCAATTACCACCAATACAAGTTTTCTCGGATATAAGGCTCTAAACAATTCAATTGAGACAATACAAAAACCAAACTGTTATTCAAAGAGCTGTTAATCAAAACAGACTTCCCTTGAATACAATAGAATGTTACCGTTTGTAGAAAACATTGCCATCTTCCATATAATACTCATCTACAATAAGTGATATTTGAAAATAGTCTGATTTAGTGTGAAGACCAACAGATGCGACCAGAAACATAGCTTCGAGTATAGGTCCAGTATGCGAATCATTTTTAACATACAGACGGACATTGAATACTCTAATGAGGAAGTGCATAGGCACAGTACCACCAGAGTCGTCACTGTTCGCAGATGTTACAATACCCAATTCGCCAGACGCCATGCATTTATTGTACTTTGTCTCGATCCGGAAGGTTGATTTCGATTCAAGCCTATTTTTCGAGGAGAAATATCATTTCCTTCGGTTGATTGAACATGAATTAGAAGGAAATGTCTTTCCCTTGGCTAGATGTAATGTCCGATGGGTGGCGCTTTGATTGCTCGTGTTCCACGTGCAAGTAAGTAGGTTTAAGTCATTCAGTTCAGGACAACGAATAGGTACAGTCAATTATTTCATTTACTTCTCTGACGTGGACGAGGGAAACGACATTCAAAGTCAACTCAGCACCATTCTTATGGAGCTGTCGAGGTACAAGGCACTTATATAAATGTTGCCTCTGAAGTGAAGAAGTTATAAACTGAACAAGACGCTACCTAGAGGTTCAAACGTAACACACAGTTTAAAAGTGAAATTTCTGATATGTTGAAGCAAGTGTTGTGGGCCATTGAAATTAACAAGCTAGAGTATTCTTCCGGGCAACTCAACGAAGCGGTAGAGAATCTGCATAAAAGGAAAGAGCTTGTTCGCATTGCTGAATCGTCTTCTGGTGGTTGGGAAACCGTTAGGCAATATGAGTCGAACCCCGCTACGATTGAAAGCGAGAACGAGTCCAAGATTTTATAAGGTGGAGAAACAAGCTCTTAAGAAAAAGAAGTCGTCTGGCAGTAAACGTAGTACTCGCACTTCCACGTCATCTATTTCTGCTTTTCCTCATGTTTGGGATCAGACCACAACTCAACTAGGGAATTCCCAGCCTTTCAACCGGGGGAGACTTTTTCGTGGCCGAAATAACCCCTACAGCAGCAGTAACGTCGGCAACTATGGTGCAGCCCAGGTCCTTGCTTTGTCTGTGGAGAGTTCAACCATTTCCATAGAGACTGCTCTTACCTCAGAGTCTCAGCCTCTCAAGGAGAACAATCCAGGGTTACTGTAAACAAGTAGAGAACTTGTCAACGATGAGTATTTTGATTATACGATAATTACTCACGACTTTTATGAATATCAGCAGGGTCAAAAAAGTATTATTGTAAGACATAGGCTTAGAAAGAGTTTTGATTTCTGGAGTTCTATAAGGGCTAGTAAGCTTATTTTAGATGTCATAGAAAACGGTTATAATATTCCACTTTTAACGCGGCCGACAAGGGTTATGTGTAAAAATAATAAATCTGCCCTTTTACATGTAGATTTCGTTTCAGAAGCTATTCAAGATTGATTAGATAGGTATGTTATATAACTGTCGAAGGATCAACCCTATGTTGTGAATCCTTTGACAGTATCGGTTCAGAGTACCGGTAAAACACGTTTGATTTTAGATCTTCGCGTGATCAATAAACATCTGTGGAAACAATCGGTTAAATTTAAGGATGTCAAACTCGCACTGTTTTATCTGCAAATGGGTCTTATGAAATAAAATTCGATTTGACTAGTGCATATCATTTTGTAGACATTTGTGATGCTCATACTCAATTTCTCGGATTTTCTTGGAGAGGTCAAAATGGTAATATAAGTTATTATAAGTTCCTAGTTCTGCCATTTGGTATCTCTAGTGCATGTTACCTTTTTACAAAACTTACTCGATCGCTTATCAATAAATGGCGAGGAGAGAGTAAGCTTATCACCATATTTCTTGATGATGGTTATGGTTGTGCTAGAAATTCTGAAATTACAGAAAAGTTAGGTCACGATACAGATATTCTTAAGTCTGGTTTTGTCCCGAATAATTCAAAATGTATTTGGATCCCAGTCCAAATACTAGAGTTTTTGGGTATTATGCTAGATTCCCATAAATGGCAAGATTTATATTCCTACCAGAAGAATGGAGAAAACTCTTGGTACTACTGATTTCATCATGTAAAGTTATAATAGGCACAGAAGAATTCATGCCAAAACTGTAGCCAGTTGTGTTGGTCAACTGACTTCAATGAGCATTGTTATCGGGCATATTTCTCAGATCATGACATGATCTCTAAGTACGGATGTACTCACGGCTTACTACTGGGATCATTACATTTCTTTATCGAATTATAGTATAGAACAGCTTCGTTTCTGGAGTCAATTCCCAATACATTGCAATACGAAAATTGTTTATTCATACGCTAGTTCTACATGTTATGCTGGTTATGAAGTAAATACGTTTAGAAGTGTTAGTCATGGTTAGTGGTCTGAAGAAGCAATTTCGAATTCCTCCACATTGTAGGGGCGAATTCTATTACATTAGAAGTAGAGTGGATCCCAAGAACAGATAATGAAAAAGCAGATTATCTTTCTCGTATTGTGGATTCTGATGACAGGCGCATTTTGTTTGAGATGTTTAATGTTATTCAAGAAGGGTTCGGTTTATTAGATGTTGATTGGTTTGCATCTGACAACAACGCAAAATTCCAGGTATTTTATTCCAGGTATTGTAATCCTTCTGCTACAGGTATAGACGCCTTTTTTGAATATTGGGGAGGGACATTTGGCTTGTTTGTGTCACCTATTTCAGTTATTCATAACGTTGTCAAGAAAATGCGAACGGACAGTGCGAAGGGTGTATTGGTGGAATGCAATTTTCGGCAATATATATATCTACCTTTTCGCATGATTGCTCTAAAAGTAGATTTTCATTCAATGCAGGGGAGATAATTGCTTCATTGACTCTTCCAATATTGGAAGAGTCGTCTTTCTCATGACTTTGAATTACCTAATTTATTAGGATTTCGTCAAATTGTTCCCTGACAATCAAGGCACTAAAGCTATTGCTTCCAAGGGATCGATGAAGGCTGATTTACAGGCTATTGATTATAACATGTATGGCGAATTCTATTACATTAGAAGTAGAGTGGATCCCAAGAACAGATAATGAAAAAGCAGATTATCTTTCTCGTATTGTGGATTATGATGACTGGGGCATTTTGTTTGAGATGTTTAATGTTTTATTCAAGAAGGGTTCGGTTTATTAGATGTTGATTGGTTTGCATCTGACAACAACGCAAAATTACAGGTATTTTATTCAAGGTATTGTTATCCTTCTGCTACAGGTATAGACGCCTTTTCTGAATATTGGGCAGGGGAATTTGGCTTGTTTGTGTCACCTATTTCAGTTATTCATAAAGTTATCAAGAAAATGCGAACGGACAGTGCGAAGAGTGTATTGGCGGAATGCAACTTTCGGCAATATATATATCTACCTTTTTGCATGATTGCTCTAAAAGTAGATTTTCATTCAAGGCAGGGGAGATAATTGCTTCATTTATCACTTCCAATATGGGAAGAGTCGTCTTTCTTAGGACTTTGAATTACCTAATTTATTAGGATTTCAAAACAGAGTTCGAGCAGAAATAGCATTGTTGTATTACCCAGTTCTAGGCATCATAACCTATATTTCAGTAAATCAAGCAGAATTGCAGGAGTTTGAGCATTGCAGTTCAATATTGTTTACGTATTCAAAGCTTAAAATGCGCTTGATGACATGTGGGTTGTAGCAAGATTTAAGCAGAATGAATTAGAAAAGTATTAGTGTTCTTGTATGACTGGTGTTTTTATTAAATCTATTTGTTTTTACATATTTGTTTTCAGTCATTCAGCTTTGGACAACGAATAGGTACAGTCGATTATTTCATTTTTGTTATATTTCTATTGATATATATTCCAGAAATGTTTGAATGTCTAACATAGATCCATTTGCAATGTTGTCTGTACAGTAATTCCTACAGATCTAAGGCGATATATTTCTAGAAAAGTGTTAGTGTTCTTGTATGGTTGGTGTTTTTATTAAATCTATTTGTTTTTACATAATATGTGTTTTCAGTCATTCAGCTCTGGACAACGAATAGGTACAGTCGATTATTTCATTTTTGTTATATTTCTATTGATATATATTCCAGAAATGTTTGAATGTGTAAAATCAGGGGACGTATGTTGGAATTTTGAATCTGCATTCAGTTTCATTCCAAGATCAGTCATGGTTTCCAATGGTAAGTGCCCGGTAGCAGGATATCGATAAGGGTGCACTGACCTTTTTCAATTAATAGAAAATCGTCAGATGTTCAAAGAGTGCGATTTTCTTTTAACCTTTTCCCACATACAATTAAATTGCATGAGGACTTCGAAAACTTTTGAAAATCTCAATAAATAAAAGTTTAGTTATTGAACAGAGTTTAAAACACACTGGTTTTTATAACGTAGGTGTTTTCATAACAAAAACTTCATGAATATAGTCAGGATAAAACACTTATTCGTCGTCTTCTAAAATTGAACGCCTTGAATAACGGATAGGTCGAACTTTTTATTATGGACCTTGTGAGTTGAGCTGTCGAGGTATGACTGTAGTTTGAATGTTAAATAATGGCAGGTTAGTACCAACTGTCTGAGGCGGGTGTTACAACTTATATGTCGTCAATGATATCCTATTCTTACCAGCCACAGCTCAACGATTGTTTTAGTCTAATTTACAATTCAGTTTGTATATGTTCACTATTCAACGATTGTTGTAGTCAAATTTACAATTAAGATGTTATATGTTCACGACTCAACGATTGCTGTAGTCATATTTACGATAAAGTTGTTATATGTTCAAGACTCAACGCTTTTTCTAGTCAAATTTACAATTCAGTTTTTATATGTTCACTATTCAACGCTTGTTGTAGTCAAATTTACGATTAAGTTGTTATATGTTCACGACTCAATGCATGTTCTAGTGAAAATCACGATTACGTGGGTATGTGTACACGACTCAGCGCTTGTTCTAGTCAAATTTACAATTAAGTTGTTACATATACATGCCAACACAGTTTAAAATCAGGCTTATTTTCCTTTGGAAATATTACATACTTGCCATATGTAATGTTGCAACATTTGTGATATTGCTTACTTATTATAATTTGTTTTGCCTGTTTGTATTTGTTTGAAATAGTATTAGAAGTTGCATTTTCTCCTGACAAGAGGCTCACCTCATTTGGGCATGGCGGCCGTGTCAATGTGGCGGTTGTTTCGCCCAGATATGGAAACATGTTTAATATTCATTTATTTTTAATATGAATTTAATTAAATGTAAGGCCTTTTTATTCTAAAACGCCAAATTTCAACTTTTAACCGTTTTTATGTTTTCTCATTTTCCCATACTAGTCCGGTTACCAGTCCCTTGTCAGAAGATAATATATCTATAGGTGCTACCTATTTATCAAAAAACGCAAGATAATTATAAACAAAAATTAAAGAGCATACTTTGGTCATAAAAAAGGATTTATAAGTAATTGACTAGACAATAGTAATGTTAATGTCATGTTCCTTGCATTATCAAAACATATTTGGAATTCGTATTGCTGTCGTCTATTATTACGAACAGAAAATAATAAAGTAAAGACTTTCAGAAAATCAAGAAATACATTTACAATGACCGAGGTTAAAACATGAGGGCCAAGATGATCCTTAATCGATCACCTGCATTATGGTAAAGAAGCAAAATAGATAAGCCCTTTTCTGATGCCACCTGGCGACTGCCTTTTTCAACCAGTCAATATGACTAGAACACATTATGTAAGGGCTCACATTTCTGCTAAACCCTTTGCCTATTAGAGACGGTTTCTGAGGCCTTTGCAACAGACCTTTTGGGAAAGGATTGTCGCCAAAAGAACAATTGCTCCTTATGAGAAAGTTATCCTTTTGCCACAATGTTTGATAACTAATTATACTTTGAATGAGTGAGTCAATAGCTCATGTATAGGAATTTGGGGTCTTTTATGTTGATACCACTTTTTTTTATGGAAACGACGTCGCTCCATTGACGTTACGCCAAGATGAAGTGTTACGGAAATGACGTCACGTTCATCTTTGGCCACGATACAGTAAAAATTTAGGTTCGGGCGTAAGAAGACTTATGCTGTCGTTTTTTTGACGAACGGGAAAACATATTTCTTACAGAGTTCCATTTTTTTTAACTTTTCGTACAAATGTTAATTCCCACATATTACAGCACTTTAACGATATTAAGCCCGGCCGGGTAGCTCAATTGGTAGCGTATCTGACTCGTGATCTGGAGGTCACGGGTTCGATACCCGGTTGCGGCGCGTTCTTTCGGGCGATGTTTTCCATTGTCTCTCACCTCTGATCTATGTGAGAAAGTAGTCAGTGGCTTCGAAAGAATGTTGTGTAAGTACTGGTGCGGGAAAGCCAAGAAAACATGGGTAGGTGCACTGACCGCCGTGATATGACCAAAGCTGTTGAAAGCGGCGTTAAACTCCAAACAAACAAACAAACAAATTAACGATATTAAATATCGATTTTAAAAAAAATGATTAAAAAGACGAAAACAATTTTCAATCCGTGTTTTTCGTCTCATTTTATACATATACCCAAAATGGCGGCCCTCATTGATTTCATTTCATTTCAGAGAGCTTCATGGGTTATTGAAAACAACCTATGAACGAAAAAACCCATTTATGGTTGTTTTTTTTCGTATTAAAATGTATAAGGCTGATAAGTATCATTAGTATCTCATGCAGATAATGTAAGACAAATACATCAGTGGACTAGATAAGAGGGAGTAAACAGGTATTTTCCCTCACAATATTTCTCTTAATACTCACCAAAATCCTATGGTGTGGGTACTCAACAGAATCGTTTCACTGAGACGATTCTTTTCAGTACCTACAGCATAGGGTTTGAATGTCAAATAAGGAGTTAAGAACATGAAAAAAGCCCTTATCTAGAGCTCTGAATACATCTTCTGACAATACACTAGAATTGTAACTGTACCTGTTGTTCGCCAATGTAACGTTAAATGAGGATGCAATAAGAACCCAATTCGCCAGACGTTGCTCAGATAAATTCAACAGCTTTAAAAAAAAGACGCACTGTTGTATGCTATGCATACCACACGTGACTCAGATAAATTCAACAGCTTTAGAAACAGACGCACTGTTGTAGCTTACCACACGTGACTCAGATAAATTCAACAGCTTGAAAACAGACGCACTTTTGTATACTTTGTTTACCACACGTGGCTCAGATAAATTCAACAGCTTGGAAACAGACGCTCTGTTGTATGCTTTGCTTACCACACGTGGCTCAGATAAATACAACAGCTTGGAAACAGACGCACTGTTGTATGCTTTGCTTACGACACGTGACTCAGATAAATACAACAGCTGGGAAACAGACGCACTGTTGCATGCTTTGCTTACCACACGCGGCTAAGATAAACTCAACAGCCTGGAAACAGACGCACTGGTGTATGCTTTGTTTACCACACGTGGCTAAGCTAAATTCAACAGCTTGGCAACAGAAGCACTGAAACTTGAAAACAATATACTGTTGATCTTTGTTTATTCTGTCTAAATGTTTAATACATGTATTTGTCTTGTCTATTTTAAAGTAGCAGTCCAGCTAAGAATCATGCAAAATGATAAAAAAGTGATTCATGGTATATCACAGATATTGTTAATATTGTGTGTGTGGAGTTGTATGGTGAAGTTTATGAGTAATTAGGTATTAATTTATCACATCTTGCAATCTCTACTTCATAATATTGCTTTGAAATAATTTGAATATGTGAGATTTTCCTATACAGTCCCATGTAAAATACTCCTACTTCAAATCCAATTATCTCCGATGAGCACGGGTCTTAGACAGAAATATAGATATCAACATAAAGAGGACAATACACTCTATAAAATATCAAAAAATAAAATATGTAGCCTAGTACAGGTTTTGAGTAAATTTGGTTTCTTTTATAGGGTTTTGAGCCATACTATCAAGAAAGATAACTCTGTCCTGCTTCACAACAGTTGTTATGTGACTGAAAAACGTTAATATGTCTCTTTTTAATGCAAAATGACCTATATCTGTGTCAGTTTTCTCTTTTAAAAATATAAATTGACTGGTTTTAATTCAATAAAATGGAATCGATAACAATATAAATAAACATTTATTTATATTTTATTCACCTCTATACTGAAACCCAGAAATTGTTTACATCTCACGTACTTCCTGTTAACCAAGATATTTTAACTTACCAGCTTGGATTTGACTTTTCATCAGTTTTATATCGTACATATCATATTAAGCTATTTCATAAACAGTTTAGCAAGGATGTGAAGATATGTATATGAAAAACAGTGTACACAGACTAAAGACAGGTCCGTAAAGTGATAATCATGTCAAATGTGGAAAGTCGGTATTCAATGCAGTCTTACAATCATTCTGATTCTTGAGGCTTACAACAGAGAAACACAGAGAGAAAAATCGGTCAGGCTTTTAGATTATAATACAGACATTTCTTATAACATACGGGCATTAAATTTAACGTTTTGAAAATGTGGAAATCAACAAACAACTTGTGAAGCAGATCATTTTCGGGACTTTTTTCAAGTAACTTTCGGTTTGTCTACATGCAAATCTCGAGGTATATTTCAAGGAAGGGAAGTTGACTCCGTTGTGTTTTCATCCTCTTCACACTGAGAAATGGGAAACACTCAGAGGAATAAGTTACCAGCCAAAAGATACTGGAAGATCATGACGATTTATTTAATTCCTGTTAGCATAGGTAATTTCTGTTTTGATAAATATATTATTTACTTTCCCACATGTTCATGCATTTTGACACCTTTGCAGCAGACAACTATTGTAAATATTGCCACAAAGTGGAAATAAAATTCACAACATAATGACTTGTAACAATGTTTTAACCATTATTTGAAAATTCTATTTTACTTACAGAGATTTTTCATATTTTTTTCTGGATTTTTTCAAAGTAGTCTGCTGCAGATTTGTTGTATGCAGGAAATTGTTAATTTACTGTTCAATTACATGTTTTTTGTGTATTACTTTCTTCATACAGTTATGTTTTTAAAGCAGCTAGACTCCATCTGTTGAATACTAAAATATATTTTTTGCTAAGACTGAGTATTGTGGAGGTCTTATATACATCTGTTGCTTGTTTTGAGAATAGTTCAGTCTTTTAATAGTTTTATCACAACTCATTTCTCTTATTGGAAGAAAACAACTAGTTACAAGGGTTCAAACTTAATCATTATTATGCAACATAGCTTAGTTCTCATATGATTTCATTGTTACTCATGGCTAGGATATGTCAGTATACTTATGTATGAATAACTTTTCAACAATTCATCTTTTAAACCTTGATTTAGTGTTTACAATTTCTAATACCTCATGCAGCAGAAGACTTCTGAAATTAATACACATGTGTATTGTTGAACCTCTATCAAAAAAGTTCAAACTAGTACTTGGATCCTATCTAGATATTACTTATTACATATTTTCTTTCAGATGTTTTCAAAGCAAATTACTATCACTATCATAATTTAATATGCTATACATTACACAAATATATGTCAAACATCATAATAAATGTGTGTCTAGATATCTATTTTTATTTGATTGTATATTTTTCAGATTAACTATGTGATGTGCCTTATTGGACAACATGGACAGGACAGTTACCCTGCACTATTGGTGGACACCTATGAGAGCCTAATACTTTCTCAAGTGACAGATTCACAAGATAGAAATTCAACTTTCAGAATAATCAATTGAACTTGAATTCATACATAGAAACTTCATTGTAGGAGAGTGTTCACTTTATCATTATGTGTCTATGTATATTTACCTAGATATGTATTCATCATGCAACAGTAGAATTTACATGGATAATATAATTCTCTCCCAAATTGTTATACATGGTAAAAAGGGAAGAGCATTTTGAAACTGCATACAAAACTGTACAGTTTATTATTTTTATAAACATTTTGCTTCAACTTCAGGAATTTGAATAACTATTTGAATTAACAGATTATCAACACTGACAAATTTAGCCTATTTCCACATTTAACCAACTTTGAAAACATGTTGGCTAAGATTTGGAAAATCTTTATAAATTTATTAGAACTTGGGAATCAATTTGAAAAACCTTGTTCCAAAAAAAAAAATATCTCATTAAGAGCAATGTCTATTTTGCTGCAATGTTTTGATATATATACAACATATCTGCAGCAGACGAATTTGAAACATCTTTGCAAAAACATGAAAAATCTTTATTTATATAAATGAAGAAATAATTACTGAACAAAAATGAAAATATTTTGACAAAAGGTGAAATTGCTTGTTTTCATTAGTTGTCTGCTGCACGGGCATCCAAAAGCGTGTATATGTGGGAAATGGTTAAAAGATTTGATGCATATGGGTATGCTTGTTTCAAACAGGTTAAGAAGCATAAACCTGAAAAATATAAGGAAAATTGTGACAAAATATAACCTCCGTGAAGTTCATTCCCTATTCCTTATTCCCTATTCCTTATTCAAATGTGAAGTTGATTACTTGTTCCTTGTTCCTTATTCCTTATTCGAATGTGAAGTCGGTTACTTGTTCCTTGTTCCTTATTCAGATTTGATCTAAGGTACTGCATATGTTGATATTGCCAACAACACTGTTGATGATGTTGTTGTTGTTGTAGATGATGAGAGAGACCAATGTGAACATTTTAAATAACCTGTTACTTATTCAAAATCTGGTAAAATCATAATGTAGATACTGTTGTTGCTGTTGATGATAACAGAAACCAATTGGTACATTTTAAATACTTATTCAAAGACCTGTTACTTATTCGACCGTGTTCAAGAAAAGAAGCTATTGCTGTCACAAATTTCTTTCAAAATGCATTTGTTTATGTTGCCAGCAACAATATTGAGGTTGTTGTTGTTGTAAATGATGAAAGTGAGCCATTGTTACATATTAAATCACCTGTTACTTATTCAAAAACCTTTTACTTATTCGGCCGTTCCCTGTTCCTTGCTCCTCATTCCTTATTCGAATGTGAAGTTGGTTACTTGTTCCTTGTTCCTTATTCAAATGTAAAGTTGGTTATATGTTCCTTCTTCCTTTTGTGTTGCTTAATCAGATTTGATCTAAGGTACTGCATATGTTGATATTGCCAACAATACTGTTGATGATGTTGTTGTTGTTGTAGATGATGAGAGAGACCCATTGGAACATTTTAAATAACCTGTTACTTATTCAAAATCTGGTTACTTATTCGGCCTTTTTTAAGAAAAGATGCCTCTGCTATCCCAAATACCATTCCAATTGCATATGTTGATGTTGTAAACCACAATTTTGATATTGTTGTTGTTGTAGATGCTGCCGGTGACCCATTAGCACATTTCAAATCACCTGTTACTTATTCAAAAACCCTGTTACTTTTTCGTTACTTATTCAGAAAATCAATTCAAACTGCATACGTTGATGTTGCCAACAGCAAATGGGATGTTGTTGTTGTTGTAGATGTTGACGGAGATCTATAAGTAACTTTAAAATGACCTGTTACTTATTCAAAAACCCTGTTACTTATTCGGCCGTTTTCATTAAAAGAAACCTTTTCTATCCAAAACATTACTTAAACTGCATATGTTGATGTTGAAAATCATAATGTAAATGCTGTTGTTGCTGTTGATGATAACAGAAACCAATTGGTACATTTTAAATAACCTGTTACTTATTCAAAGACCTGTTACTTATTCGACCGTGTTCAAGAAAAGAAGCTATTGCTGTCACACATTTCTTTCAAAATGCATTTGTTTATGTTGCCAGCAACAATATTGAGGTTGTTGTTGTTGTAAATGATATTAGTGAGCCATTGGTACATATTAAATCACCTGTTACTTATTCAAAAATCTGTTACTTATTCGGCCGTTCCCTGTTCCTTGGTCCTCATTCCTTATTCGAATGTGAAGTTGGTTACTTGTTCCTTGTTCCTTATTCAAATGTAAAGTTGGTTATATGTTCCTTCTTCCTTTTGTGTTGCTTAATCAGATTTGATCTAAGGTACTGCATATGTTGATATTGCCAACAATACTGTTGATGATGTTGTTGTTGTTGTAGATGATGAGAGAGACCCATTGGAACATTTTAAATAACCTGTTACTTATTCAAAATCTGGTTACTTATTCGGCCTTTTTCAAGAAAAGATGCCTCTTCTATCCCAAATACCATTCCAATTGCATATGTTGATGTTGTAAACCACAATTGTGATATTGTTGTTGTTGTAGATGCTGCCGGTGACCCATTGGCACATTTCAAAGCACCTGTTACTTATTCAAAAAACCTGTTACTTATTCGTTACTTATTCAGAAAATCAATTCAAACTACATACGTTGATGTTGCCAACAGCAAATGGGATGTTGTTGTTGTTGTAGAAGCTGACGATGATCTATAAGTACCTTTAAAATGACCTGTTACTTATTCAAAAACCCTGTTACTTATTCGGCCGTTTTCATTAAAAGAAACCTTTTTTATCCAAAACATTACTTAAACTGCATATGTTGATGTTGAAAATCATAATGTAGATGCTGTTGTTGCTGTTGATGATAACAGAAACCAATTGGTACATTTTAAATAACCTGTTACTTATTCAAAGACCTGTTACTTATTCGACCGTGTTCAAGAAAAGAAGCTATTGCTGTCACAAATATCTTTCAAAATGCATTTGTTCATGTTTCCAGCAACAATATTGAGGTTGTTGTTGTTGTAAATGATGAAAGTGAGCCATTGGTACATATTAAATCACCTGTTACTTATTCAAAAACCTGTTACTTATTCGGCCGTTCCCTGTTCCTTGTTCCTCATTCTTTATTCGAATGTGAAGTTGGTTACTTGTTCCTTGTTCCTTATTCAAATGTAAAGTTGGTTATATGTCCCTTGTTCCTTTTTTGTTGCTTAATCAGATTTGATCTAAGGTACTGCATATGTTGATATTGCCAACAATACTGTTGATGATGTTGTTGTTGTTGTAGATGATGAGAGAGACCCATTGGAACATTTTAAATAACCTGTTACTTATTCAAAATCTGGTTACTTATTCGGCCTTTTTCAAGAAAAGATGCCTCTTCTATCCCAAATACCATTCCAATTGCATATGTTGATGTTGTAAACCACAATTGTGATATTGTTGTTGTTGTAGATGCTGCCGGTGACCCATTGGCACATTTCAAAGCACCTGTTACTTATTCAAAAAACCTGTTACTTATTCGTTACTTATTCAGAAAATCAATTCAAACTACATACGTTGATGTTGCCAACAGCAAATGGGATGTTGTTGTTGTTGTAGAAGCTGACGATGATCTATAAGTACCTTTAAAATGACCTGTTACTTATTCAAAAACCCTGTTACTTATTCGGCCGTTTTCATTAAAAGAAACCTTTTTTATCCAAAACATTACTTACACTGCATATGTTGATGTTGAAAATCATAATGTAGATGCTGTTGTTGCTGTTGATGATAACAGAAACCTATTGGTACATTTTAAATAACCTGTTACTTATTCAAAGACCTGTTACTTATTCGACCGTGTTCAAGAAAAGAAGCTATTGCTGTCACAAATATCTTTCAAAATGCATTTGTTTATGTTTCCAGCAACAATATTGAGGTTGTTGTTGTTGTAAATGATGAAAGTGAGCCATTGGTACATATTAAATCACCTGTTACTTATTCAAAAACCTGTTACTTATTCGGCCGTTCCCTGTTCCTTGTTCCTCATTCCTTATTCGAATGTGAAGTTGGTTACTTGTTCCTTGTTCCTTATTCAAATGTAAAGTTGGTTATATGTCCCTTGTTCCTTTTTTGTTGCTTAATCAGATTTGATCTAAGGTACTGCATATGTTGATATTGCCAACAATACTGTTGATGATGTCGTTGTTGTTGTAGATGATGAGAGAGACCCATTGGAACATTTTAAATAACCTGTTACTTATTCAAAATCTGGTTACTTATTCGGCCTTTTTCAAGAAAAGATGCCTCTTCTATCCCAAATACCATTCCAATTGCATATGTTGATGTTGTAAACCACAATTGTGATATTGTTGTTGTTGTAGATGCTGCCGGTGACCCATTGGCACATTTCAAAGCACCTGTTACTTATTCAAAAAACCTGTTACTTATTCGTTACTTATTCAGAAAATCAATTCAAACTACATACGTTGATGTTGCCAACAGCAAATGGGATGTTGTTGTTGTTGTAGAAGCTGACGATGATCTATAAGTACCTTTAAAATGACCTGTTACTTATTCAAAAACCCTGTTACTTATTCGGCCGTTTTCATTAAAAGAAACCTTTTTTATCCAAAACATTACTTAAACTGCATATGTTGATGTTGAAAATCATAATGTAGATGCTGTTGTTGCTGTTGATGATAACAGAAACCTATTGGTACATTTTAAATAACCTGTTACTTATTCAAAGACCTGTTACTTATTCGACCGTGTTCAAGAAAAGAAGCTATTGCTGTCACAAATATCTTTCAAAATGCATTTGTTTATGTTTCCAGCAACAATATTGAGGTTGTTGTTGTTGTAAATGATGAAAGTGAGCCATTGGTACATATTACATCACCTGTTACTTATTCAAAAACCTGTTACTTATTCGGCCGTTCCCTGTTCCTTGTTCCTCATTCCTTATTCGAATGTGAAGTTGGTTACTTGTTCCTTGTTCCTTATTCAAATGTAAAGTTGGTTATATGTTCCTTCTTCCTTTTGTGTTGCTTAATCAGATTTGATCTAAGGTACTGCATATGTTGATATTGCCAACAATACTGTTGATGATGTTGTTGTTGTTGTAGATGATGAGAGAGACCCATTGGAACATTTTAAATAACCTGTTACTTATTCAAAATCTGGTTACTTATTCGGCCTTTTTCAAGAAAAGATGTCTCTGCTATCCCAAATACCATTCCAATTGCATATGTTGATGTTGTAAACCACAATTGTGATATTGTTGTTGTTGTAGATGCTGCCGGTGACCCATTAGCATATTTCAAATCACCTGTTACTTATTCAAAAAACCTGTTACTTATTCGTTACTTATTCAGAAAATCAATTCAAACTGCATACGTTGATGTTGCCAACAGCAAATGTGATGTTGTTGCTGTTGTAGATGCTGACGGAGATCTATAAGTATCTTTAAAATGACCTGTTACTTATTCAAAAACCCTGTTACTTATTCGGCCGTTTTCATTAAAAGAAACCTTTTTTATCCAAAACATTACTTAAACTGCATATGTTGATGTTGAAAATCATAATGTAAATGCTGTTGTTGCTGTTGATGATAACAGAAACCAATTGGTACATTTTAAATCACCTGTTACTTATTCAAAGACCTGTTACGTATTCGACCGTGTTCAAGAAAAGAAGCCATTGCTGTCCCAAATATCTTTCAGAATGCATTTGTTTATGTTGCCAGAAACAACATTGAGGTTGTTATTGTTGTAAATGATGAAAGTGAGCTATTGGAACATATTTGATCACCTGTTACTTATTGAAGAACCTGTTACTTATTCAAGAACCTGTTACTTATTCAAGAACCTGTTACTTATTCAAGAACCTGTTACTTATTCGTTGCTTATTCGGCCTTTGTGAAGATTAGAAGCTTTTGCTATCACAAATATAATTCAAATTGCATATTATGATGTAGCAACCACTATTCTGATGTTATTGTTGTTGTAGATGTTGACGAAGATTTTTAAGTACCTGTTAAATAACCTGTTACTTATACAAAAACCCTGTTACTTATTCATCCGTTTCCAAGGAAAAAGCCTTTGCTATCCAAAACATCATTCAAACTGCATATATTAGTGTTGAAAATCACAATGTTGTTGTTGAAGATGCTGATAGAGACCAATTGGTAGATTTTAAATTACCTGTTACTTATTCAAAAACCTGTTACTTTTTCGGCCGTTTTCATGAAAAGAAGCCTATTCTCTCCCAAATATCATTCAAATTGTATATGTTAATGTTGTCAACAGTAAATGGGATGCTCTAGTTGTTGTAGATCCTGACAGATACATATTGGAACATATTTGTTCACCTTTTACTTATTCAAAAATCTGTTACTTATTTATTCGGCCTTTTTCAAGAAAAGAAGCCTTTGCTATCACAAATATAATTCGAATTACATATGTTGATGTTGCAACCACAATTTTGATGTTGTTTTTGAAGATGTTGACGTAGATCTATAAGAACCTTTTAAATAACCTGTTACTTATTCGGTCATTTTAAAAAAGCCTTTGCTAACCAGATTATCATTCAAACTGCATATTCAAAAACCTGTTACTTATTCGTAACTTATTCGACGGTTATCAAGATATGAGCGTTTGATATTCAGAATTGTTATCGAAACTCCTTATGTTGATTTTGCCAACCACAATGTTGATGTGTTATTGATGTAGATTCTGACAAAGACCTATTGGTACATATTAAATCACCTGTTACTTTTTCAAAATCATTTTACTTATTTGTAACTTATTAGGCGGCTATCAAGATATTAGCGTTTGATATCCTGAAAATCTGTTTAAACTCCATATGTTGATGTATTCAACAACAAAAGTGATGCTGTTGTTGTTGTTGTTGTCTTATAGATGCTGACGGAACATATTTAATCACGTGTTATTCATTTAAAAACTTTGTACTTATTCGTTATTTATTCGGCTGTTTTCAAGAAAAGAAGCCTTTGCTGTCCAAATTATAAGCTGCATATGTTTATGTTGCCACCCACACTTTTGATATTGTTGTTGTTGTAGAAGCTGACAGAGACATATTGGAACATTTCAAATCACCTGTTACTTATCGACAGTTATCAAGATATGAGCGTTTGATGTCCAGAAAGTCCATTCAAACTCCAAATGTTTAAGATTTCCAACCACAATTTTGATCTTGTTGTTTAAAGCACGTTTTTGTTATTGTAAGATCGAATACTTATTCGTTATTTATTTGGTGGTTTAAAACGAAGAAGCTTTTCTTTATTTCACAAAACTTTCAAACTGCCGATGGTGATGTTGATGAGGCACATGCAAACATACACTTCTTGTTACATATTGATTCATCTTTTACTTGTTCAGACACCTGTTACCTATTCGTAACTTATCATTTGCATTTGAAGAAAAAAAGCGTATGATATCTCCAAACCTTTTCAAACTGCAGATGCTGATATTACCAACGGCAATTGGGATATTGTTGTTGTTGTAGATGCTAACACGGACTTCTTGTTGCATCTTAACATTTAGGCACCTGTTAGTTTATCAAAACTTATTCGGTGTTTTTCCAGCTCGGTCAACATTCTTTCTGACATTTGACGAAATTTACTTTGACAAGCGTCATTCGTTTGCGACCAATGGGCTTAAAGTCTTAAACAGCCAGTTGCTTAGAAAGTTTGTTTTGTGGAGAACTGGACTGATAATGCCAGGAAAACCATGAGTATGTTAACTGTCCGCCGAGATATGACTGTAAGACTGATTTTAAGCCCCAATCAATCAATAAATCCATCGTTGGTTTTAACAGAAGAAGCGTTTGTTATCACGTAATCTCCTTCAATGTTCAGAAGGGGATGTTGCCAAGAGCAATGATGATGATGATGTTTTTGTTGATGCTGTCACTTGTTACATATTCCAAATATGTTACTTATTCTTTATCTTTACTGCGTTTTACAAGAAAAGAATAGTTAGCTATTCCCAAACCATTCCATATGCAGACGATGAGGTATTCAACAACAATTGTGATATTGTTATTTTAAAATGTTGACAGAGATCTACAGTTTTTGTGAAACAAACTCGTTTTCACTACAGAAGTTGATAACGTTAGAAATAATGGGGATGATGATATTTATGTAGATGCTTCTAGGGAAATCAAGAAA